>CM038793.1:285190961-285730387 GCA_021764765.1 Vicia sativa | reverse complement strand
ACTGCTCCCCAAATGGGTTCCAACTTCCAAATGGTACCAAGTCTATTCTCGCATCATCCACCAACCATGAAAGTGCAATTGTGTATTGCAATTAATCATCTTCACCTGTGTCACGAAGACAAGCATGGAATCAAAAATCTTCCAAAGATAAAGAAGATTCTAATGAAAAAGTAAATGTCATACCCCAAAATTTGCTCCTCCATCTACTCAAGAGATTTCATACATCCATACTCATGATTCTCAAGAGTCGATCGTACAAACTCTCTCCTAGACAATCAACCCAAACTAGGGTTTGGTATCTCTCAAGTCAAGATGGATTTCCAACATCTTCAATGGCCTTCATGCCTCCTCATATGCTTCAAATATTCTCCATGTCAAGTTTCAAGCCTCATGTCAAGTTTCCTGCATAATGGTTCATGGTTGAAAAACGGTATTGGACAAAAGTCAATCATGTGGTCATACATACCAAACCGATTTTGGTCAACATCCTCATTTTAGTTACATTCATCATTTGATCAAGGGATGATCATGATTCATCAAGAAAACTCAAGATTTCTCCAAAAGTCAAACTCTAAATTAGGGTTTCTAGATGAAAAGTCAACCGAACTTTGACCGATCATAACTTTCTCATACTTTCGTAAATTTTCCACCACCTTGTTTTGAAGGAAATTCAATTTCTACAACTTCATGTCTCACAAGAATGTCCAAAATGCTTCATTTGAGAGGTATAGCTCAAAACACATGTGTCATTTTCAAAGTCAACAAAAAGTCAACTTTTGTTTTTGAAGATATTTGAGTATGGTAACTCCTAATTGAGATGAGAACCAAAGACATTGGTTAGAGGACTTTAGAGTTTCCAAAAGTCTCCAACACTCAAGAATTTGGAAAATTGAGCAAGTTACACCATCTACAAGTCAGCAATTTTGAAGAATGCACAAAGAGAGATACTCAAAAATCAAATCTTTTGCAAACGGGCCTACTTTTTCTTCATCCTAACTTGTTCCTCAAGCAATTAGAGTGTCCAAGCCTAAAGCCACGAATTTTTGATTTATTTTTCTATTTAATTTGTAATTTATTCATTTAAATGCAAATTAAATCTTAAAATAAATTATAAAATTGAAATTAATGGCAAGATTGATTTTATTCTTTTCCTTAAGGTCCAATTAACTCACAAATGCCAAAGCAAATTGAAATTGGAGCAAGAAAGGCAAGATTGGATTGAAATTGATCAAGCTTTGAAGATTTGATTTTCATGGAAATATCAAATTTGATTTCCATTGAATATTGATTGATTCTTTCCAAATTCAATCCCAAATCCATCCAAAGATAAATGTACAATGCATACCTATCAAGAAAGAACCAAAAAATTGCTCCACAAACCCTATTCCAAAGCTCAAAAACCGTAGTACATACAAGTACAAACCCTAGTCTCCACTTGCTTAATCGATTCTAAGGTGTCCATTGTATCTTTGATACCCCATAGTGAATCCAGATATTATATTGCTAAAACTATCCGAATCAAGGAACTGAGTTTGGTTTGTTCTTACAAAAATCGAAATCGATTTTAATTTCCTTGCGCATTTTTAACATGTTTTGGTTTGTTTTGTGTTTAGATGGAAGTTTGCAAGCTTTCCGCATAGTTTGATTGCCTTTTCGTGGTCTGAATCAAGCTGCTATGGCTAGGTTTCATGGATCAATTGGGATTCCAATAGGACAAATTGGCCAAAACGAATGCTACCATTGTGTTTAGAATGACAACCAATCGAACCATGCCTTTAAACCGAATTTATATTATGGTACTGATTTTGAATTTGTAGACTATAGCGTCGCTCCTTCCGAGGCCGCAAAAATGCCCGTAATTAAAATGAAAGAGATGGTTCTTGGCGCTGGAATGCAATCGAGGTGACGCGCGGCATGTATCCCACTACTCTGCTTTCAAACACCAACGTGGCGTAGCCGGTCACTGCGTTAGTCCTCAAGGTTTCGTACCGGGTCACGAGTTCGATCCAATCCTAGTACGGTTTCATTTTCTCTCAAACTCAACAATATTTTTTATTTTTTATATTTTAATATTTCTATTCAATTTAGTTATTTTATTATTTTATTTAAGCATCAAAAATAATACAAAACATTTTTTTTTCTTTTATTATTTCTAAAACCTTTATTTAATTTAATAAATTAAAAAATATATTTGCATGTATATTTATTTTATTTATATTTTGCATTTAAATCATATATTAATTGCATTTTAATTATTAAATCTTTGTCTAAAAATCCCAAAAATTATTTTAACTTATTTATCTTATTTCCAAGATATATTAATTTTCTCATATTAAAATTGCATTTTTTCTAACATTTTCTTATTTCAATTTCATCATATTTCCGATTTTCTTATTCTTTCACAGTTGCAACTCGATTCGGACGCTTTATTTTCTTTATCGTTCTTTTTTCAATAATGTAATCAGATATGGGATGTAATAGTTTAAATTAGGCTTATTTTCCGTGTTAAATTATGTATCCACTTTCTAAAGCCATGTAGAAGCGTAGGTTTATTTTCCGACTTTACATTCCCGATTTTTACTTTCCAAGACTTTTATCAATTGCTAGTAATTAGCAAGATAATAATTGACATAGCTCACAATTTTCAAGATAAATATCTGAATTTGACACACTCTCTCACACACGCACCTTTAGGTAATTCTCTCGATGCCTTTCGATTCAAAATGGTCATGTCCCTTAACGTAGAGGTATTCTAGCACTTGCCTTCAAAACAAATCATCATAGTCCCTTCGATACAAAGATCATAAGACCTACGATGTCGCCTCCAATACATGATCTTGACCTCGATTGTCGCCTACTAAAATGATGATAGTCCTTCGAATGTGCTAGGATACTTCCTCACAAGTTGCCTTCATGACCATCCGAATCAATGTCCCGCTACATCCAATCTAATGGAGCTACCTACTAACTAATGGTATGGCTACGCTATTCTAAAGGAATGTACAACAAAACGACCACCGAAAGTGGGTAATAAGTCTTTAGTTGCTTGCTCTATCAAATGCTTTTCACAATCACACTCTTTTTTCAAAGTTCAAATTCTTTTCAAAATAAAATATTTCAACACTTTGTATACACTTACATGAGTCATTAAGTAAAGCGAAATGTTTTCAAAACATCTTTGTCAAACACGTAAAGCAATTTTTAAAAAGTGATCTAGAGCAACTAAGAGCCCGAGACAAGGCAAAAAGGTTTTCATAACCATTTCTAACTCGTAATCTAATCTAAGGTCTTTTTCTCACATTTTACTCTTCCTTAATTGGATAAAATAAAGTCGGCGTGCTTTGCTATCCGCATATTTGGATACAAAATCCTACAAAGTCGGCCTTCACGTATCACAGAATCATGCCTATTGGGACAACACCTAAAAGAGAGAATTGCCTTAGGGATTTCTAGATAACTTTTATTGCTTTTGTTTGACGTATGCTTTATCTTTAAGGTTGGTATTATATTGTTGGGGATCACACCCGGATCCGGTTTTTTAGGTAAGTAGTATTAGATCATCGCTAACCGCTAGACGATAACCACGGTCAACATGATGGCTACGCTAGCGTGACACTTTGGTTGCCCCATACTCTTCATTCCCAAGTTGAAGATAGTATTTGCTTCATGGTGTCATCAAGCGCTAACTAAACTTTTAGAACCTTATTGACCCATCTTGGCCATTAGAAGGTAGTGAGATGGCTGCTTTGGTGTAGACCGAGGTTGGTTGATACTCGATGCTACGCCATTGAGATTAGACTTTGGGACATTTTTGACGACCACTTGGCCGTCAGATTGAAATAAGCGCCTACGAAAGATTCGATATGAGATTCTAGAACCTTGTTATTATAGGACAGGATGAACCAACTCAAACTTTTGGTGGGTAATTATACCTCATGCAAGCCTTAAACCCTAGGCTCATGTGAATTGTTTGGTGTGCTAAACATGACATCATGACATCATTCGATTGATATCATTTCTAACTATTTCAAGGACCTAGGGATTTATCTTTGCTCTGTTTTGTAGGATTATGGCTTCTAGAAAGACTATCCTAATCAACTTCATGGGTATCCCTTCAACTCAAAGAATTGGTTTTAAATTTATACCTATATCAAGACATGGTTATCTACTTGATTTGGTTATTCGGTTTTGAAGAAGATATGATGCATGTCCTATTCAGCTTCTTTTGATCCAAACACCATTGCTTTACATTTTGTGATTATCGCTTGGTTCCTACCGAAGAATTTCTGCTACTTGGGATCTATTTCACCAAATGCCATTCACCGTTTAGAAAAGGTCCGTGAAGACATTGCATTGCTTACATCTTAAGCGCCGATATTGAAGCCAATTGGGAAACTAGAAGTGGAGTTAAGGGTTTACTTTCCAAGTTCTTAATCAAGAAAGCCCGAGAATTCCTCAAAGTTATGAGTTTCCATGCATTTGAGAACATTGTGGCCTTGCTAATTTATGGTTTGGTTCTATTCCTAACTCGATCAATTCATAGATGTCAATGCCATCAAGTTGTTTCTTACCCGAATCCACTTTACTTGGAGACATTCTACATTCTTCCACACTCGTACTACTAAGCGACAAGGAACTCTCATGTGTTATACCGTTACTTTCAAGGTGGTTTATTTCGCACCTTCCTCCATCGCTTTTGAAGAATGAACAAAGGTTGAGATGGTCTCAAAGATTGATGTCACTCTCTCATTCCGATATCCGTTGGAACCTTTTCTCTCAAAAGGACTTCACATTCATTGAGCGCTGTGGAGAATTCCTAATGTACCACTACTTGGTATAAGGGGAGGTATTACTTACAACCCTTCTAGCTCTACGCTGGTTTTGGTTTCAAGAGATGGTCCACATGATATGCTTCTCCAAGATGTTGTGTTCGATTACACCAATATCTCCGCATTACCGATTTAAGGTTTATATACGCATGGTAAAGAAGACGATACTAAGACTTTGGGGCACCAACTCCATTCCTTGGGAACCTTACCTCAAATGGGTGATAGCTCGAGCTCAAACCTCATGATGCCATTCACTGTTTCTACAAAGAATTATGGAACCCATAGGTGACGACTCCTATGCTCTATCCCGCCTATGATTTTGAAGACTTGAAGAGATCCTCGGATCCAACTAAAAGAAGAAAGGATACCTTTGAAGCTCAATGCTATGCAAGTGAGAAGAAAGTTCTAGAGTCGACCAAGCTACTTCACGAGGAGCGAAACATCAACGCTACATCGGCACCAAGAGGAAGCGCCTATGGGAGACTTAGAGCTTTAGGATGTTTTTGTTTTCTTTTATTGTTTTGAACTATCTCTTGTACTTAAAAAGAAAAAGAATAATGAGAAGTACTAATAAATGTTTGTTCATTGCTTGTTTAACAAATTTAAATCTTTAGGTCCTTGAAAACATTGCATTGCATTCGCATAAACATTGCATATCATAGCATAACATTGCATCACAGTACATTGAGATTGGTTTTCATTTGCTCGCTATTTATTTTAGCAATGGCTTTTGAACAGATCGTCAAAGATCTCCGTGCTCGTAATGCCTGGCCAGCAGATGTTTACCACTTGGTCCAAGGCCAAGAAGATTCAAGAAGCTCATCAACAAGAAGAAGAAGGTTGTTGGTCTCTCAACATGGGTAGACGCTTCAAAGGGGGTCCTAAAGTGGTCAATGGATTGAGCTCTCTCAAGGAAGGTCCATACCGAGGAGTACCTAAGGGTGATGAAGGTGAGCAGCGGAGCCAAAGAAAGGAGGAGGATCATTCGATTATAGCCAACACTCGATGAAGATGACAAGTACAAGCAACTTCAAGATCGTCTAATGCCGTGGAAAACTCAAAAATGTCCGGCTGAACTTTGATGATCCGAGTCTTGTTCTCGTGTGTGATCCCTAAGTTCAAAGTTCCAACTTTGCCAAATATGATGGCATGTCGTGCCCAAAGTTGCATTTGAAGTCCTATGTCCGTAAGATCAATCCCTAACGATGATGTAAAGTTGGATGCATTATTTTCAAGAGAGTTTGTCCGAACCCACTTGGAATGGTACTATCACTAGAGAATGACCGATCCGATTCTGGAGTGACTTAGTCGATGCTTTCTACGCATAATACGAGCAATTAACACCCACCGCATGCAACTACAAAGCATGTCTATGGGTCGTGACGAGAAGTTCAAGGAGTGCTCGTATGGAGAGATCTAGTAGGCGAGTTCAACCACCCTTGTCCAATAGGAGTTGGTTGATATGTTCATGGGAACACCGACAGCCCATTCTTCAATCATCCGATTGAAATTCTTCATCCGGATTCACCGAGTCGATATTGACAGCAGCGATCGGCTGGTATCAAGAGGAAGATTCATGTAGAGACATCTTCAAATGTCAAGAGATCCTTTGGTGCTAAGAAAGAAGCAATGCCGTATGGTCGAAAAGCGAGCCAAGACCGACCTGCTCAACTGTGGGGGCTTGTAATCTCCAATCCTACATCAAGACAACCTCGCAGACAAATACACAGAAGCTTAACGCCACTAAGACACAAATTTAAGATCAACATGCCTTTGTCGCAAGCCTTGCAACACATGTTGAAAGCAGTGATATTACTTGAGGGATCCTCCTCTAATGTCAACACTTCCTCTCCGGTACAATCCTAATGCTAAGTGTGCTTACCATTCCAACAGCCTGCACGTAACACTGGAAATTTCGGGCTCAAGAACAAGATTCAAGATATGATTAAGGCAAGCGATTGACTTCTCCCGTTGAGACCGAATGTGATCAACGCCCCATGCCTAACCATGACAAGAGTTCCAATGTTGCTCATGGACGATATACTTATGTTTTCAACATAGATGACTTGACCATTCCGATGATCCTGCAAGAAGAATTTGTTGCAAGCGGTGTCAATCCAGATGCCCAGAGAATTGTCGTTGGTTTCGTCCGCACCGATGGTTGTGCTTGGTTGAGAAGACGTGTTCAGCATGATGGATAACCGTGAGATACTATTTCCGAAACCACCGTGCGTGGTTGTTGAAGAAATGTCTAAGTTGAAGATTGACAATGCGAATGAAACCAGATTATCTGGGTGGGATACCTTGGGGCAGCCAAGTGGAAAATATGATTACATGGTGAAGTACACTGCTCCCGAGAGCTACAAGATTCCTATTGAAGATGTTAAGGCGGATGGGGTGACGATTTCAAGATTATGCCGATGTTAACACAATAAGGATTTCTTGCTGATCCCTGCTGCCTAGAGTGGCACCTCTCATTATCACTTCCAAGACCAGTTCCATATTCCTCCGACAAAGCTATCCCAGAATTATGGAGCGATGTTTACTATCATGGCGCAAGCAAGACCCTCTCGATTATTGAAGATCTTACCATTGGAGTTTCTATTCCCGACATCGACAACATCACCCATCCAAGGTGACCGTAACCGAAGGGTATTCTCCGCAGATCTCTCCTCCAAAAGACACTGCCAGACTCCACCGAGATCCCATCAATCAATATCCTCAACTAGGAAAGAACCAGAATCATCCCTCAAGAAGTACTAAAGGAAGTTATCAAGACACCTCCAAACAAGAAATGGAGGAAATTAAAATTATCAAGAAGAGTGACTACAATGTTGTGGAATACTGGGATGCATTCGCCCAAGATCTCCATGCTTGCTCGCCTTATGCTCCGAGGCTCATGCTAACGCCTTGGTGAAGTTTCTGAAGAATGCTCTGTGCCGCAAGACACTACTACCGATCAATCAAGTTCGTATTGCTAGCCGGCTGCCAACAACGGCCTAGGCTTCTCCGATGACGATTTGACTCTTCCCGAAAGAAACACAACAAAGCCTTGCACATCTCTGTTGAATGCAAGGGTACTACCTATCTCATGTTTTGGTAGATACCGGTTCCGCCTCAATATCCTTCCAAGATCGCTTTTGATCGACTTAATGTCGGGTTGGTTTGAGACCCATGACATTATCGTGAGAGCTTTGATGGTTCTAAGCGCACGCATTGGAGAGCTCATCATCTAAAGTCGGTTCCTTGACTTTTGACCTACTTTTGTCATGGACATCCGTCCTTACCTTGTTCACTGACGCCTCGATACATAAGCGTATGTTACCTCTACCTTGCATCAAAACCTGTAAGTACCCGTGAAAGGGAAAGTTGTTAAAGTGTGGTGAAGAAGAGTATATGGTCACCATCGACGGTCATTCCACTATCTCGAGATGGAGGGTGAATTCTTCGAGACTCCTTGTCAAGCTTTTGAAACAATACCGATCATGCCTGTGACTTCACCACCCCGGTTACACAAGCTCCACCAGAATGGCCTCACGAAGATGCTCAAGCTATCTTGAACAAGGAGGTAGTACTATTTGGGACAGCCCCGATCTTCCTTTCAAATTTGACAAGACCTGTTTAGGCTTCACTATCAAGGGTCGAAGATGATACGCGAACGTGTCGCCAACTTCCTTCCGTGATCAGCCAAAGTGGAATCCATGCTAGAAGACAACGACAACGGCTTCGACATCGCAAGTGGATCTTCCCAACTCCAGATCATGGGCTCAAGAATTGGAAGATCAAGACGCTATACCAATCTCCTTTAGTCGAGTAATTGCTCGTTTTGTTTTGTTTTGATTTCTTTATGTTTGAACAATAAACTTTGAAAGCCTAGTGCCGCCCGGCATCATGGCTCGCTTCATAGGGTTATTATCCGCCGCTTATGCATTTTCATCAATAAATTGCTTGACTTTGCATTCAATTGTTTGTTTTCTTTCTTTACTTTATCACCCTTCAAAAAGCTATGTGTCTACACACACCCACGTGATACAATCGCAGTAATCACTCGAATCTCACTATGCTAGTGCTAAATATGACTTCGATAATCCGATCTACCGTCAAGACGAAAGTGAGGAAGATGTGAAGTGCCAGAGAACTTGCTGCATCGCAAGAAGAAGAAAGTTAGAGCACCACACAAGAAAGGGCAGTCGAGGTTGTGAATTTGGCAACGATAAAGATAAAAGAGATCAAGATAGGAGGGTCTGAGGACAATGTTAAAGAGAGGTTGGTTCAGATGCTACGAGACTATGTTGAGGTTTTTGCTTGGTCATAAGACATGCCGGTTTAGACATTGATATTGTGGTACATCATCCGACAAGGAAGGTTTTCCCGTGAAATAGAAGGTTCCGCACGTCCCCGAGATGTCGAGAAAATCAAAGCCGGGTTATGAAGCGCTCAACGCTGGTTTTAGTCACACCTCCTATCCCCTGTTGCAAATGTGGTACCCGTGCTAAGAAGGATGGTAAGGTACAATGTGTGATTACAGAGATCCGAACAAAGCGAGCCCGAAGAGATTTACTTCCTCATATTGATGTTTTGTTGACAACGCCAGATAAGGTTTTCCTTCATGGATGGTTTCTCCGTTACAATCAAATCAAAATGGCCTCAAGACATGGAGAAGACTACTTTGTTACACAACAAGTACTTTCATACATGCCGCTCGATCAAGAACGCGGGCGCCACTTATCGCCGCTATGGTAACATTATTTCATGACATGATTCATCATGATGATAGGTCTACGCCATTTATATGATAGCTCGATCACTGCATCAAGAAGAACACCTCGATCATTTGCGTAAATTGTTTGATAGGTCAAGAACAGACCGAGACTTAATCCCAACAAGTGCACCTTGGAGTCGATCCGAAAACTCCTAGGGTTTGTAGTCGTGGAAGGGTATTGAGGTTGATCCCGCCAAGGTTAAAGCTATTCAAGAGATGCCGCCCCCCGACCAGAAGGAAGTCGAGGTTTCGGCCGATTGAACTCATTGCCGTATCATTGCACACTTAATCGCTATTTGTGAGCCAATCAAGTTACTAAAGAAAGATCAAGTAGTGGAATGGAATGGCATTGCCGATCGCTTTTGACAAAATCAAGGAATACCCCAGAATCCTCCTATCCCGATGCAATGGGGAAGACCTCTTATCATGTACTGTGTTAGAAAACTCAATGGTGTGTGTTGGGGCAACATGATTTAGTCTGGTCGAAAAGAGCATGCAATATACTACCTTAGCAAAAGTTTACCGACGTGAAACAAGATACTCGCAGCTTGAGAAAACTTGCAACGCTGGCTTGGTGTCACGACTAAGACAAGATATGTTGACTCACACTACCTTATTGATTTCCAAGATGGATCCGATAAAATACATCTTTGAGAAACCACTCTCCTAAGAATAGCAAGATGGCAAATGATCTTGACCGAATATGACATCCAAAGACACTTCTAAAGCATCAAAGGAAGTGTAGTAGCCGATCATTTGGCTCATCGTCAGCAGACTATCAATCTATGCAACAATTTTGCACTAAGATGTTTTACTAGTTACAGATCATGGGAACCAGCCCGCATTTAAGGACCCGAACAAGGATCCCGATGGACTATGGTCTTTGATGGAGCCTCAAACACACTATGGCTAAGAAGATTTTGAGAACAGTTACTATTGGTCCACCATGAAGTCGATTGTCACCGCTATGCTCGATCTTGTCACAAATACCGATTATGCCGACAAAGTGCACGCATCCAGACTCTCAATGTTCTAACAGCTTGGCCTTTGCAATGGGGATTGACATGATTGGAGAAATTGCCCACAGCTCCAATGGACATCGCTTCATTCTTGTGGCAATCGACTATTTCACCAAATGGGTGGAAGCAATTTCGTATGCATCTCATAAGAATGTAGTGGCTCGATTCATCAAGCATAATCTTATCTGCCGGTATGGCACCGAAAGGATTATCACAGATAACGGTTCCAATCTCAACAACAAATGATCACCGAACTCGCATCACACCAAGATCAAGCATCACAACCTTCCATATCGGCCTAAGATGAATGGCGCAGCGGGAAGCCGCCAACAAGAACATTAAGAAAATTATACGTAAGATGACGGACTTACAAAGATTGGCATGAGATGTTACCATTTGCTCTTCATGGTTATCGCACTACAAAGACGACATCAACAGGCAACCCCTTCTCGTGTATGGAAGCCTCCCACCCATCGAGGTTCGGATACCTCAACCGCAGTCCTCCAGAAGCGTAGTTAGGAAGACGATGGGTCCGCACCGCCTTGACCGATTAATTTGGTTGATGAGAAACGACTCGCATCCATCCGCCATGGACAGATTTATCGTAAACGAACAATGAGCATTTAACAAGAAGGTCAAGCACCGAGTCTACCAAGTGGTGATCTAGTAGTCAAGCGATCATTCTTCCACAAGGTGATCCCTGGGCAAATGGACTCCCACCCATGAGGGACCGCTTTGTAGTCAAGATGATTTTCCTGAGCTATGATACTTAGCACCATGGATGGTGAAGACTTCCCACACCTCGTGAACGCAGACATAGTCAAAAATACTACGATAAGAGACCCGCTAGGTCGATCGCCTAGGCAAAATATGGTATCCTCGGTAACCAAAAGGTTCGGCAAAATTAAGGATATATACAAAACATGTACACCGCAAGTCGAAAACCCGAAAAGGCGGTTGGGCAAAAAGGGTATCCTAGACTAAAACCCGAAAGGGCGGTCTAGGCAAAAGTTAGATTTAAGCGCATTTACTATGTCTCTTCCAGATCACCGCCTGCACTTCTATCAAGATTCAAGATTCAAATGGCTAAGATCGCCTACTCACTTTCACCGACAAAGAAGGAGATGAGATAGTCGAAATATATGAGTACTAGCATAGTTGGAACTTAACGAGATTGTTTCCAGATAGCTTTTTACCTTCTTGCAACTACTTGGCCATACGCCTACCTTTCAAATAAACGAAGCTTCTTCTCTTTACAATTTTTGTTGTTATTTGCTAATAAGTCCAACGCTTGTTTTGAATGATTATATGCATTTGACAATAAAATCTCTTTGCAAACATACGAAAAGTGGACATGCAAAAGTACTTACTACAGTGCTCTAGGATTTGGGATGACGATTTAAAGTCACCCATACAATTCCCCACAGAGCATGAAGGTGTCACCCACAACACACCTTCCCAATGGAGTATAAGGAATCCACGAAAGCAAATCCACTCAATCGAGCAACGCTACATCGCCTCCAAGCAAGAACACTTCATCCCCAATGGATATTTCTCAATCCTCCCTCTCCTAAAGCAGATCCGACTCTAAACTTGGTCGATAGTGCATCTGAGGAAACATACACCTTTTATTCCCACCGAGATTACAACGGACTCTACTCTTCAAGCCCGGCCTCTCAAGAACCATCAAATGCTCCAATAGATCTACACTGAATCCCCAAGAGAGGCTCTTAAATTTCCTCGCAGATCTACATACAAGGTCCTCAACAGACGCCTCCCGACTCTCCTCAAGTAGGTCTATATATGAGATCTCCGACAACGAGCCTCAAATCTCTACCTTCCTCAACAACGCCTAGGCCCAAGACTTGGTCGATAGTGCATCTGAGGAATCCAAGATATCTTTCTCTCCTTCAAAAGTGTGTTCTCACCACTACCCTCAGTGGTTAGAAATCTTCAAACAGTAATATCCGATCTTCTTCAAGATGGATATGTTTTGAAATATCACAACATTCATCATTCATACATTTCTCATAAAGTCATAATTCATGCATATGTCATTCATATACATTGTCATGCATCATACTTTGCATAAACTAACGAATATTCTATCAAAGTTTCTCTTGTTTTCTCCAACAGTAATGCCACTCGACGCAAATAGGTCCAGTGATTAAGCCCCAGCCGACGGAAAACTATCCAAAGACCGCCTTCGCAACAGTCCAGATTAAGCCCCAGCCGACGGAAAACTATTCAAAGACCGCCCGACGATCGGTCCAGGATTAAGCCCCGAACCGACGGAAAACTATCCGAAGACCACCGTTATCCTCCGATAATGCAATGGATCAACACCGATGCACAAAGTGGAAGCTATCCACATTTTTGCCAACTACAATCTCCTCGTAGTAATCGACACGAAGATTTATTCTCGACAAAGAACTACATGAGTCTAGCATACGACTCACCGTTTGGATGGCATCTTAAGCCCATCTCCGACTATTTGTCAACATCTCTTCACTATCGTAATGTCATATATGGTTAAAAATCAATACGACCAATAACTCCATTTAAAGTGAACACGAAGTCTAACGACGACTCCCTTCTGATGGCATCTTAAGCCCATCTCTCCATTCCAGAACATCTACAGAGTCAACGACGACTCACTCCTCCAAAGATCGACCTTTCTAGATGGCATCTAAGCCCATCTCTCCGCTCTCCTATTAACAACCTCGAGTCTAGCATTTACCCGCTCCTCAAATAAGTCTCCAACTTCTCCAAATGGCATCTGAAGCCATCTCATCATCCACCAACATGAAATTTTGGTGTATTTTTGTTCAATCATCTTCTACCTGTGTCACGAAAGACAAGCATGTCAATCTAACCCTTCCAAAGACAAGAAGATTGAACAGGGCAGCTGTCATACCCCAAAATTTGCCCTCCATCTACTCAAGAGATTTCATACATCCATACTCAAGGATTCCTCAAGAGTTGATCGACAAACTCTCCTAGACAATCAACCCAAACTAGGTTTGTATCTCTCAAGTCAAGATGGATTTCCAACATCTCAATGGCCTTCATGCCTCCTCATATGCTTCAAAGATTCTCCATGTCAAGTTTCAAGCCTCACAAGTCAAGTTTCCTCGCATAATGGTTCGATGGTTGAAAATCTGTGTATTGACAAAAAGTCAACTGTGGTCAACATACAACAAAACTTCTCGATTTTTGGTCAACATCCTCATTTTGAAGTTACATTCATCATTTGATCAAGGGTTGATCATGATTCATCAAGAAAACTCAAGATTTGCCCAAAAGTCAAACTTTCTAAATTAGGGTTTCTAGATGAAAAGTCAATCAACTTTGACGATCATAACTTTCTCATACTTTCTCGTAAAATTTTCCACCACCTCTTGTTTTGAAGGAAATTCAATTCTCTACAACTTCATGTCTCACAAGAATGTCCAAAAATGCTTCATTTGAGAGGTATAGCTCAAAACATTACAGTCATTTTCAAAGTCAACAAAAGTCAACTTTTGTTTTGAAGATATTTTGAGCATGGTAACTCCAATTGAGATGAGACCAAAGACATTGGTTAGAGGACTCTTAGAGCTTTCCAAAAGTCCAAGAACACTCAAAATTGGAAAATTGAGCAAGTTACACCATCTACAAGTTGGGCAATTTTGGAAGAATGCACAAAGAGAGATACTTCAAAAATCAAATCTTTGCAAATGGGCCTACTTTTTCTTCATCCTAACTTGTTCCTCAAGCAATTAGGAGTGTCCAAGCCCAAAGCCACGAATTTTTGATTTATTTTTCTATTTAATTTGTAATTTATTCATTTAAATGCAAATTAAATCTTAAAATAAATTATAAAATTGAAATTAATGGCAAAGATTGATTTTATTCTTTCCTTAAGGTCCAATTAACTCACAAATGCCAAAGAAATTCAAATTGGAGCAAGAAAGGCAAGATTGGATTGAAATTGATCAAGCTTTGAAGATTTGATTTTCATGGAAATATCAAATTTGATTTCCATTGAATATTGATTGATTCTTTCCAAATTCAATCCCAAATCCATCCAAAGATAAATGTACAATGCATACCTATCAAGAAAGAACGAAAAATTGCTCCACAAACCCTATTCCAAAGCTCAAAAACCGTGGTGCACAAGCACAAACCCTAGTTCCAAATTGCTAATCGATTCTAAGGTGTCCATTGCATTCCTTGATACCTCCAGAGTGAATCCAGATACTTACATTGCCAAAACTATCCGAATCAAGGAACCGAGTTTGGTTTGTTCTACAAAAATCGAAATCGATTTTAATTTCATGCATTTTTAACATGTTTCGTGGTTTGTTTTTGTTTAGATGGAAGTTTGCAAGTCTCATAGTTTGATTGCCTTTTCGGCCGAATCAAGCTTGCCATGGCTAGGTTTCATGGACCGAATTGGGTTCCACTAAATAGACAAATTGGCCAAAACGAATGCTACCATGTGTTTAGAATGACAAATCCAATCGAACCATGCCTTTAAATGAATTTATATTATGTATTGGATTTTGAATGGTAGACTATAGCGCCGAGGCCGACGCAAAATGCCCGTAATTCAAAATGAAAGAGATGAAGTTCTTGCGGAATGATGCACCTGGAGGTGACGCTGCATGTATCCCACTCACTGCTTTCAAACACCGATGCAACGGGCGAGCGGTCAGCTAGTCCTCAAGGTTTCACGGTCACGAGTTCGATCCACCTGTACGCTTTGCATTTTTTCTCTCAAACTCTATATTTTTATATTTTCCATATTTTAATATTTCTATTCAATTTTAATTATTTTCATTATTTTATTTAAGCATAAAAATACCAAAAACATTTTTTCTTTTTACATTATTTTCTAAAAACCTTTATTTAATTTAATAAATTAAAAATATAATTTTTGCATGCATATTTATTTTATTTATATTTTGCATTTAAATCATTATTAATTGCATTTTAATTATTAAATCTTTCTCAAAAATCCCAAAAATTATTTTAACTTATTTATCTTATTTCCAGATATATTAATTTTCTCATTAAAAATTGCATTTTTCTAACATTTTCTTATTTCAATTTCATCATATTTCCCATTTTCTTATTCTTTCACAGTGCACCGATCTTGACGCTTTTTTTTTATCGCTTTTTTTTCCAATAATGTAATTGTATATGGGATGTAATAGTTTAAATTAGGCTTTTATTTTCCCAGTTAAATTATGTATCTCCCCAAAGCCATGTAATAGCGTAGGTTTATTTTCCGCACCTTTACATTCCGCATTTTACTTTCCGCACCCTTATCAATTGCTAGTAATTAGCGTGTATGGCAAGATAATAATTGGACATAGCTCACACTAATTTTCAAGATAAAATATCTGAATTTGACACACTCTCTCACACACGCACCCCTTAGGTAATTCTCTCGATGCCTTCGATTCAAAATGGTCATGTCCTCGAACGTAGAGGTATTCTAGCACCGCTGCCTTCAAACAAATCATCATAGTCCCTTCGATACAAAGATCATAAGACCCACGATGTCGCCTCCGAATACATGATCTTGACCTCGATTGTCGCCACGAAAATGATGATAGTCCTTCGAATGTGCTAGGATACTTCCTACAAGTTGCCTTCTATGACCATCCGATGTCCCTTCGAATGTCCCGCTTACATCCAACGAATGGAGCTACCTACTAACTAATGGTATGGCTAGCGCTATTCTAAAGGAATGTAGAAGTACAACAAAACGACCAATTCTGAGTGGGTAAATAAGTCTCTTAGTTGCTTGCTCTATCAAATGCTTTTCACACCACACACTTTTTCAAAGTTCAAATTCTTTTCAAAACAAAACATTTCCGAACACTTTGTATACACTCCTACATGAGTCATTACAAAGTCAAAGCGAAATGCCTTTTCAAAACATCTTTGTCAAACACATGTAAAGCAATTTTAAAAAGTGATCTAGAGCAACTAAGAGCCCGTAGAATAAATCATGGATGGAAAGGGTGCTAATACCTTCCCTTTTCATAACCATTCTCCGAACTCGTAATCTAACGAAGGTCTTTTTCTCGTTACTTTTACCTTCCTTAATTGATAAAATAAAAGTCGGTGGCGACTCTTGCTATCCGCACATTTGGATACAAAATCCTACAAAGTCACTTCACCGTATCACGTAATCAGCGACTACTGGGACAACACCCAAAAGAGAGAATTGCCTTAGGGATTTCTAGATAACCTTTATTGCTTTTTGTTTGACTTGTATGCTTTATCTTTAAGGGTTGCTTGGTATTATATTGTTGGGGATCCTACACCGATCCGGCCTTTTAGGTAAGTAGCATTAGATCATCGCGACCGCTAGACGATAACTACACGGTCAACATGATGGCTACGCTAGCGTGACACTTGGTTGCCCGATACTCTTCATTCCCAAGTTGAAGAAAGTATTTGGCTGGTGTCATCAAGCGCTAACTAAACTTTTAGAACCTTAATTGACCCATCTTGGCCATTAGAAGGTAGTGAGATGGCTTTGTGTAGACCGAGGTTGGTTGATACTGATGCTACGCTCATTGAGATTAGACTTTGGGACATTTTCGATCGACCACTGGCCGTCAGATTGAAATAAGCGCCTACGAGAAAGATCTGTGATATGAGATTCCTAGAACCCTACATTATTATAGGACAGATGAACCAACTCAAACTTTTGTGGGTAATCACCTATACCTCATGCAAGCCTTAACCCTAGGCTCATTGTGTGAATTGTTTGTGTGCTAAACATGACATCATGACATCATTCGCATTGCATATCATTTCTAACTATTTCAAGGACCTAGGATTTATCTTTGCTCGCTTTGTAGGGATTATGGCTTCTAGAAAGACTATCCGAATCAACTTCATGGGTATCCCTTCTCAACTCAAAGAATTGGTTTCGAAATTCCCACCATGCTCAGCTCATCAAAAGACATGGTTATCTACTTGATTTGGTTATCTCCGTTTTGAAGAAGATATGATGCATGTCCTATTCCAGCTTCTTTGATCCAAACACCATTGCTTTACATTTCCAGATTATCATTGGTTCCTACCTTGAAGAATTCTCTGCTACTGGGATACCTATTTGACCAAATGCCATTCACCGTTTAGAAAAGGTCCCTAAGTTCAAGACATTGCATCCGCTTTACATCTTAAGCGCCGTATCAAGCCAATTGGGAAACTAGAAGTGGAGTTAAGGGTTTACTTTCCAAGTTCTTAATCAAGAAAGCCCGAGAATTCCTCAAAGTTATGAGTTTCCATGCATTTGAGAACATTGTGGCCTGCTAATTTATGGTTTGGTTCTATTCCCTAACTCGGATCAATTCATAGATGTCAATGCCATCAAGTTGTTTTCACCCGCAATCCAAGGCCTACCTTACTTGGAGACATTCTACATTCTCCACACTGCACTACTAAGCGACAAGGAACTCTCATGTGTTGTGTACCGTTGCTTTCAAGGTGGTTTATTTCGCACCTTCCTCCATCAGTTTGAAGAATGAACAAAGGTTGAGATGGTCTCAAAGATTGATGTCACTCTCTCATTCAGATATCCGTTGGAACCTTTCTCTCAAAAGGACTTCACATTCATTGAGCGTTGTGGAGAATTCTAATGTACCACTACTTGTATAAGGGAGGTATTACTTACAACCCTCTCTAGCTCTACGCCGCTTTGGTTTTGCTCAAAGAGATGGTCCACATGATATGCTTCTCCAAGATGTTGTGTTCGACTACAATCACGATCTCCGAATTACCGATTAAGGTTTATACATGCTGGGGCATGGTAAAGAAGATCGATACCAAGACTTTGGGGCACCCAACTCCATTCCTTGGGAACCTTACCTCAAATGGGTGCGAGCTCGAGCTCAAAACCTCATGATGCCATTCACTGCTCTACCAAGAATTATGGAACTCTTATAGGTGACGCATCTATGCTGTTCTCCATCCTGACATGCCTACTGATTTTGAAGACTTGAAGAGATCCTGGATCCAACTAAAAGAAGAAAGGGATACCTTTGAAGCTCAATGCTATGCAAGTGAGAAGAAAGTTCTAGAGTTGACCAAGCTACTTCACGAGGAGCGAAACATCAACGCTTACATCGGCACCAAGAGGAAGCGCCCATGGGAGACTTAGAGCTTTAGGATGTTTTTGTTTTCTTTTATTGTTTTGAACTATCTCTTGTACTTAAAAAGAAAAAGAATAATGAGAAGTACTAATAAATGTTTGTTCATTGCTTGTTTAACAAATTTAAATCTCTTAGGTCCTTGAAAACATTGCATTGCATTCGCATAAAACATTGCATATCATAGCATAACATTGCATCACGTGTACATTGAGATTGGTTTTCTCATTTGCTCGCTATTTATTTTAGCGTAAATGGCTCTTGAACAGATCACAAAGATCTCCGTGCTCGTAATGCTGGCCAAGAGATGTTCACCACTTGGTCCAAGGCCAAGAAGATCCAAGAAGCTCATCAACAAGAAGAAGAAGGTGTTGGTCTCCTCAACATGGGTAGACGCTTCAGGGGGTCCTAAAGTGGTCACCAGATTGAGCCTCTCAAGGAAGTGTCCATGGAGGGAGTACCAAGGGTGATGAAGGTGAGCAAAGGAACCAAAGAAAGGAGGAGAGGATCATTCTGATTATAGCCAACACTGATGAAGATGACAAGTACAAGCAACTCAAGATCAATGTCGTGGAAAACCCGAAATGTCCGGTGAACTTTGATGATCCGAGTCTTTCCTCGGTGTTGTGATTCCTCCCAAGTTCAAAGTTCCAACTTTTGCCAAATATGATGGCATGTCGCCCTAAGTTGCATTTGAAGTCCTATGTCCGTAAGATCAATCCCACACCGATGATGTAAAGTTGTGGATGCACTATTTTCAAGAGAGTTTGTCCGAACCCGCTGGAATGGTACTATCACCAGAGAATGACCGTATCCGCATTTGGAGTGACTTAATGATGCTTTCTGCATAATATGAGTACAATGTCGAATTGACACCCACTCGCATGCAACTACAAAGCATGTCTATGGGTCGTGACGAGAAGTTCAAGGAGTATGCTCGTATGGAGAGATCTAGCAGAGTAGTTCAACCACCCTTGTCCAATAGGAGTTGGTTGATATGTTCATGGGAACACCGACAGCCCATTCTTCAATCATCCGATTGGAAATTCTTCATCCGATTCACCGAGTTGATATTGACAAAGAAGCGATCAAGTCGGTATCAAGAGTGGGAAGATTCATGTAGACATCTTCAAATGCCGCCAAGAGATCCTTTGGTGCTAAGAAAGAAGCTAATGTGTGTATGGTCGAAGCCGAGCCAAGACCGACCGTGCTCAACTGTGGGGCAGTTGTAATCTCCAATCCTACATCAAGACAACCTCACGAGACAACAACAGAGCCGTAACGCCACGAAGACAAGCATTTAAGATCAACATGCCATTGTCGCAAGCCTTGCAACACATGTTGAAAGCAGAATGATTACTTTGAGGATCCTCCTAATGTCAACACTTCCTCTCCAAGTACAATCCTAATGCTAAGTGTGCTTACCATTCCAACACCCTGGCACGACATCGACAATTGTTGGGCTCAAGAACAAGATTCAAGATATGATCAAGCAAGCAGATTGAGTTTGATCCTCCTGAGACTCCGAATGTGATCAACGCCCTATGCCTAACCATGACAAGAGTTCCAATGTGTTGGTGACGATACTTATGTTTTCAACATAGATGACTTGACCATTCCTCCGATGATTAAGAAGAATTTGTTGCAAGCCGTGTCAATCCAGATGCCCAGAGTTGTCGTTGGTGCTCATCCGCACCGATGGTTGTGCTTGGTCGAGAAGACGTGTTCAGCATGATGGATAACCGTGAGATACTATTTTCAAACCACCGTGCGTGTGTGAAGAAATGTCTAAGTTGAAGATTGACAATGCGAATGAAACAGATCATCCGTGGGATACCTTGGGGCAGCCAAGTGGAAAATATGATTACATGGTGAAGTACACTGCTCCCGAGAGCTACAAGATTCCTATTGAAGATGTTAAGGCGACCGGATGGGGTGACGATTTCAAGACTATGCCGATGTTAACACAATAAGGATTTCCTTTCCGATCCCGTGCCTAGAGTGGCACCTCTCATTATCACTTCTCCAAGACCGCCCATATTCCTCCGACAAAGCTATCCCTTGGAATTATGGAGCGATGTTTACTATCATGGGCCAAGCAAGACCCTCCGACCATTGAAGATCTTACCATTGAGTTTCTATTCCGACATCGACAACATCACCGGATCCAAGAAGGTGACGAACCGAAGGGTATTCTCCGAGATCTCTCCTCCAAAAGACATCGCGACTCAACCGCATCCCATACTCAATCAATATCCCCACTAGGGGAAAGAACCAAGAACTCATCCCGCTCACCTAGAAGTACCAAAGGAAGTTATCAAGACACCTCCAAACAAGAAATGGAGGAAATTCAAAATTATCAAGAAGAGTGACTACAATGTTGTGGAACAATGGGATGAATCCAAGATCTCCATGCTTGCTCGCTTATGCTCCGAGGCTCATGCTAACGCCTTGGTGAAGTTTCAAGAATGCTCATGCCGCAAGACACTACCACCGATCAATTGTTTGTATTGCTAGCCTGGCCGCCAACAACGGCCTAGGCTTCTCGATGTCGATTTGACTCTTCCGAAAGAAACACAACAAAGCCTTGCACATCTCGTTGAATGCAAGGTACTACCTTATCTCATGTTTTGTAGATACCGGCTCGCTCAATATCCTTCCAAGATCGCTTTTGATCGACTTGATGTCGGGTTGGTTTTGAGACCCAGGACATTATCGTGAGAGCTTTTGATGGTTCTAAGCGCATGATTGAGAGCTCATCGCCTAAAGTCGGTTCCCGCACTTTTGACTCCTACTTTTGTCATGGACATCCGTCCACTTACTTCTTGCCTACTGGACGCCTTGGATACATGGGCAAGCGTTACCTCTACCTTGCATCAAAACCAAGTACCCGTGAAAGGGAAAGTTGTTACAGTGTGGTGAAGAAGAGTATATGGTCACCATCGGTCATTCCACTATCTCGAGATGGAGGGTGAATTCTTCGAGACTTGCAAGCTTTTGAAACAATACCCGAGTCATGCCTCTGACTCCCACACCCCGGTTACACAAGCTCCACCTAGAATGGCCTCACCGAAAGATGCTCAAGCCATCCTGAACAAGGAGGTAGTACTATTTGGGGACAGCCTCGATCTTCCTTTCAAATTTGACAAGACCGGTTTAGGCTTCACCATCAAGGGTCGAAGATGATACACGCGAACGTGCGCCAACTTCCTTTCCGCATCGCCAAAGTGGAATCCATGCTATAGAAGACACGACAACGGCTTCGACATCGAAGTGGATCTTCCCAACCTGCATCATGGGCTCAAGAATTGGAAGATCAAGACGTCATACCAATCTCCTTTAGTCGAGTAATTGCTTTTGTTTTGTTTTGCTTTTCGATTTCTTTATGTTTGAACAATAAACTTTGAAAGCCTAGTGCCTTGCCCGGGCATCATGGCTCGCTCAGGGTTATTATCTCGTCGTCATGATTTTCATTCAATAAATTCTGGACTTTTGCATTCAATTGTTTGTTTTCTTTCTTTACTTTATCACCCCTTCAAAAGCTATGTGTTCTTACACACACCCACGTGATACACGCAGAATCACTCCAATCTCATACACAAATGCTAGTGCTAAATATGACTTCGATAATCCGATCTACCAAGCCAAGACGAAGTGAGGAAGATTGTGAAGTGCCAGAGAACTTGCTGCATCAAGAGCGAGTTATACACACCACAAGAGCAAGTCGAGGTTGTGAATTTGGGTACCGACAAAGATGTAAAAGAGATCAAGATAGGAGCGGTCTTGAGGACAATGTTAAAGAGAGGTTGGTTCAGATGCTACAGACTATGTTGAGGTTTTTGCTTGGTCATACGAAGACATGCCGGTTTAGACATTGATATTGTGGTACATCGATTGCCGACAAGGGAAGGTTTTCTCCCAAGGAAATAGAAGGTCTGCCGATGCGCCCCGAGATGTCGAGAAAATCAAAGCCAAGTTATGAAGGCTTCAACGCTGGTTTCTTAGCCACACCTCCTATCCCTGGGTTGCAAATGTGGTACCCGTGCCTAAGAAGGATGGTAAGGTACGAATGTGTGTGGATTACGAGATCCGAACAAAGCGAGTCCGAAAGACGATTTCCACTTCCTCATATTGATGTTTTGTTGACAATACCGCCAAGATAAGGTTTTCCTTCATGGATGGTTTCTCCTACAATCAAATCAAAATGGCCTCAAGACATGGAGAAGACTACTTTGTTACACAGGGCACTTTCGCTACAAGGTTATGCCTCGGATCGAAGAACGGCGCCACTTATCGCATATGGTAACATTATTTCATGACATGATTCATCACGAGATGAGGTCTACGCCGACGATATGATAGCTCGATCAGCATCAAGAAGAACACTCGATCATTTGCGTAAATTGTTTGATAGGTTGAAGCATGATCGAGACTTAATCCCAACAAGTGCACCTTTGGAGTCGATCCGAAAACTCCTAGGGTTTGTAGTCAAGGAAAGGTATTGAGGTTGATCCCGCCAAGGTTAAAGCTATTCAAGAGATGCCACCCCGCACCGAGAAGGAAGTCGAGGTTTCGGGCCGATTGAACTACATTGCCGATTCATTGCACACTTAATCGCTATTTGTGAGCCAATCTTCAAGTTACTAAAGAAAGATCAAGTAGTGGAATGGAATGGCGATTGCCGATCGCTTTGACAAAATCAAGGAATACCCATGTAATCCTCCTATCCCGATGCCGCCAAGGAAGACCTCTTATCATGTACTTGACAGTTAGAAAACTCAATGGGTGTGTGGGGCAACATGACGAGTCCGTCGAAAAGAGCATGCAATATACTACCTTAGCAAAAGTTTACCGACTGTGAAACAAGATACTCGCATTGAGAAAACTTGCAACGCTTGGTCTTGTCACGACTAAGACAAGATATGTTGACTACACTACCTTATTGATTTCAAGATGGATCCGATAAAATACATCTTTGAGAAACCATTCTCTCCAAGAATAGCAAGATGGCAAATGATCTTGACCGAATATGACATCCAAGACACTTCTTTAAAGCGATCAAAGGAAGTGTAGTAGCCGATCATTTGGCTCATCAAGCAGAGACTATCAATCTATGCAGTCAATTTGCATCGAAGATGTTTTACTAGTTACAGATCATGAGGAACCAGCCCGCATTTAAGGACCCGAACAAGGATCCCGATGGACTATGGTCTTTGATGGAGCCCAAACACACTATGGCTAAGAAGATTTTGAGAACAAAGTTACATTGGTCCACCATGGAAGTCGATTGTCACCGCTATGCTCGATCTTGTCACAAATACCGATTTATGCCGACAAAGTGCACGTTCTCCAGACCTCGAATGTTCTAAGCCTTGGCCTTTTGCAATGTGGGGATTGACATGATTGGAGAAATTGCCCACGCCTTCCAATGGACATCGCTTCATTCTTGTGGCAATTGACTATTTCACCAAATGGGTAAGTATGCATCTCATACTAAGAATGTAGTGGCTCGATTCATCAAGCATAATCTTATCCGTCGGTATGGCACTCCTGAAAGGATTATCACGATAACGGTTCCAATCTCAACAACAAAATGATCACCGAACTCTCGCACGCATTCAAGATCAAGCATCACAATTCTTCTCCATATCGCCTAAGATGAATGGCGCAGGAAGCCGCCAACAAGAACATTAAGAAGATTATACGTAAGATGACGTGACTTACAAAGATTGGCATGAGATGTTACCATTTGCTCTTCATGGTTATCGACTACAAGACGGACATCAATGGGCAACCCCTCTCTCTTGTGTACGGTATGGAAGGGCCCTACCCATCGAGGTTCGGATACCTCAACCGTAGTCCTCTAGGAAGCAGTAGTTAGGCGAAGACGATTGGGTCCGCATCGCCTTGACCGATTAATTTGGTTGATGAGAACGATCGCATCCATCCGCCATGGATGATTTATCGAAACGAATGATCGTAGCATTTAACAAGAAGGTCAAGCACCGAGTCTACCAAGTCGGTGATCTAGTAGTCAAGCGATCATTCTTCCACAAGGTGATCCTGGGCAAATGGACTCCCACTTATGAGGGACCGCTTGTAGTCAAGACAAGATTTTCCTGCGGAGCTATGATACTTAGCACCATGGATGGTGAAGACTTCCCACACCTCGTGAACGCAGCATAGTCAAAAATACTACGATGAAGAGACCCGCTAGGTCGATCGCCTAGGCAAAATAAGATCCAGCGAACCAAAAGGTTCGGCAAAAATTAAGGATATATACAAAACATGTACACCGGCAAGTCGAAAACCCGAAAAGGCGGCAAAAAGGGTATCTCAGTAGATCTAAACCCGAAAGGGCGGTCTAGGCAAAAGTTAGATTTAAGCGCACGACTATGTCTCTTCCAGATCACCCGCCTGCACTTCTATCAAGATTCAAGATTCAAATGGCGAAGATCGCCTACTCACTTTCTAACGACAAGAAGGAGATGAGATAGTCGAAATATATGAGTACTAGCATAGTTGGAACTTAACGAGATTGTTTCCGATAGCTTTTACCTTCTTGTGTACAAAACTACTGGCCATACGCTACCTTTCAAATAAACGCAAGCTTTTTCTCTTTACAATTTTTGTTGTTGTTTGATAAGTCCAACGCTTGTTTTGAACGATTATATGCACTTGACAATAAAAATCTCTTTGCAAACATACGAAAAGTGGACATGCAAAAGTACTTACTGTGTTCTAGGATTGGGATGACGACTTAAAGTCACCCATAATTCCCCAGAGCATGAAGGTGTCACCCACAACACACCTTCCCCAATGGAGTATAAGGGAATCCACGAAAGAAATCCACTCAATCGAGCAACGTTACATCGCCTCCAAGCAAGAACACTTCATCCCCAATGATATTTCTCAATCCTCCCTTCTCCCCAGCAGATCCGCATCAAACTTGGTCGATAGTGCATCTGAGGAAACATACACCTTTATTCCCCACCAGAGATTACAACGGACTCTAGACTCTTCAAGCCCGGTCTCTCAAAGAACCATCAAATGCTCTCCAATGAGATCTACACTGAATCCCCAAGAGAGCGCCCTTAAATTTCCTCACAGGATCTACATACAAGGTCCTCAACAGATCGCCTCCCGCACTCTCCTCAATAGGTCTATATATGAGATCTCCGACAACGAGCCTCTCAAATCTCTACCTTCCTCAACAACGTCTAGGCCCAAGACTTGGTCGATAGTGCATCGGAGGAATCCAAGATATCTTTCTTCTCCTTCAAAAGGTGGTTCTCACCCACTCAATTCGTGCGTAGTTAGAAATCTTCAAATGTAATATCCGATCTTCTTCAAGATGGATATGTTTTGAAATATCACAACATTCATCATTCATACATTTCTCATAAAGTCATAATTCATGCATATGTCATTCATATACATTGTCATGCATCATACTTTGCATAAAACTAACAATATTCTATCAAAGTTTTCTTGTTTTCTCCAAAATAGTAATACTACTCGACGCAAATAGTCCAGGATTAAGCCCCGAGCCGACGGAAAACTATCCGAAAGACCGCCGCAAATCCAGATTAAGCCCCGAGCCGACGGAAAACTATCTCAAAGACCGCCCGACGATGGTCCAGATTAAGCCCCGAACCGATGGGAAAACTATCCGAAGACCACTCGGTTATCCTCCGATAACAGCAATGGATCAACACCGATGCACAACAGGAAGCTATCCACATTTTGCCAACTACAACTCCTCGTAGTAATCGACACGAAGATTTATTCGACAAGAACTAGAGTCTAGCATACGACTCAGCTTGCCTCGATGGCATCTTAAGCCCATCTCCGACTATTTGTCAACATCTCTTCACTATCGTAATGCCGCATATATGGTTAAAAATCAATACACCAATAACTCCATTTAAAGTGAACACGAAGTCTAACGACGACTCCCTTCGGATGGCATCTTAAGCCCATCTCTCTCCATTCCAGAACATCTACAGAGTCTAACGTGACGACTCACCCTCCAAAGATCGACCTTTCTAGATGGCATCTTAAGCCCATCTCGCCGCCTCCTATTAACAACCTCGAGTCTAGCGACGACTTGCCCTCAAATAAGTCTCCAACTTCTCCAAATGGCATCCGAAGCCCATTCCCGCATCATCCACCAACGGCAGTGCAAATTTTCGTGTATTTTGTTCATCTTCTACCTCCGTGTCACGAAGACAAGCATGTCAATCTAACCCTTCCAAGACAAGAAGATTGAACAGGGCAGCTGTCATACCCCAAAATTTTCCTCCATCTACTCAAGAGATTTCATACATCCATACTCAAGGATTCCTCAAGAGTCGATCGACAAACTCTCCTAGACAATCAACCCAAACTAGGTTTGGTATCTCTCAAGTCAAGATGGATTTCAACATCTTCAATGGCCTTCATGCCTCCTCATATGCTTCAAAGATTCTCCATGTCAAGTTTCAAGCCTCACAAGTCAAGTTTCTCGCATAATGGTTCGATGGTCGAAAATCGTGTATTGAACAAAAAGTCAACTGTGGTCAACATATAACAAAATTTCGATTTTGGTCAACATCCTCATTTTGAAGTTACATTCATCATTTGATCAAGGGATGATCATGATTCATCAAGAAAACTCAAGATTTGCCCAAAAGTCAAACTTTCTAAATTAGGGTTTCTAGATGAAAAGTCAACTCAACTTTGACCGATCATAACTTTCATACTTTCTCGTAAATTTTTCCACCACCTCTTGTTTTGAAGGAAATTCAATTCTACAACTTCATGTCTCACAAGAATGTCCAAAAATGCTTCATTTGAGAGGTATAGCTCAAAACATTAGTGTCATTTTCAAAGTCAACAAAAAGTCAACTTTTTGTTTTGAAGATATTTTGAGCATGGTAACTCCAATTGAGATGAGACCAAAGACATTGGTTAGAGGACTATTAGAGCTTTCCAAAAAGTCCAAGAACACTCAAGAATTTGGAAAATTGAGCAAGTTACACCATCTACAAGTTGGGCAATTTTGGAAGAATGCACAAAGAGAGATACTTCAAAAAATCAAATCTTTTGCAAATGGGCCTACTTTTTCTTCATCCTAACTTGTTCCTCAAGCAATTAGGAGTGTCCAAGCCCAAAGCCACGAATTTTTGATTTATTTTTCTATTTAATTTGTAATTTATTCATTTAAATGCAAATTAAATCTTAAAATAAATTATAAAATTGAAATTAATGGCAAAGATTGATTTTATTCTTTCCTTAAGGTCCAATTAACTCACAAATGCCAGCAAATTCGAAATTGGAGCAAGAAAGGCAAGATTGGATTGAAATTGATCAAGCTTTGAAGATTTGATTTTCATGGAAATATCAAATTTGATTTCCATTGAATATTGATTGATTCTTTCCAAATTCAATCCCAAATCCATCCAAAGATAAATGTACAATGCATACCTATCAAGAAAGAACGAAAAATTGCTCCACAAACCCTATTCCAAAGCTCAAAAACCGTGGTGCACAAGCAAGTACAAACCCTAGTTCCAAATTGCTTCAATCGATTCTAAGGTGTCCATTGCATTCCTTGATACCTGAGTGAATCCAGATACTTACATTGCCAAAACTATCGTAATCAAGGAATCCGAGTTTGGTTTGTTCTTAAAAATCAAATCGATTTTAATTTCATGCATTTTTAACATGTTTCGTGGTTTGTTTTGTGTTTAGATGGAAGTTTGCAAGTCTCGATAGTTTGATTGCTTTTCGTGGCCGGAATCAAGCTTGCCATGGCTAGGTTTCATGGACCGAATTGGGATTCCACAAATAGGACAAATTGGCCAAAACGAATGCTACCATTGTGTTTAGAATGACAAATCCAATCGAACCATGCCTTTAAATGAATTTATATTATGCGGTATCGATTTTGAATTTGTAGGACTATAGCGCCGCCTCGAGGCCGACGCAAAATGCCTGTAATTCAAAATGAAAGAGATGAAGTTCTTGGCGGGAATGATGCAACGGAGGGCGACGCATGTATCCCACTCACTTGCTTCAAACACCGATGCAACGTATGAGCGGCCGGCCGTTAGTCCTCAAGGTTTCTCCGGTCACGAGTTCGATCCACCTGTACGCTTTTGCATTTTCTCTCTCAAACTCTGCATATTTTTTATATTTTCCATATTTTAATATTTCTATTCAATTTTAGTTATTTTCATTATTTTATTTAAGCATCAAAAAATACCAAAAAACATTTTTTTCTTTTTACATTATTTTTCTAAAAACCTTTATTTAATTTAATAAATTAAAAAATATAATTTTTGCATGCATATTTATTTTATTTATATTTTTGCATTTAAATCATTATTAATTGCATTTTAATTATTAAATCTTGTCTAAAAAATCCCAAAAAATTATTTTAACTTATTTATCTTATTTCCAGCATATATTAATTTTCTCATATTAAAAATTGCATTTTTTCTAACATTTTCTCTTATTTCAATTTCATCATATTTCCGATTTTCTTATTCTTTCACGTTGCACCGATTCGACGTTTTATTTTCATCGCTTTTTTCAAATAATGTAATCAGATATGGGATGTAATAGTTTAAATTAGGCTTTTATTTTCCGAAGTTAAATTATGTATCTCCCAAAGCCATGTAATAGCGTAGGTTTATTTTCCGCACTTTACATTCCGCATTTTACTTTCCGCACCTTATCAATTGCTAGTAATTAGCGGTATGGCAAGATAATAATTGGACATAGCTCACACTAATTTTCAAGATAAAATATCTCGAATTTGACACACCTCTCACACACGCACCTTTTAGGTAATTCTCTCGATGCCTTCGATTCAAAATGGTCATGTCCTCGAACATAGAGGTATTCTAGCACCGCTGCCTTCAAAACAAATCATCATAGTCCCTTCGATACAAAGATCATAAGACCCACGATGTCGCCTCCGAATACATGATCTTGACCTCGATTGTCGCCACGAAAATGATGATAGTCCTTCGAATGCTAGGATACTTCCTACAAGTTGCCTTCGATGACCATCCGATGTCCCTTCGAATGTCCCGCTTACATCCAACGAATGGAGCTACCTACTAACTAATGGTATGGCTAGCGCTATTCTAAAGGAATGTAGAAGTACAACAAAACGACCAATTCTGAGTGGGTAAATAAGTCTCTTAGTTGCTTGCTCTATCAAATGCTTTTCACACCACACACTCTTTTTCAAAGTTCAAATTCTTTTCAAAACGAAACATTTCCGAACACTTTGTATACACTCCTACATGAGTCATTATGAAGTCAAAGCGAAATGCCTTTTCAAAACATCTTTGTCAAACACACAGAAAGCAATTTTAAAAAAAAGTGATCTAGAGCAACTAAGAGCCCGTAGAATAAACTGCGGATGGAAAGGGGTGCTAATACCTTCCCTTTTCATAACCATTCTCCCGAACTCAGAATCTAACGAAGGTCTTTTTCTGTTACTTTTACCTTCCCTTAATTGGATAAAAATAAAAGTCGGTGGCGACTCTTGCTATCCGCACATTTGGATACAAAAATCCTACAAAGTCAGTTCACCGTATCACAAAGTGTTCACATAATAATTCATGCATGCCATAAAAATGCTAAAAATATTTTACATATCAAAATCAAGTTAGAACATCTTTGAAAAACAAATTTTGAAAAAAATTGGACGAGGAACCGGTTAACCCATATGGGAACCCGGTTACCCAACATTCATAAATAGCATGCCCCTGGTTTTTGTATGGAGAACTCGGGTTCTCCCAGGTGGGAACCGGTTTCCCTTTGTAATTTTTCAAATTTTTTTAACGTTGGTTCAGTAGAAACCGGGTTCTCCCAGGTGGGAACCGGTTACCATTGAACCAATGTGAAAAATACTTTTATGTTTTGGGCATATTTTTTATGGAATATTTACATTGAAGCGGGGCATCTTTTCATATGATTATGCATGTTTTTAAAGGTGTTTTAGAACATATAAATACTGCAAATTTTCAAAATTAATTCACCTTCTTCAATTAACAATTCTACATTCAAAAACTCTCTTATTTTCAAATATTCTCAAGCGTTCTACATCAAAACATTTGTGAGACTTTCCATACTTATTTTTCATTGAAAAATTATTCTAAGTTTCATACTATCATTGTGAACACTTGCATCCATTATTGAGAATTGTTTTGCTTGAAGAAGAAGATCAATCCAAGATTGATATATTGTGCTACAACTTCAAAATCTCTTGTAAAAATTCAAGAATACTTATTGTATTCTTGCTGTCCAGGATTGTTGGAAGTAAGTTGTGCATTGAAGAGGATTGTTCTTCTTGCACTTAGTGTTGTTATACCTTAAAGGTTTTAAGAGCCTTTGGTCTCCCTATAGGTTAGATAGTAGGCATCACCATTGGTGTGAATAGGCTTTACAATCATTCTAACTATAGTGAAATCTCTTGCATGTTGTAAGGGGAATTGAGTACTCTCGATCTGTGAGGGGAAAGAGGATATATCCTTGTGTTCTTTACTTTTCAGCATTTACCACTTTTATAAACATCTTAACCAGAAAAGAAAGAATCCTCACACACCTTCATTCACCAAACCAAAAATATTGCATCAAGTATTCATAAAAATCCGATAAATTTTTTAAACACCTAATTCACCCCCCTCTTAGGCGCATTTCATACTTACAATTGGCATCAGAGCAAGTTATAGGTAACTTGTTCCTAAATATCCAGAATGGATTCCGCAAATCAAAATCCAGTTTTCAAAGATGGTGGTAGTAACAACAAGCCTCCATTGTTTTGTGGTGAATACTTTGACTTTTGGAAAATTCGCATGAAGGCTCATCTTGAAGCGCAAGGAGAAGAAATATGGGATGTTGTTGAGAATGGTCCATTTGCTCCGGTGTGTGTTATCAATGGTGTTGGATCATCAAATCCTAAAGCATCATGGAATGAAGATGACCAAAAAAAGTTCTCTTTGACAAAAAGGCAATCAATATTCTCCAAAGTGCTCTTAGTATGGATGAATTTGTTCGAGTATCAGCATGTACAATGGCAAAGGAAATTTGGGACACTCTTGTAGAAACTCATGAAGGAACTGCCGAAGTCAAAAGATCTAGATTGAATACCTTGAGTCAAGAATATGAATTATTTCGAATGCTTCCCGGAGAATCCATCCTTGACTTGCAAAAGAGATTCGTTCACTTGACAAATCATTTGAAGGCACTTGGTAAGACTTTAACTAACGATGAATTAAATCTTAAAGTGCTTAGGTCTTTAACTAGGGAATGGAAACCAAAAGTGACGGCAATATCCGAAAAGAAAATCCTAACAACTATGACTTCTGCAACATTATTCAGAAAGCTTCAAGAATATGAAACGAAACTTGGAAGACTTGAAAAACATGAGAATCATGATAAGAAATCCAAAGGCATTGCTTTGAAATTAGATTCAAATGAAAGTCAAGATAAAGATGCATCGGAGGAAGATGAAAACTTCTTGCTTCTTGTAAAAAGGTTAGGAAAATAGTTTGGTCATAAAAATAATCTTCATAATGCTAACTTTGTCAAAAGGAAGAAATTTTATAAGCATAAAGATAAAGAAGCCTCCACATCAACACAAGATGTCACATGTTATGAATATGGAAAGCAAGGTCACATAAAGTCGGATTGTCCAAAAATCTCCAAGAAAAATGGATTCAAAGGCAAAAAGGAGTTCAAAAATAAAAGGGCTTATGTTGCATGAGAAGATAATGAGATAAGTTCTTCATCCAATTCGGATAGTGACGAAAGTGCAAATCTAGCATTGGTGGCTTCACACCATTCCGATGATGAAGAAGGCGAGGTTAGTTATGATAACTCTCTTTATGATAATGGTGCACAAGGTGCTATAGATGAACTATTAAATGAATGCAAAATTCTATATAGAACTATTTCATCTCAAAAGAAAATAATTTCATCTTTAGAAGAAAAATTTGAAACTATTGAAAAAGAACATAAAGCTGAAAAAGAAAAGATGATTAGTGATCAAAAACAGAATTTTGTATGCAATAATTGTGAATCACTTTCTTTCCAAATTGTTCAATTAAAAAGAGTCCTAGAAAGGTATGAAAAAGGACAAGTTGGATTGGAAAATGTTCTTAGCACACAAAGATATCCTAAAGATAAAAGTGGACTTTGTTTTTCAAAATTTTCTCAACCAAGTCCCAACAAAACTATCTTTGCTAAGGCTAATAACCAACCAATCCAAGAGAAAGTAAAAAATCCTACAGTAGTTCATCAATATCCTAAAAAGAAAAGAATTGTTAAGAATAAATCTTATCCTCCTAGATATAGAAGTAATTTTGAACCTACTTGTTTCTATTGTGGTATTAAAGGCCACGCACCTAATACTTGCTATGTAAGAAACTTTAGTATTCCAAGTGGGAATTATGTGTGGGTAAAGAAAGGTACTAATTACGAAGGACCCAAAGCAATTTGGGTACCTAACAAAACTTAATTTGTTTTTTAGGTGTGCTTGAAAACCATTTCAAGTTTATGGTATCTTGATAGTGGTTGTTCCAAGCATATGATGGGAGACATAAACCATTTTTCAAATCTAGTCTTAAAGGCCAAGGGTTATGTCACTTATGGAGATAACAACAAACGAAGAATTCTTGGCAAAGGCAAAGTTGGTGCACCACCTTTCACATCCATTGAAGATGTTCTTTATGTTGAAGGACTAAAGCACAATCTTTTTAGCATTAGCCATATTTGTGACAAAGGCTTCAAGATCAAATTTACAAAAGATGAATGCTTGATTATTGATGAAGTCACCAATGAGGTAAAACTCAAAGGTAAAAGAATTAATAATATTTTTATGATTTCCTTAGACGATTTATCTTTGAAAGTAAAATGTCTCATGGTAAACAATAATGAATCATGGTTATGGCATAAAAGGGCAGCCCATATTCATATGGAGCACTTAAACAAATTAACCAAACATGATCTTGTTGTTGGCTTACCAAAGATAAAGTTTGTCAAAGATAAATTATGTGATGCTTGTCAAAAGGGAAAACAAACAAAATCAACTTTCAAATATAAGGATGTGGTATCCACTAAAAGTCCACTACAATTGTAGCACATGGATTTATTTGTTCCATCAAGAACAAGAAGCTTCGGAGGTAATGCATACGCTTTAGTTATTGTTGATGATTTTTCTAGATATTCTTGGACTTTATTTCTTGTGCAGAAAAGTGATGCTTTCAAAGCCTTTAAGAAGTATGCAAAGCAAATTCAAAATGAAAAATCACTAAAGATTGTATCCATAAGAAGTGACCATGGTGGAGAATTCGAAAATGCATCATTTGAAGAATTTTGTGAAGAACATGGTATCTCTCATAATTTTTTAGCACCAAGAACTCCACAACAAAATGGAGTAGTTGAAAGAAAGAATATGTTTCTAGTGGAACTTGCAAGAACAATGCTTAGTGATGTAAATCTACCAAAGTATTTTTGGGCGGATGCGGTTAGTACATGTTATATTGGAAATCGAGTTATCATTAGACCTATCTTGAAAAAGACTCCATATAAACTCTTCAAAGGAAGAAAGCCAAACATTGCTCACTTTCATATCTTTGGATGCAAATTCTTTATCCTCAACAATGACAAAGACAATCTCGAAGTTTGACGAAAAATCCGACGAAGGTATATTTCTTGGTTATTCACTTTCTAGTAAAGCATATAGAATTTATAATAAAATAACTTTAACTATTGAAGAATATATGCATGTTTCTTTTGATGAAACTAACAGCTCTAAGGAGGAAATAGTTATGTGTGATGATGATATTATAATTTACCCTCGGAAGAAATTTCAAATGATCAAAATGTGAATCAACTGGAACATCAACAAGGAGTACCACAACAAGATTCAAATATCAATGATCTACCCAAAGAATGGAGAACTCGTAGAGACCATCCTATTGATAAAATCATTGGAGTTCCAACAAGATTAAATCTCAAAGATGCTTGCTTAAACATCGCGTTTGTTTCTCAAATTGAATCCTCCAAAGTTGATGAAGCCTTTGGAGACGATCAATGGATAATTGCAATGCAAGAAGAATTAAATCAATTCGAGAGAAATCAAGTTTGGGAACTTGTTCCTAGGCCAAGTCGTAAACACATCATAGGTACCCGATGGGTGTTTAAAAACAAACTTGATGAGAATGGTATAATTGTTCGAAACAAAGCAAGGTTGGTGGCTCAAGTTTACAATCAAGAAGAAGGAATCGACTTTGAAGAAACATTGCTCCTGTTGCAAGGTTAGAAGTTATTCGTCTTTTACTTGCTTATGCTTGTTCATTAAATTTTCAGCTTTATCAAATGGATGTCAAAAGCGCATTCTTGAATGGCTACATCAATGAAGAAGTTTATGTCAAACAACCCCCTGGATTTGAAGACTTCAAAAATCCTTCACATGTCTTTAAGTTGAGAAAGGCTCTTTATGGCTTAAAGCAAGCACCAAGAGCATGGTATGATAGGCTTAGCAATTTTTTGTGTGAAAAAGGTTTTGAAAAGGGTAAGGTTGATAAAACTTTATTCATTAAGAAAATCAAAAGTAAAACTTTATTAGTTCAAGTATATGTTGATGATATCATTTTTGGATCGACTAACAAAGAAATGTGTGAATAATTTTCATTAATGATGCAAGGAGAATTCGAGATGTCCATGATGGGTAAGATGAATTATTTTCTTGGACTACAAATTAAGCAACTAAAAGATGGAATCTTCATCAACCAATCCAAGTATTTCAAAGAGTTGTTGAAAAGATTTGATATGGATAGTTGCAAAGCAATGAATACTCCAATGGGCTCCGGTACATATGTTGATCAAGATGAATCCGGTATTCTGATTGATATTACAAAGTATCGAGGTATGATTGGTTCTTTATTATATTTGACGGCAAGCCGTCTTGACATAATGTTTAGTGTTTGTCTTTGTGCTCGCTTTCAAGCAAATCCAAAAGAATCTCATTTAATGGCGGTCAAGCGAATCATGAAGTATCTCAAAGGAACAACCAATGTCGGCTTATGGTAACCAAAAGGTAGTATTTGCAATTTAATTGGTTATTCTGACGCAGATTATGCAGGTTGTAAAACTGATAGAAAAAGAACAAGTGGTAATTGTCACATTCTTGGAAATGCATTAGTATCATGGGCTTGTAAAAAACAAGCATGTGCTGTTCTTAGCACGGCCGAAGCAGAGTACATAGCAGTAGATAGTTGTTGTGCACAAATTCTTTGGCTTAAGCAACAACTTCGTGACTACGAACTTGATCTCGGATGCATTCCTCTTCGATGTGACAACACAAGTGCAATCAACATTACAAAAAATCCGGTCATGCATTCAAGAACCAAACACATCGACATTCGACATCATTTTCTTCGTGATCGTGTACTTCAAGGAGATGTCGAAGTCACTATTATGGATACTCATAATCAACTCGCATATATTTTTACAAAGCTGCTTGCTCGTGAACCATTTTATAAAATTTGAAGAGAACTTGGGATCTTGGATGAAAGTGATACATAAAATATTCACTTCAATTAAGGTGCACATTTTATTATTTTCTTAAAATTTTATCAAATGCATCTCATCTTCTACTCCTTCTTATATTTGTTTTATGTGCATAAATGTGTCAAAATATGTGCGTTTTATGTTTAGTATACTTAAATGTTAATATATATTTATATATATACATATATATATATATATATGTTTCTAAACCCTCACATGCACTTACAGTAGCTTTTTTTCACATTTTTTACTCCCTGCAATCGATTGCACATAGATGCAAATCGATTGCATATCAGAATTTTTCAAAATATAAGTATTTTTAGTTTTTAGGGGAACCCGTTACCCATATGGAGGAACCGGTTCCACGTTGTTTTTACGCCCGAATGTAATTATTGATCGGTAATCGGTTACCCCACATGGGAACCGACATCACTGTGAATGAGGCTTTTTACTCGTTTCTTTATAATAAAAAATTGTTACTTCTACTTTATAACTTATGTTTTGTTAATAAGTGGTTTTTAACTTAAGTCATAAGCACTTCCTCTTCACTCTTCACTCCAACATCTTCTTCAACCTTCACTCACCTCCATCAAAACCCCACTCTCTCTCTCTCTTTTTCCTCAACCCAAAAATTCACACCCACTACCTCGTAACTCCATATCAACCTTCCTCCTCCCATATCTCATCACAAACTTTCTCTCTACCCCCAAATTCGAAAATCTCTTTGAAAACCCTAAACTTCAAAAAAGCTCCATATCCATCCATGGCTTCAAGAGCAACTAGGGGAGCTAAGGGCAAACAAAAGGTTGGTAAATCCAGTGATGACCACCACGAATCTGCTCATCCAAATTGTCCTACACTCAAGAGTAGGAGACTCACCTTCAATATTAGAAATAGAGCTTTATTGCCGGCAAAGTATGGTAACATATCTGCTTTTCCTGCTCATAGCTTCAATTTCCCTTCTAGAATAACTGCTGCTAAGTTGGATATGTTTGTTAGTGAGCGTGGTTTCATATATCCTGATTTGGTTAAGGAATTTTACCAAAATATGTCCTTAGTTACTACTAAAAATGATGAATTTGTTTTAACCTCCTCTGTTCTCATCAAAGATATTTGTATGGATATTGAGTCATTTGGAAAGTGTTTAAGGGTTCCCTATGAAGGTTTGGTTCTTGTACAAGGCTCTATACTAGATGAGTGGGAATCATATAATAAGATTGAAGTATTTTTGGACTTATGTCGAGAACCTCAATGGGCAAGTGTTAGGCAACAAAACGCCTCAAAGCTACACATTTTTGGATCAAACTTATCTGTTAGTGATAGGATGCTTCATTATCTTATCGCTTATGTTTTTCTTCCTAAGAATTCCAATCACTCCCGTATCAATGAATTTGAACTTCAGGTGATCTATGCTTTGAACCAAGGGATTCCGATAAATTAGACACTCACTATGTTGCACCACATGAATCATCTTGTTCAATTAAATGGTGGTCTACCATATGCTAGACCAATCTCTAGAATCATTGAGCATGCTGGTGTTTCTTTGCAAAGAGAGCCAAAAATAGTGATGACCGAAAAAGACCATGAAATAAATGTCAGAAATGCCCTAAAAAATACTGGTATTGTCTTGGACCTCGAAGGTAGATTCCATTATAAGGAAGATCTCGCAACCGAAGCTCCTCCTCCAGTTCCAGAAGGTGGTTATACTATGGAACTTTTGTTTAACAAGATGTGCTCCATAGAAACTACCATTGCTAATAACCATAGAGAGAACCAATTTGAACATGCACTTTTACGGCGTCAAATGCGAGAAATTATCAAAGCACAAAGAAACCAAGCCATAGTAAATGATGAGGAAGATGATGAAGAAGTTGGTGATGAAGATGGTAAAGAGGAAGATGATGAAGACATGGATGAATAACTCTTTTTTTCACTTATGACTTATGTTTCGTTATATGTTAATTTCCTTCGTTTTAGACAATGTTTCACTTATGATTTTTATGTTTAGGCATGCTATAATTATTATAATTTTGTAATGCGTTTAGACATCATAACTTATGTTAATTTAATGTGTTACTTGTTTTTTTATATATTAACTTGCATATCATTCCTTTACATTTCATACTTGTATTCTTTTCCCCATTCCTTTTTACAAATGACAAAGGGGGAGAAGATATGTGTATATATATGTGTTTCTCTAACAACATTTTGTAGCAAACATGCACCTTCATTTTTTCAAGTGGTCTCCAATTCATAAATCAAGGGGGAGCTTTGATTTAGGGGGAGTCTCAATATAACTTCAAATAGCTTCAATTGTTAGAGAAAACAAAATGGTTAATATTTTCAAGCAAAGGTTGTCATCATCAAAAAGGGGGAGAATGTGAAATCAAGTTGTAAAATCAAGCTTGCCTCCTGAAGTGTTTTGATGAAGACAAGTTTACAATGAAGATTTTGATTGCAAAAATAAATGGCTCAAATCATCATATTAATCAAGTCTTGAAAGAATCATTGTGAATCAAAAATAAATTGTCAAAAGTTTATGCATTCAATCTCTCTATATGCATACAAGTCTTCACATAATGATTCATGCATGCCATAAAAATGATAAAAATATTTTACATACCAAAATCAAGTTAGAACATCTTTGAAAAACAAATTTTGAAAAAAAAAATGGACTGGGAATTGGTTACCCCATATGGGAACCCGGCTACCCAACTTTCAGAAATATCACGCCCTTGGTTTTTGTATGGGGAACCCGGGTTCTCCCAGGTGGGAACCGTTTCCCCTTTGTAATTTTTCAATTTTTTTTAATGTTGGTTCAGTAGGAACCGAGTTCTCCCAGGTGGGAACCGGTTACCATTGAACCAGTGTGAAAAATACTTTTATGTTTTGGGCAGATGTTTTATGGAATCTTTACATTGAAGCATGACATCTTTTCATATTATTATGCATGTTTGTAAAGGTGTTTTAGAACAAATAAATACTGCAAATTTTCAGAATTAATTCACCTTCTTCAATTAACAATTCTACATTCAAAAACTCTCTTATTTTCAAATATTCTCAAGTGTTCTACATCAAACAAATTGTGAGACTTTCCATACTTATTTTTCATTGAAAAATTATTCTAAGTTTCATACTATCATTGTGAACACTTCATCCATTATTGAGAAATTTTTTGCTTGAAGAAAAAGATCAATCCAAGATTGATATATTGTGCTACAACTTCAAAATCTCTTGTAAAAATTCAAAAATACTTATTATATTCTTGCTGTCCAGGATTGTTGGAAGTAAGTTTTGCATTGAAGAGGATTGTTCTTCTTGCACTTAGTGTTGTTAGACCTTAAAGGTTTTAAGAGCCTTTGGTCTCCCTATAGGTTAGATAGTAGGCATCACCATTGGTGTGAATAGGTTGTACAATCATTCTAACTATAGTGAAATCTCTTGCATGTTGTAAGGGGACTGGAGTACTCTCGATCTATGAGGGGAACCGTGATATATCCTTGTTTCTTTACTTTTCAGCATTTACCGCTTTCATAAACATCTTAACCAGAAAAGAAAGAATCCTCACACACCTTCATTCACCAAACCAAAAATATTGCATCAAGTATTCATAAAAAAATCGATAAATTTTTTAAACACCTAATTCACCCCCCTCTTAGGCGCATTTCATACTTACAAGACGCTTTGTAGTATGAGGCAGATGAGTGGAAGTAAGTCGTCTGGAGCGTCGGAGATTTAGAGGTCAGGATCGAAGAATTGAAAAGCATTTATGTGACATTATTTGGACGAGCGCGGAAGTGAATTTGATTGTTTCCATTAGAGAGACGATGTAGTGGATATGTATGAATTCAAAATAATGCAAGTAGTCAACGGAAAGGAAGTGAAGTTCAGCATCATGAGTTAAGCAAGGATGAGCTTAGCAAATATTGAGGACGAGAATTGTCTGACTGAAATGGATTGTTAGAGATTCTTGAGCATTGCGAACTCGATGTGAGCGATTCTACGTTGGAAACCTTGAGAGAATCAATTCCAAGAAAGTCTAAATGGAGTATCAGAAGAATATGTTGTGAGACAATTAAATCTTCTAGTCAGGGTTGTTAAGGACGCAAGGGTAGCAGGGAATCATGTTTTCTTGGATGAAGCGAATGTCAGACGAAGTCGTAGCATTTAACCAAAGGAGAGTGTGAGGAATATTCGTCCCCTTTGTCGGAAGAAGGTGTGAGAACATGTTGTCATGATAATTGGAAGGAATTTGAGGGTGAATTCTATTTAAGGGGGAAGAATGTAACATCTCTACTCTATTAATATGATTATGTATTTGCATACCATAATATTGGAAAAAATTATTAAGAGAAATTATTGATTTGGTTAGAATCAAAAGGAGTTAGTTATGAATGGACCAAGTGGCATTTTTGTGAATAAGTCTTAGTTGGAGGGCAAAGTGGGTACTAGACATAAATTGCATGGAATAATAAGGCCTTGTTTGATGGAGACCCATACTTGTGTCACTCCAATTCAAATTTTGGTAAGAGAATAGTGAGAGAGAGAGAGAGAGAGAGAGAGAAAAGTCATATTTTATATCTTCCAAACTCCATTTTCGTGTACCATGAGCAACCTCCACAAAACTGGCCATATCTCCTAGCTCACAACTCCGATTGAGGTAATTTTGAACTTTTTGAAAAATTTACAAAATTCTCTTCAATTTGGTATATTAATTAGTCTTCATATATTATGTATCAAAGGATAAAAACGTGTTTAAATATTGGAGATTCTTGCTGAAAATTGGAGAAAAGTGACTACGGGATTCATGGTGATGAAAGCCAAAGTTTGAGCAAGATAATGATGTTATAGCAGAAAAAATGTCATCTTAACCTCCTTATATGCAAGGTGAGTCTCTATTTAGAGACCTTAGGAAAAAGGGTTTTGAAAATCTATGGGGATTTTAGGAATTGAGTGAAGTTGATGTTGCATGCATGTCTTGATTCATGAATATTATGCCATGTTTTGTATTTCATGTTCTATTGTTGTGGAAATAGGTCAAGAGTTGAGGAATGAGGGTTTGGAACTCTCAAAACAGAACTGTCACATTCTGGTTTTTCTGTATTTTGCAGACCGCGCTCAGCGGTCGGGGTCGTGTGCAGCGCGCCCCACTGTAAGTTGAAAATCCTTTTTCGCAAGATCCCGCTTAGCGGCGTGACCCCGCTCAGTGCACTCCCATGTATGGAACTGAATTACTTTTTGTTATACCCCAAAATTTTCCCTTCTATTTCTCAAGACAACTCACATCTCCATATTCAAGGATTTCACAAGGGTTGACCAGACAAACTCTCTCCTAAGCAATCAACCCAAACTAGGGTTTTGCCATTCTCAAGTCAAGAAGAACTTCCAATGCTTCAAGTGACCATCATAACTCATCATATGCCTCAAGGGATCATCATGTCAAGTTTCAAGTATTACAAGTCTAGCTTGCTCATCCAATGGCTCAGATAGCTGAAAATCAACTACATTGGGCAAAAAGTCAATTGTGGCCAACATGCAGTCAAACTTCATAATTTTTTGTCAACATTAATATTTTGAAGTAATATTCATCATTTGATCAAGGGTCGATCATGATTCCTCAAGAAAAGTCAAGATCTGATCAAAAGTCAAAGTTTCCAAATTAGGGCTTCTCTAGACAAAAGTCAACAGAACTTTGACCAAGCATAACTTTCACATACTTCATCAGAAATTTCTCCACCACAGCTCATTTTGAAGAGAATTCAATTCTCTACAACTTCAGGTCTCACAAGCTTGGGCAGAAAATGCTTCATTTGGAAGATATAGGTCAAGACATTATAGGTCCTTCTAGAAAAGTCAACAAAAGTCATCTTTTTTGAAAAGAAGTGTCCATGAGCATGAAAACTCAAATAAAGATGAAACCAAAAGGGTTGTTATAAGACATCTTGAGATTTCTAAAAAGTCCAAGAACACCCAAAAATGTTGAAAATTGAGCAAGATACAAATTGTGCAAGTTGAACATTTTTGAGGAAGTGCATGAAGAAAAATACCTTGCAAAAGCCAAAAATTTCCAAATGGGCCTAAGATCTTATGATTTAAACTTGATCATGAGATTATCCATGACTACTATACAACATGCCACACCCTCTACCTCATTTATTTATTTATTTTTGAATTTAATAAACTTATATTCAAATTTATTTAAATAAAATACAAAATAAAAGATAAGGCAAGATTGGATGGATATTTGCATGGCTTGGGGTCCAAGATAGCTCATTACAAGCTGTCAATTTCGTTCAAGAAGATTGAGGGAAGATTGAGCAAATTTGGAAAGATTTTGTGAAAATTTTCAAATCAAATATTCTCCATTCAAGCAGAATATTTTCTCTTAATGCCTTGACCTAATTCCATTCCTCTATAAATACTTAGCTTTCTTACAAGTTCAAAAGGCCTTTTAGACAACCCTTACATGTGCACCCAACCTCTCACAAACCCTAGAAATTTCACAAATTTCTTACAAAGTTGGCAAAATCGTGTCTTGTCTTCCAGCCAGTTTCAAGCAATTCTAAGCACTCAAACGTGTTCCTGAAGTATAGTAGGGTAGGTACATGTCCAGAAACATGGCCATAACACGTTGAATCATGCCATACACATACCTCTGTTTGCATATTTTTCATGAACTTGCATTCTACTTTTTATTGTGTTTTAATCGAAGCTAACAATTCTAATGTGTTCATGAGGTTCATTAGAGCAGGTTAGGTCAATCATAGCAAGCTTTCCATGGCTTAATTATGAAACACCATTTCTAGGGTTCATGAACTATGCAGCTTTGTATTCACTATTAGAGTCTGTTCAGGGCAAGAGAATTCTACCATTAGATTCATAGCATCCTAATTAGTGGATCTGGGTTATTTTGGCTTGAATTTTCATGCGTTTTTCAGGTTTCGATGTTTGAGCACAATCGGAGAAGACGACCGGAGCATTGCTCCGGTGCTTCAGATATAGAGGCTAGCAACCCTTACCTATTTATGGGTTCAGAAGGATGAATGGATGTATCACCGCCCTATCGGTTCACCTTGCGCGCACTATGTCATTCTCTCTATCAGGTCGTGGGTTCAAACCCCACCTTTTGCAATATTTTTCTTTTTTGCCTTGCAAGTTTCCAGATTGCCAAAAGTCACGCCCCAGAAACTCCAGCTTCTAGACCCCGTCAGCATCAGAAGTGCCAATTTCTGAGTCTCCCAACACAGAATTCTTTCAGAAGTTCCAACTTCTGGATGGCCCTAGACGTGAAGCCCCCAAAAGCTCCAGCTTCTAGACGCCCCAGATCCGGAGTCCCCAGAAGCTCCAGCTTTTGGACTCTTTCCAGCCCCAGAAACCCCAGAAGCTCCAGCTTCTGGGCGGCGCGTCCAGCACTAGAAACCCCCAGAAGTACCTACTTCTTGGTGCCTCCAGCAAAGGAACTCCCAGAAGCTCCAACTTCTAGGGTGGCTTCTATCAGAAGCTCTCAGCGTTTTTTTTTCTTTCATATTTTTCTTGTTTTTGCTTATTTATTAATTAATTGGTTTAATTAGTAATTAGGTTAATTAATTTAGGGTTAATTAGATAATTTTCACTAATTTTTTAACTAATTAATTTAGTATCAGTATTCACTAATACCCTCTTTTTTTAATTAAAATCAACTAGACTTAGGTTGTTTTCACATAAACTCTAATTTCAAAAATACAAAAATATTAGGACTAGTTTTCTTTTCCGCTATTTATATTCCATGCATTTTTTTAAATTCTAGAAAGGTTGTATAGGTCGCAAGTTTTTTTTATCATGTAATAGCGTAGGACTTTACTTTCCACACTTTACTTTCCGCACCTCCTATTATGTATCTGCCCCAAAGCCATGTAATAGCGTAGGACTTTATATTTCCGCAATTTATTTTCTGCACCTATTAAACTGCTAGTAATTAGGCGTGTATGGCAAGATAAAATCAACATAGACCACTAAATATAAGATAAATTATCTGAATACGACTCTTCTCACACATGCACCCCCTAGGGTATTCTCTCTCGTTGCCTTATAATTGGTCAGGTCCCTCGAACGTAGGGGTATCTTAGCACGGTTGCCTATGAAATATCATCACAGTCCCTTCGACTTAAAAGATCATAGTCCCTAGATGTTGCCAACGAATACATGATCTCGTCCCTCGATTGTTGCCTATGAAAAGTGATGATCGTCCCTACAAATGTGCTAGGATACTCCTACAAGTTGCCTTCTATGACCATCCGATGTCCCTTCGAATGTCCCTTTACATCCAACGGATAAGATTACCTATCAAACAATGGTATGGATAGTCTTATTCTAAAGGAAAGAAAAATAACACGAAAACGACCATTCTGAGTAGGTAAATAAGTCTCTTTTGCTTGCTCAATCAAAACATTTTTCACACCTCACACTTTCTTAAAATCTATTTCAAAACACTTTGTATACATTCCAGCGTGAATCATTATAAAGTCTTTTCCAAAACAAAACATTTCCAAACACTTCGTACACATTCCAGCATGAATCATTACGAAGTCAAAGCGAAATGTCTTTTCAAAACATCTTTTCAAACACACACAAAAACAATTTAAAGTGAGCTAAAGCAATTAAGAGCCCGTAGATAACTACGGATGGAAAGGGTGCTAACACCTTCCCTTTTCATAACCACCTCCCTTACTCAGAATCTAACGAAGGTTTTTTCCAGATCTTTTCGCCTTCCCTTAATTGGATAAAAGAAAAGTCGGTGACGAATCTTGCTATCTGCAACATTTGCGATCAAACGCAAAACAAACAAGTCAATTCTCCCACCGTGTTACAGAACTGGCGACTCGGCTGGGGAAAATAAAGAGAGATTACCTTAGGCTCTTTAGATCACTCAAAATTGTTTGACTTGCTTGATTTACTTTTAAGGGTTGCTTGGGTATTATATTTGTGGGGGATCCTATACCCGGATCCAGGTTTCCTTAGGTAAATAGCAATAAATCATCGCGACCGTTAGGCGTATATCGAAACGGTCAACATGATGGCTACGTTAGTGCGACACTTTGGATGTCCCGATGCTCCTCATGTCCTGTTGAGGAAAGTATTTGGCGTCTGCGTGGTATCATCAACACTAACTCAACTTTTAGAACCCTAATTGACCCATCTTGGCCATTAGAAGGTAGTGAGATGGTTGGCTTTGGTGTAGACTAAGGTTGGTTGATACTCGATGCTACGCTCATTAAGATTCGACTTTCGGGATGTTTCGGTCGACCACTTGGTAGTCGTATTGAAATAAAGCCTACGAGAAAGATCAATGATATGAGATTCCTAGAACCCGGTTACTATTATAGGATAGGTTAAACCAACTCAAGCTTTGGTAGGGTAAACACATATACCTCATGCAATCCTTAAACCTAGGGTTGTTGCATGATTTGCTTGTGCTTGGTATTTGCTTAAACGTGACATCATGACAACATAACATCGCATCATCATATCATTTCTAACTATTTAAAGGACCTAGGGATTTATCTTAGCTTTGTTTTGTAGGATCATGGCTTCCAGAAAGACTATCCGAATCAACTTCATGGGTATACCTTCTCAGCTCAAAGAATTGGTCTCAGAAGTTCCCGATCATGCTCAGTTCATCAAAAGACATGGTTATCTGCCTGACTTGATTATCTCCGGTTTTGAAGAAGATATGATGCACGTCTTCTTCTAGTTCTTTGATCTGAAACATCACTGCTTTACATTCCCAGATTATCAGTTGGTTCCTACCTTGGAAGAGTTCTCCAAGCTACTTGGGATACCTATTCTTGATCAGATACCATTCACCGATTCAGAAAAAGCTTTGAAGTACGAAGACATCGCATCAGCGTTACATCTAAAGCGATCAGACATTGAAGCTAATTGGGAAATAAGAAGCGGAGTTAAGGGTTTACTTGCTAAGTTCCTGATAAAGAAGGCTCGAGAATTCCTCAAAGCTATGAGTTTACATGCATTCGAAGATGTTTTGGCCTTGCTAATCTATGGCTTGGTGTTATTTCCTAATCTAGATTGTTAGTGTTTTTAGGTTGGCATTAATTTTGGTAAAACTAGGATTTAGCAATGTCATGATAGATGTTATGACATTCAAAGATTGAAGATAAATCCTACCTGCTAAGGATGTTAAAAGACAAGAACCGAAGCTAAAGTTATGCCGAAATTCGCAGAAATAATGATGTCATAACAAATGTTATGACATTCGGTGACATTCTGCTCGAGAACTGCTTGTTCTGAGATTTTTCGGAAGTTTGTTGAGCTGCTAAATATTGTTTTTTGTTATTAGAAAGCATGCTCACGTGGTTGCTAGGTTAAACTTAATTAAACCTAAATTGGTTGTTGAAAAGACCATGTTTTAGGATTAAATTAAGTGAACCCTAGCTATCTTTATGGAAGCCCAAAAAGTTTCGGATCGCTTCTATAAAAGGAAAAAACCTTACAACGTGTTACGCCTTTGAATGTATTGAAGAGATAGCACTTGTGTTTGTGTCTGTTAGGATTTGTAGATTGATATTGTGTAATTCTAGTTTCTCTTGTGAGCCAAGCAACTATCAATTGATAAGTGTATTGGACTAGGATTTGCTATAAGGGTAGTTTATCACTCAAAGCTTTAAAGCACGAGTGTTTGTCTCTTGATTGAAGCTGTGAAGCAAGATCAAGATATTTTATTGAAGTGTGTCTTCACAATTCAATTAGTCAATAGGTTGATATCACTGCTGTGATTGAGAGGGAGTGAGTGGGTACTCAGATCTAAGTAGGACTTAGGTTGAAGTTGCATTGGGTAGGTTTTAAGTGAAGGAGATAAACTGGTGGTTTATTCCTGAATTAATTCTACTAATAGTGAATTTCCTCCCTGGCTTGGTAGCCCCCAGATGTAGGTTTGTTGAACCGAGCTGGGTGAACAACTTATTGTGTTCTTTATCGCTTCGATTTACTATGTGAGCTGTTAACATAGTGTCGACATCGTGTCTTAACATTCTCGTGACATCACGTATCGCTGCCAGAATTTCAATTGGCATCGAGCGGGCACCGCTTGTTATTTCTGGGTGAGATCTAGGGATAATAGTTTCTGGCGTAATGGATAAAGAAGGAGGATTTGGAGGAAGACCACCTATTATGGATGGGTCTAATTATGATTACTGGAAACCTCGTATGGTTGCCTTCTTAAGATCGATGGACATTAAAGCTTGGAAAGCTGCTGATAAAGGATGGAAACATCCCACCAAGCTTGAGAAAGATGGCACTACTGTCTTGAAACCTGAGGAGGAATGGAGCAAAGAGGAAGAAGAGCTAGCTCTAGGGAACTCTAAAGCTTTGAATGCTCTATTCAATGGTATTGACAGAATATCTTGATGGTTCATCAATGTGAGTGGCCAAGGATGTTTGGGACACTCTCAGAACTACTCATGAGGGAACATCCAAGGTGAAGATGTCAAGACTTCAGATGCTCACTACCAAATTTGAGAATTTGAAGATGAAGGAAGATGAGAATATTCATGAATTTCACATGAATATTTTGGAAATTGCCAATGCCTCAGGAGCACTTGGTGAAAAGATGTCAGAAGAGAAGCTGGTGAGAAAGATTCTCAGATCCTTGCCTAAGAGATTTACAATGAAAGTCACTGCAATAGAGGAGGCTCGACATCAAGACCTTGAAGGTTGAAGAACGATAGGATCTCTTATGACTTTTGAGATGGGAATCGTGAAGCTGTGACAAGAAGAACAAAAGCATAGCACTTGTATCCAATTCTGAAGAGGGATGCAAGGAGGAAGATGAGGAGAAGATATCTGAAGCTATAGCCATGCTTGGAAGACAGTTCAACAAACTGATCAGGAGAATTGATCCAAAGTCAAGGTCAAATGTCAAGGACATTCCATCGACATTAGGATCTTATGACTCCAGCAGAAGATCCAAGTCGAGGAAAAGGAAGTCTAGGCAAAGTCCAATGTCATGAATGTGAAGGATTTGGACATATTAGAGTGAATGTCCCACCTTTCTAAAGAAACAAAAGAAAGGAATGGTCACTTGACCGATGGTGATTCGAAGTGAATCGAGGAAGAAGGTGTCAAACTTGTCACCGCTCTCTGGAGTGTACAACTCGATATGGATTCTAGTGATGAGGAAGTGACATTTGAAGAGCTTCTTGAAAACTACAGAAGCTGTATAAAAATGGTGAAGCATGTCACAGAATGAGGAGCGTAAAAGTCGATTGAGAAGTTGGAAGTCGAGAATGTGAAGTTGGAGGTGAGAAAGAGGAAAACACCACTATAAATCACCTCAATAGTGATATTGTTATGTTGAATTCCAAACTTGATCGATGTCTAAATCACAAAATGTTGACATCTGATCGATAAGTTGGAAGAAATTCTTCACTTGGACAAAATGCAGAAATAAGCATGGTCTAGGATATGTGGTGAAAAGCAACCTGTTGGTGACATTAAGAAGAAGAGACATAGGAAAGCAATGTCAAAGCTGTGTCACAACCCAAAACAGAAATGTGTCTGCTCAGCTATGGACCGCAAAGAGATTTGCAAATAACCGTGAATGGAACAAACCAGGAAGTCAATGACAAAGAAGATGTCATACCACAAGCGTGAATGTGTGCCTCGTGGTATATGAAGACTAAGAAGTTTGTCTATAACAAAAGGAAGAACATACCTAATAGACCAATGTCAAAGCAGATGTCACACATGGGTGCAACATCAAAATCATAGAAACATGAACAAACAGTTTCAAAGATGGAGATGTCATTATTGTGGAAGGTTTGGTCACATAAAATCTTTCATGACTTCATGGATATCCTAATCAAGGGTCTTATGTGAAGCCTAAAACCAACAGGGTATCATACTCTCAACAGTGGAAGAAGAAGACTGTTGCCCTGGTAGCTAACACTTCTCTTAGTGTGTCTACCAAGAAAGATTGGTACTTTGATAGTGGGTGTTCCAAGCACATGACTGGAGACAGAAATCTTCTTAAAGATGTTAAACCCCATTCTCGCCTTTGTTACTTTTGGAGATGGAGCTAAAGGAGAAATCAAAGGCATTGGAAACACAAACTGGTCTGGAGTTCCAAGCCTAAATGGAGTATTGCTGGTAAAAGGTTTGACTGCAAATCTCATTAGCATAAGTCAGCTATGTGATATGGGATTCATAGTCAGCTTCACTAAGTCTGAGTGTCTTGTAATCAATGGTGATCAAGTAGTGATTATGAGAGGAGTCAGATCAAAGGACAACTACTATAAGTGGAATCAGAAACCACTGTCCTCTATGAGTCCCAGACAAAGATGAAGAGGAAGTAAAGTTGTGGCAGCAAGTATCTGGTCATCCACACCTCAGAAGCATGAAAAGGATCAGTTTCATAGGGGGAGTCAGAAGGATACCAAGATTATTCATAGACAAAAGGAAAATTTGTGGTAAATATAAGGCTGAACAGGAAGTCAGAATGTCACTCTCAATGTCCAGACATCTGACCACTTGTAAGGTACTAAAGCAAAGTACTAGGGTCTGGCATGAAAGGATAACCAAGTGTCTTATTGTCAAAGGATACATGAGAGGAGTCTTGAATGAAACCCTTTCAGTCAGAGGGAAAAAGATCATGGTGGCATCCATCTATGTTAGTAACATAGTATCTGGAGGAATGTCAGACACATTGATGAAAGGCTCAACACTTCCTTCACAGAGCAAGTATGCAAGGAATTATGTCAAGAAGCTTGGATTGAATAATGGCAGCTACACTAGGACTCTCACCCCTCCACATTTGAAGTTGTCCAAGAAAACCAGTGGTGAAAGTGTTGATCAAAACTTGGGTAAAAGCTCTGTTGATGAATGTTCCTCCTTGAGAAACAATCTCATGTTTTGGATCAGCAAGAAGCAAAAATGTTTAACTTTATACAATGTTAAAGTTGAATACATAGCAACTGGGAGAAACTGTTTTAAGATAATTTGGATAAAACAGATGCTGACTGATCACAATGTCATACAGGATGTCATGATATTGTACTGTGACATTGCTACTAAAGCTCTTAAGACTAGTCAACTTAAGACCTTGAGAGACAAACTGGGTACTTGTCAATATGTGAAGTTGTAGCAATTAACTGAGCCTACAACAAGGGATGAAAGGGAGTGTTTATTTCAACTGTTGTTTAAAGGGTTATTTAGGTATTTTCCTCCTTATTTTAAGAAGTCCAAGAATAGGAAGAGACATCCTCATATAATAATTTCTTCTTTTGAAAGTAGTACCATCCTTTCTTCTCTCAAAAGAAACCTTGAAACCCTTTGCTATTTTCGCCTTCATCCTCTCAACAACCATCAGCGAAAAATGTCTTCATCATCCTCATCATCTCAAGAATCGATCTCCATCTCTCCCCATGGGAAGTTAGAGCAAACACGAAGCCATGCAAGCTCGAGAGTGACACCACTGCGCACAATGGCCACTAACCCGAAAAGGTCAAGTTACGCACAAGAAATGCGAAGGGCACAAATATCTCCTTCGGTAAGACCTCTACCATCATCCTCTGCTCCCCAACTAGTAAATAGAGAAGGATCTAGGTCGTGCATGAGGCCATAGCTAGAATAGTGTCCGATATCCTAAATGAGAATAAGTCGCACTGGATTTGGTTCCTGATTATAAGTCCGCTAGCCCTAGCTTAGGTTGATCCGATGTCAATAAGAATGTCAAGACATCCGTGATGATGTTGATTCCCCGTTAAAGATGATGAAAATCATTCGCTACTGCTCTGAAGGATGTCAAGATGATAATGTAGTTGAATCTCCTTTAGTAAGAATGGGATCTCCGATGAAATTCTTGAGAAGTCCCAGTTCGTGCATCTCTCCGTTATCTCTGCTGATAACATCTCTGATAGCATTTATGAAGAAATTCCAGAAAATCAAGATGATGGAAACTTGGAAGAGTCTTCTGAGAAAAACACTAATCGAATGTTGATTCTCACATCATCAATCTAGATGAAGAGTTTTCTGATAATGACCTCATAGCAAAGTTAATCCCAGATTGCTAGGAGGGTAATGAATAGGAAAGGAAGCAAAATGCTATTCCAAGCCCTGCTCGTAAGAAGGTTACTAAAGCTTCTCATAGGTCTTAAATGTGAACAAGACCGTGAAGAATGCAAAGAGAAGGCTAAAACTTTCAAAGGGAAGAGTAAGATGAAGAGTACAGGTGGTACCTCTAAGACAAAGAGCATCTCAATTGTGAGGAAAAGGAAAGCACCTGAGTCCTCGGATCGGATGGTTCGATCTTGATGTTCTGAGAATGCCTCGACATTCACTCAAAAGGAGGATGGTTCTTGGGAAAGTGCCCATTGTCCCAAGTGGCAATTGACAATATTTCCTTCCATCCCGAGAGTGCTAGCGGTGGAAGTATGTGTGTCGAAAAAATTTCTAGAAAGGAATTGAAAGTACCCTTGAATGCAAGGATGTTATGGAATTGATCAAGGAAGTGATGAAAGCGTGGTCAAGTTTTCTAATTGTTATGATGGGTTAGTGAAAGAGTTCATTGTGAACGACAAGTGGTTGTCTTGATGGAAGATCGAAGACTTCAAGACTGTATGTGAGAGGAAGAAAAGTAAAGTTTTCCCAAGTATAATCAACAATTATTTGGGAAGATCGATGATGCTCAACCCGAGCTTGAAAGCGATAATCAAGTGTGCCAAACAACAATTCGCCAAGCAAGTAAAACATTGGCCGTGAAAGGAAAACTTCGCTAGCAAATTAAGTGTCAAATTTGCTATTCGCACAAGATAGGTGCAGCCAACTGGTTCCCACAAATCACAAGTCCACCATCTCCATTGGTGCATTTATCTATCTGTTGGCACTAAAACAAAGTTTGACTATGGCACTTATATCTTCGAGCAAACCCTTAAACACGCGAGAGTTATGCAATTAAGGGACCAATAGCATTTCCATCCCTCTTGTGTGGTATTATAACCGATCAATACCGACATTCGGTTAATAGAGACTCGAGCAAAGAGCTCCGCCTTGGCTTCCACTACAAGCTATTTCAAGGGAAGCATGTTCCTGACATTGTCATGACATCAGCTGAGACATCAAATGTCAAAGCCAATTCTCAGAAGGCAGATGTCATAGCTGTACTAAAGGAGACACAGGGAACTTGAAGCAAGGAAGCAGACCCTTGAAGCTCTGATCTCCACTCTTGAAAAGGAAATAGACACAGAGGTTGGAGAAGAAAGGCTTGATGGTGATACCTCTGCTGCTCATATGGAGGAAGATGATGTTGACCAAAAGTAGTGACAAAGAAGGCTCAAGATGTGTCCTTTCACTGCTTCTTCCGAGAAGAAAGCACTTGAAGTCTGCCCATGTTGCCTCTAATTTTATTCATCAATTGTCTTCATTCTTTTGATTCTTGTATTTTCCCAATTTTGTTTGAATGTTTGTAATCCTTATTGATGATCATAATGTCCGAAATGTACCCCTAAAGTCTTTGGTACTTAATTAGATCGGTATAATTGTTTACTGTTTGATTAAAATTTTGGGCAATCAGATGGTTTCCTTTGGCCCTTTATGGCTAAAGGGAGAAGAACTCTGTGTGAGTATGGGACTTTGGGAAATTGTATACTGTTAAAATTTTGTATATGGGGCAATTGTGGGATTTTTGTATGGGTAGAATTTATCTTCTCTAAGTTCTAGTTACTTGAAGCTTAGGAAAGCTTAGGAAAGCTTAGAACTAGTTTATTGTCTTCTGCATAGGTACTCGATGTGTTAAGTAGTTTTAGCCAAAATGTGCCAAAGGGGAGTTTGTTAGTGTTTTAGGTTGGCATTAATTTTGGTAAAACTAGGATTTAGCAATGTCATGATAGATGTTATGACATTCGAGATTGAAGATAAATCCTACCGCTAAGGATGTTAAAAGACACCGAACGGAAGCTAAAGTCATGGAAATTCAGAAAAGCATGATGTCATAACAGATGTTATGACATTCTGCTCGAGAATCTTTTTTCTGAGATTTTTCGAAGTTTGTTGAAATGCTAAATATTGTTTTTCTGTTATTAGAAAGCATGCTCACGTGGCTGCTAGGTTAAACTTAATTAAACCTAAATTGGTTGTTGAAAAGACCATGTTTTTAGGATTAAATTAAGTGAACCCTAACTATCTTTATGGAAGCCCAAAAAGTTTCGCTTCTATAAAAGGAAAAGAACCCTTACAACTGTTCGCCTTTGAATGTATTGAAGAGATAGTAGCTTGTGTTTGTGTCTGTTAGGATTTGTAATTGATATTATGTAATTCTAGTTTCTCTTGTGAGCCAAGCAACTATCAATTGATAAGTGCATTGGACTAGGATTTCTTTGTAAGGGTAGTTTATCACTCAAAGCTTTAAAGCACGAGTGTTTGTCTCTTGATTGAAGCGTGAAGCAAGATCAAGATATTTTATTGAAGTGTGTCTTCACAATTCAATTAGTCAATAGGTTGATATCACTCGTGATTGAGGGGAGTGGGTACTCGGATCTAAGTAGGACTTAGGTTGAAGTTGCATTGGGTAGGTTTTAAGTGAAGGAGATAAACGGTGGTTTATTCACGAATTAATTCTACTAATAGTGAATTTCCTCCACGGCTTGGTAGCCCCGGATGTAGGTTTGTTGAACCGAATCGGTGAACAACTTATTGTGTTCTTTACGTATTCTTTGTGTGAACTGTTAACATAGTGTCAGATACTGTGTCATAACATTCTCTGTGACATCACGTATCTGCTGCCAGGAATTTCACAGATCAATTCATAGACGTGAACGCCATCAAAATATTCCTCGCTCGCAATCTAGTGCCTACCTTATTTGGAGACATTTTGCATTCTCTCCACACTCGTACTATCAAAAGAAAAGGAACTCTCATGTGTTGTATACCGTTACTTTCCAGGTGGCTTATTTCACACCTTCCTCAATCGATAATAAAGAATGAGCAAATATTGAAGTGGTCTCAAAGGCTGATGTCACTCTCTCATTCAGATATCCGTTGGTGTCTCTTTTCTCAAAACGACTTCACTTTTATTGAGCGTTGTGGAGAATTTCCTAATGTACCACTCCTTGGCATAAGGGGAGGTATCACTTACAACCCTTCTCTAGCTCTACGTCAGTTTGGTTATGCTCGAAAGGATGGTCCTCATGATATGTTTCTCCAAGACATTGTATTTGACTACAACAGTGATCTCCATAATTACTGTCGAAGATTTTTACACGCTTGGGGCATGGTAAAGAAGACTGATACCAAGACTTTGGGACACATAAATTTCATTCCTTGGAACCTTACCTCAAATGGGTGTGAGCTCGAGCTCAAAACCTCATGATTCCGTTTACCCCGGTGCTACCAGTGATTATGGAACTTGTTGCTATGGGTGATGAACCCTATACCGTTCTCCATCCAGACATACCTACCAATTTCGAAGACTTGAATAGATCTTGGATTCAACTTAAAGAAGAAAAGGATACGTTCGAAGCTCAGTGCTATGCAAGAGAGAAGAAAGTGCTAGAGTTGACAAAGCTACTTCACGAGGAGCGAAACATCAACACCTACTTCAACACAAAGAGGAAGCGCCCATGGGAGACTTAAAACTCTAGGAATTTGTTTTTATTTCTCCAAACTATCTTTTGTACTTACAAAGAAAAGGGTGAAACTAATAAAAAGTTTGTTCATGCTTGTTTAACAAATTTAAATTCCTAAGGTCCTTGAAAATATTGCATTGCATAAACATCGCATATCATGGCATAACATCTCATAAAAGGTACATTGAAGACTGGTTTTCTTATTCTCTCGCTGTTTATTTCAGTAGGGGGCAGAAATGGCTATTGAACAGACTGTCAAAGATCGTCAGGCTCAGAATGCTCAATTTCAGGAAATGTTCACCAACTTGATCCAAGGCCAGAAAGACCTGAAGAAGATCATCACCAGAAAGAAGAAAACCATCGGTATTCTCAACATGGGAAGAAATCACAAGGGTCCAGCTAAGGTGGTTAAATGGTTTGAAATCTCAGACAAGAGTGGTGAAACCGAGGGCAGTGTCAAGAACAGTGAAAGAAGCCATCATGGGTCTGAGAACGAAGATGAAGACTATGTGAGCGAGCAGTATCCTCCTGATGATGACAAGTACAAGCAACTTAAAGACCGTCTGAATGCTGTGGAAAATCTGAAAATGTCAGGGCTTAACTTTGATGATCTGAGTCTTGTTCCTGGCATGGTAGTTCCCCGCAAGTTCAAAGTTCCTACTTTTGCCAAGTATGATGGTATCTCTTGTCCAAAGCTACATCTAAAGTCCTATGTTCAGAAGATCCATCCTCACACTGAAGACAGGAAACTATGGATCCATTTCTTCCAAGAAAGTTTATCCGGAACTCAGTTGGAGTGGTACTATCAGCTAGAGAGTACCCATATTCACACCTGGAATGACTTAGCAGATGCTTTCTAAAAGCAATACCAGTATAATGCCGAATTAGCACCCACCCGCATGCAACTACAAAGCATGTTTATGGGTCGCGACGAGAAGTTCAAAGAATATGCTCAGTAGTGGAGAGATCTAGCAGGCAGAGTTCAGCCACCCTTGTCCAATAGGGAGTTGGTTGATATGTTCATGGGAACACTAACAGACCCATTCTTCAATCATCTGATTGGAAACTCTTCATCCGGGTTCACCGAGTTGATATTGACAGGAGAGCACATTGAAGCCGGAATCAAGAGCGGGAAGATTCAGGTAGAATCATATTCAAGTGCTGCGAAGAGATCTTTTGGTGGTAAGAAAGAAGCCAATGTTGTGTATGGTCAGAAGAGCCGTGAAAAAGTTGATCGTACTCCAATCTGTGGGGGAAGTTGTGATCTCCAATCCTGCACCAATGCAACCTCAACGAGACAGCGCGCGTAGACAAAACGCGCCACGAAGACAGTTTATAAAGATCAACATGCCATTGTCGCAAGCATTGCAACACACGTTGAAAGCATAGCTGATTACTTTGAGGGATCCTCCTCAGCACGTCAATACTTCCTCTCCAAAGTACAATCCTAATGCAAGGTGCGCATACCACTCCAATAGCCCAGGGCACGACACCAACAACTGTTGGGCTCTGAAGAACAAGATTCAAGACATGATCGAAGCGAGAGAAATTGAATTCGACCCTCCTGTCGAAACTTCAAATGTGATCAACGCACCAATGCCTGAACATGGTAAAAGTTCCAATGCTATTGACGAAGACTCCTATGTTTATGATGTGAGCAAACTGACTATTCTCCTAATGACTGTCAAGAAAGACTTGCTGCAGGTCGGTGTGTTTCCCGATTGCCCGGATGATTGTCGTTGGTGTCCATCTGAATTTGACGGATGTGCTTGGTTGAAGAGGCGTATTCAACGCATGATGGACAACCGCGAAGTACTATTTCTGAAGCCTCCATCTGTGGAGAATCTGTGCGAAGAAATTTCTAAGAATCTGAAGATCGAAGATGTAGACGAAGCCTTATTAGAAGTCTGGGATACCTTGTGGCAGCCAAGTGGAAAGTTTGATTTCATGGTGAAATACACCGCCCCTGAAAGTTACAAAATCCCTATTGGAAATGTCAAGGCAACTGGATGGGGAGACGAATTCCCAGAAGACTATGCTGAAGTAAACACAATAAGGATCTCCTCTGTCGATCCTGCGCCTAAAGTGGCACCTCTCATCATTACTTCTCCCAGGCCAATTCCATATTCCTCTAACAAAGCTATACCTTGGAATTTATGGAGCAGAAGTTTACTATCATGGCGTTAAGCAAGACCCGTTAACCATTGAAGACATTGTGGTTGAACCTGCCAATCCTGATGTCGACAACATCACCGGATCAAGCAAGGTGAGTCGAACTGGAAGAGTATTCTCTCCAGAGATCTCTCCTCCAAAAGACACTACTATACCAATTCGCATTCCTGCTATCAAACCAGTTCCCGAAGCTAGAGGGAAAGAACCAGTAACTCATCCTGCTCATACAGAAGTACCAAAGGAAGTTGCCAAAGACACCTCCAAGCAAGAAATGGAGGAAATCCTGAAGATCATCAAGAAGAGCGACTACAATGTTGTGGAACAGTTGGGACAAACTCCGTCCAAAATATCCATGCTAGCTTTGCTACTATGTTCTGAGGCTCATGCTAAAGCCTTGGTAAAGTTTCTGAAGAATGCTCACATACCGCAAGACACTACTGCTGATCAATTCGAAGGTTGTATTGCTAGCCCGACCGTCAACAACGGCTTAGGATTTTCTTATGCTGATTTAACTCCTGTCGGAAGGAAACACAACAAAGCCTTGCATGTCTCCATTGAATGCAAGGGAACTACACTGTCTCACGTATTGGTGGATACTGGTTCCGCTCTAAATATTCTCCCAAAGAGCGCTTTCGACCGACTTGATGTTGAAGGAATAGTCTTGAAGCCCAGTGACATAATTGTAAGAGCTTTTGATGGTTCTAAACAAACAGTACTTGGAGAGCTCATCCTGCCTGTTAAAGTCGGTTCTCAGGCTTTTGACTCCACTTTCTTTGTCATGGACATCCGTTAAGCTTACTCTTGCCTACTGGGCGCCCTTGGATACATGGGGCAGGCGTTGTTACCTCTACCCTGCATCAAAAGCTGAAGTATCCAGTGAAGGGGAAGATTGTTATAGTATGCGGTGAGGAGGAATATATGGTAAGCCATCTGCAGTCATTCTGATACCTCGAGATGGAAGGTGAATTCATTGAAACTCCCTGTCAAGCTTTCGAAACAGTACCAAGAGTCATGCCTGTTGACTCTCCTGTCACTCCTGAAGTTGTTAAAGTTCCACCAAGAATGGCCTCACTGAAAGACGCCAAAGTTGCAGTCGAAGAAGAAGGTCGTGCTATTTGGGGTCAGCTCCCTGATCTTCCTTTCAAATCTGACAAGACTGGTTTAGGTTTCACCACCAAGGGTCAGAAGATGATACGCCGCGAACGTGCTGGCAAACTCCCCTTCCACATCAACAAGATTGGAGTCCATGTTATAGAAGATGACGACAGCAACTTCGACATCAGCAACTGGATCTTCCCAACTCCAGACAACGGACTCAACAATTGGAAGACCGAAGACATCATACCAATCTCCTTCAGACAGGAGTAATTTCTTTTTATGCTTTTTATTTTCTACGCTTTGAACAATAAACTTTAAGCCTAGTGCCTTGCCCGGGGCATCACGGCTCGTTTGTGAGGGTTATTATTTGTCATTTGCATATTTTCATTCAATAAAATCATTGGACTTTTGCATTCAAATACTTTTCTCTTTCCTTTCTTTTACTTTATTACCCCTTCAAAAAGCTATGTGTCCTTAAACACACCCACGTGGTACGTTGCAGATTCACTCTGAATCTCGTTGATAACAGCTTTGCTATTGCTAAATATGACTTTGACAATCCCATCTACCAAGCCGAAGACAAAGGTGAGGAAGATTGTGAAGTTCCAAGAGAACTTACCAGACTGCTACAACAAGAAGAACATGTTATACAGCCGCACGAAGAGTCAGTCGAGGTTGTGAATCTAGGTACTGACGAAGACATAAAAGAAATCAAGATAGGAGTAGGTCTTGAGAATAGTATCAAGGAAAGATTGGTCCAAATGCTGCGAAACTATATCGAGATTTTTGCTTGGCCATATGAAGAAATGCAAGGTCTAGACATTGACATTGTGGTACACCAACTACCAACGAAAGAAGGATTTCTCCCTGTGAAGCAGAAGGTCCGTCGTATGCGCCTTGAGATGTCTGAGAAAATCAAAGCCGAAGTTATGAAATAGTTCAACGCTGGTTTCCTAGCCGTTACTTCTTATCCACAGTGGGTTGCGAACGTGGTACCCGTACCTAAGAAGGATGGCAAAGTACGGATGTGTGTGGATTACAGAGATCTGAACAGAGCAAGTCCAAAAGACGATTTTCCACTTTCTCATATTGATGTTCTAGTTGACAACACCGCTCAACATAAGGTCTTCTCCTTCATGGATGGTTTCTCCGGTTACAACCAAATCAAAATGGCTCCCGAAGACATGGAAAAGACTACTTTCGTTACACAGTGGAGCACATTCTACTACAAGGTCATGTCGTTCGACCTGAAGAATGTTGGCGCCACATATCAATGTGCCATGGTGGCATTGTTCCATGACATGATTCACGATGAGATAGAGGTCTACGTTGACGACATGATAGCTCGATCACAAACTGAAGAAGAGCATATTGATCATTTGCGAAAACTGTTTGATAGAGTGAAGAAGTACAAACTAAGACTCAACCCCAACAAGTGCACCTTCGGAGTCAGATCTGGTAAACTCTTGGGGTTTGTTGTTAGTGGTAAAGGTATTTAAGTTTACCCTGCCAAGGTTAAAGCTATCCAAGAAATTCCAACTCCCCGCACCGAGAAAGAAGTCAGAGGTTTCTTGGGACGACTGAACTACATTGCCAGATTCATTGCGCATCTAACTGCTACTTGACAAAATCAAGGAGTATCTACAAAATCCTCATATCCTGATGCCGCCCGCCAAAGGAAGAGCTATTATCATGTAGTGGAATGGAACGACGATTGCCAAACAGCTTTTGACAAAATCAAGGAGTGTCAACAAAATCCTCCTATCCTGATGTCGCCCGCCAAAGGAAGACATCTTATCATGTACTTGACGGTATTAGAGAACTAAATGGGGTGTGTGTTGGGGCAACATGATGAGTCTGGTCGAAAAGAGTATGCAATATACTACCTTAGCAAAAAGTTTACCGACTGTGAAACAAGATACTCACAGCTTGAGAAAACGTGCAGCGCTTTGGCTTGGGCTGCTCCCCGACTAAGACAATATATGTTGACTCACACTACTTTGTTGATCTCCAAGATGGATCCGATAAAATACATATTTGAGAAACCTGCTCTCTCATAAAGGATAGCAAGATGGCAAATGATCTTGACCGAATATGACATCCAGTATACTACTCAGAAAGCGATCAAAGGAAGTGTATTAGCCGATCATTTGGCTCACCAAGCCATAAATGACTATCAATCTATGCAGTTCGAGTTTCCAGACGAAGATGTTTTGCTAGTTAATGATTGCGAAGAACCAGGACCAGACGAAAGACCTGAACCAGGATCTCGATGGACCCTGGTCTTTGATGGAGCCTCAAATGCACTTGGCAATGGCATTGGCGCCATCATTACGTCTCCTACAGGCGGACACACGCCTTTCACCGCCAGATTATGTTTCGAATGCACTAATAACATGGCCGAGTACGAAGCGTGCATCATGGGTATCAAAGCTGCTATTGACCTAAGAATCAAATTCCTGCGGGTATATGGAGACTCAGCTTTGGTGATCATTCAGATCAAAGGCGATTGGGATACGAAGCAACTGAATCTCATCCCATATCGAGAGCATGTTTTAAGCCTGATCCCTTACTTCGAAGAAATCACTTTCGACCACATTCCACGAGAAGAGAATCAGTTGGCAGACGCACTAGCTACCATGTCATCTATTTTCAAAGTCAGATGGGACAACGAAGCTCCCCAAATCATCATCGAAAAGTTTGACGAACCAGCGTACTATGGTGAACTTGATACCGAAGAGAAGCCTTGGTTCCACGAAGTGAAGACGTATCTCGAGACTCAGGAATATCCCGCGGGGGCATCCGTCCATGACAAGAAGTTCTTAAGAACATTCGCATCCAAGTTCTTCCTCAGCAACGACATCTTATACAAGCGCAATCACGACTTGTGCTTACTCCGTTGTGTAGACTAGAAAACAGCGGAACGGGTTATGGAAGAATTACATGAAGGTGCATTCGGTAACCACTCTAGTGGACATACGATGGCTAAGAAGATTCTAAGAGCAGGTTATTATTGGTCCACCATGGAAGCTGATTGTCACCGCTATGCTCGGTCTTGTCACAAATGCCAGATAAACGCAGACAGAGTGCATGTACCTCCAGTACCGTTGAATGTTCTGACCGCTCCTTGGCCTTTGCCAATATGGGGCATTGACATGATTGAAGAAATCAAACCTACCGCTTCCAATGGACACCGTTTCATCCTTGTTGCAATTGATTATTTTACCAAATGGGTAGAAGCAGCCTCGTTCGCATCCATTACCAAGAATTTTGTGGCTCGATTCATCAAGCATAATCTTATCTACCGGTACGGCATCCCCGAAAGGGATATTACGAACAATGGTACCAACCTCAACAACAAAATGATCACTGAACTCTGCGCGCAGTTCAAAATTAAGCATCACGACTCTTCTCCATATCGGTCTAAAATGGACGGCGCAGTGGAAGCCGCCAACAAAAATCTCAAGAAGATCATACAGAAGATGACAGTGACCTATAAGGATTGGCACCAGATGTTGCCATTTTCTCTCCACAGTTATAGCACTACAGTATGAACATCTATAGGGGTAACCCCCTTCTCTCTTGTATATGGTATGGAAGCAGTCCTACCTATCGAGGTTCAGATACCCTCAACCAGAGTCCTCCAGGACGCAGAACTAGGCGAAGACGAATGGGTCCAGACTCACCTTGACCAGATCAACTTGATCGACGAAAAACGGCTCGCATCCATCTGCCATGGACAGATCTACCAAAAGAGAATGATCAAAGCATTTAACAAGAAAGTCAAACACCGAGTCTATCAAGTCGGTGATCTAGTAGTCAAGCGCATCATCCTCCCATAAGGTGACCCCAGGGGGCAAATGTACTCCCACCTATGAGGGACCATTTGTAGTCAAAATAGTATTTTCCGGCGGAGCTATGATACCTAGCACCATGGATGGAGAAGACTTCCCACACCCTGTGAACGCAGACATAGTCAAAATATACTACGCCTAAAAGAGATCCGCTAGGTCGACTGGCCTAGGCAAAAATAAGGGCATCCTGGCGAACCGAAAAGGTTTGGGCAAAAGTTAAGGATATATACAAAAATGTACACCCGGCAAGTCGAAAACCTACAAAGGCGGCTTGGGCAAAAAAGGGTATCCCGGTAGGCTGAAAACCCGAAAGGGTGGTCTAGGCCAAAGTTAGGGATTTAAGCGTACAACTGTGTCTCGTCCAGATCACCTACCTACAGACTGTACCACTATCAACATTCAAGATTCAAATGGCGAAAATCAATTCACTCACTTTCTACTGACAGCAAGGAGATGAGATAGTCGAAAATATATAAGCAATAACATAGTTGAAACTCGACATGATTATTTCCGCATAGCTTTTTACTATTCTGACAATTTCCTCTTACTAGGATATTCGTATCTTGTATATAAATTGCCTGAATATGGGTCAGCTTTTAATGCAAAGTTTCTCTTTTCCAGTTCCAATTTTTATTGTTTTGTTTGCATAAAGTCCAATGTTTTCTTTGAATGATTATATGCATCTGACAATAAGCATCTGTTCTCAAACAAATGAAAAAGCGAATAGAAACAGGAATTACTACAAGCTTTAGGAATTGAGATGACGACTGAAGTCTCCAAGATAACTACGGATGGAAAGGGTGCTAACACCTTCCCTCTACATAACCACCTCCCTTACTCAGAATCTAACGAAGGTCTTTTCCTGTTCTTTTCGCCTTCCCTTAATTGGATAAAAGAAAATTCGGTGGCGACTCTTGCTATCCGCAACATTTGCGATCAAACGCAAAACAAACAAGTCAGTTCTCCCACCGTGTTATAGAACTGGCGACTCTGCTGGGGAAAATAAAGAGAGGTTACCTTAGGGTCTTTAGATCACTCAAAATTGTTTGATCTGCTTGCTTTGCTTTTAAGGGTTGCTTGAGTATTATATTTGTGGGGGATCCTACACCCGGATCCAAGTTTCCTTAGGTAAGTAGCAATAAATCGTCGCAACCGTTAGGCGTATACCGAAACGGTCAACATGATGGCTACGTTAGTGCGACACTTTGGATGTCCCGATGCTCCTCATGTCCTGTTGAGGAAAGTATTTGGCGTCTGCGTGGTATCATCAACACTAACTCAACTTTTAGAACCCTAATTGACCCATCTTGGCCATTAGAAGGTAGTGAGATGGTCGGCTTTGATGTAGACTAAGGTTGGTTGATACTCGATGCTACGCTCATTAAGATTCGACTTTCGGGATGTTTCGGTCGACCACTTGGTAGTCGTATTGAAATAAAGCCTACGAGAAAGATCAACGATATGCGATTCCTAGAACCCGGTTACTATTATAGGACAGGTTCAACCAACTCAAGCTTTGGTAGGGTAAACACCTATACCTCATGTAAGCCTTAAACCTAGGTCTATTGCGTGATTTTCTTGTGCTTGTTATTTGCTTAAACATGACATCATAACATCGAATCAACATATCATTTCTAACTATTTCAAGGACCTAGGGATTTATCTTTGCTTTGTTTTGTAGGATTATGGCTTCCAAAAAGACTATCCGAATCAACTTTAAGGGTATACCTTCTCAGCTTAAAGAATTGGTCTTAGAAGTTCCCGATCATGCTCAGTTCATCAAAAGACATGGTTATCTGCCTGACTTGATTATCTCCGGTTTTGAAGAAGATATGATGCACGTCTTATTCCAGTTCTTCGATCCGAAACATCACTACTTTACATTCCCAGATTATCAGTTGGTTCCTACCTTGGAAGAGTTCTCTAAGCTACTTGGGATACCTATTCTTGATCAGATACCATTCACCGGTTCAGAAAAAGCTCCGAAGTACGAAGACATCGCATCAGCGTTACATCTAAAGCGATCAGACATTGAAGCTAATTGGGAAACAAGAAGCGGAGTTAAGGGTTTACTTGCTAAGTTCCTGATAAAGAAGGCTCGAGAATTCCTCAAAGCTATGAGTTTCCATGCATTCGAAGATGTTTTATCCTTGCTAATCTATGGCTTGGTGTTATTTCCTAATCCAAATCAGTTCATAGACGTGAACGCCATCAAAATATTCCTCGCTCGCAATCCAGTGCCTACCTTACTTCATAGACTGAAGAAGGATTTCTCCCTGTGAAGAATAATAATAATAATAATAATAATAATAATAATAATAATAATAATAATAATAATAATAATAATAATAATAATAATAATAATAATAATAATAATAATAATAATAATAATAATAATAATAATAATAATAATAATAATAATAATAATAATAATAATAATAATAATAATAATAATAATAATAATAATAATAATAATAATAATAATAATAATAATAATAATAATAATAATAATAATAATAATAATAATAATAATAATAATAATAATAATAATAATAATAATAATAATAATAATAATAATAATAATAATAATAATAATAATAATAATAATAATAATAATAATAATAATAATAATAATAATAATAATAATAATAATAATAATAATAATAATAATAATAATAATAATAATAATAATAATAATAATAATAATAATAATAATAATAATAATAATAATAATAATAATAATAATAATAATAATAATAATAATAATAATAATAATAATAATAATAATAATAATAATAATAATAATAATAATAATAATAATAATAATAATAATAATAATAATAATAATAATAATAATAATAATAATAATAATAATAATAATAATAATAATAATAATAATAATAATAATAATAATAATAATAATAATAATAATAATAATAATAATAATAATAATAATAATAATAATAATAATAATAATAATAATAATAATAATAATTCAAAAACAATCCAGAAAGGTGAAAATATATGATGGGAAACAAAGTATATACAATCTCTTTTAAAGAAAATAGCATATCGGATTCATAAGTTTGCAGAATCTCTTTTATTTTGTTTTCTCTACTTTTAGAGATTATGTAAAAACTTAGGTTAATTTATTTTAGAAAATAAATTACTCTTTATTACTTAATTAGGATAAATAAATTAAATGGAATTTTTTATTTAAAATTAATTTGCTTAAAAGAATTAAATCATATGTAATTAAATTAGTGTAGCAATTATTGAAAATACTTAAATTAATCCATTAAAAATCATATATATCTTAGATAGGATAGAAAAGTGATATATATATATATATATATATATATATATATATATATATATATATATATATATATATATATATATATATATATATATATATATATATATATATATATATATATATATATATATATATAAAGTTTATTTTTTCTTTAAAAAATCATGAATTCGATTATATACGTTAGATAAGCAAAATAAAAGTATGAATATATAAAAAGTAGATGAGAAAACTATCTTAGTAAGAAAATGTATTTAATTTGATAAAAAATAAATATATTAGCTAATAAATTTTAACTTTGATACACTATTATCTTGAGATTAAAGACATTAATTTGAGATACAAACATTCACTTTACTACCACCACCTTCTAAGTTAACAATCAATCATGCATCATAGTAAGCAACTAAAGAATCAAACAAACCATCTAAAAAGTAAACAAATCTCTGTTTCTACTCCAACTAAACCACCACTAAAAATTCAAAGAAACCCACAGACACATGAAATTTTGAAATAAAAAATTAACACCTCATGATATAGAGTTACACAATTTTGTACTCTTCTAATCAACACTATTAATGAATTACAAAATGATACAATATCTAATCAGCTTGCTCAACTTTGATAAACTTATCTCCACGTCCAATAACAAAATTATGAAATATTAACTTTTAGTTTAAGACAGTGCTACAATTTACTTTTATATTAACACTATTTTTCGCTAATAACAAAGGACATCAAGTTATGAGTATATTATCCCAACTAATAAGCGATTCCAAATTTCCCCAAAAACAATAGAAATATGAAAACCACGACATTTACTATCATTGAGTTATATTAAGGCCCAATCTCCCCTAACTTCTAGCTTATGATATCTTTTATACAGCGATAAATACTTATTCATATTCCATGAAAAAACCCTAATTTGACATTTTGCAATTCATATATAATGTCAAGGAATCTCACCTGAAGAAGCGAGAAAGGGTTTGGAGTGGAGATGGAGGTTTATGTGTTGTTGTGACGTTTTATGCCGATGAGGTTATGGAGATAAAGTATAGATTATACACACTAGGATGACGAGTAAAGTAAGCTAGTTTTAATTATGTGTTGGAATGCACTTATTAACTTATATCCTTTACAATTCCAAAACTATATATATATATATATATATATATATATATATATATATATATATATATATATATATATATATATATATATATATATATATATATATATATATATATATATATATATATATATATATATATATATATATATATACACACTAGGATGACGAGTAAAGTAAACTAGTTTTAATTATGTGTTGGAATGCACTTATTAACTTATATCCTTTACAATTATATATATATATATATATATATATATATATATATATATATATATATATATATATATATATATATATATATATATATATATATATATATATATATTATCATGCCTTTAATTATATGTTTTGGAGTATCTCACCCTTTATTTGTTTTTACCTTTATATTGGTAACGTGCGAGTTATGAAGACGGAGCTTATAGCTGCTGTTAGTCGAGTTGGTGTCGCTCTGATACATAGCACTCGGGGGGAATATTTATGTTGTCATTGTTGTTGTTCTTTTGTTGTTGTTCTTTTGTTGTTTTCCTTTTGTAAAAAGGAACCATACTTTATGAAAATACGATTGGTTAAGGAAGTTTAATAAAGATGATGTTTTGATGTTTATGAATCAATTTATGTTTTCCAATGATGTTATGTATCCGAGATGTAGACTTTAAAACAAATTGTTTTAAGTAATTTGGTTTTGAAGGTGTGATGCCTCAGTATTGAATTTATGAAATTTTAAATTACTCTGATTTTTCATATTTAAAACTTTGGGTAATATTGGGGTGTTACAGGATCTGGTTGGTAGGATCCGAGTGCTTGAGTACGACATTGTGGAGGCGCTTAACTTTGGTTTTGACCAAGCCGTCCTACAAATGTAGGTGGTCAACGACGGGGTCGATCTAGTGACCGTTGGGATTGGTCCTTTCCACCGAGTGGTTGATGGGAAGATCAAGCCTCTGCCCGACGTCTAAAATGTTGTCTTTTTAAAGCTTGTTGGACCTACGCGTCCTTGTTTTTCTGGCCTGCGCGCCATTTTATCTAATTTGGAATATATTGGGCTATGTCCCTGCACATTTGGTTTTGGGCCTGTGAGCCTGTTTTGTAATATTTTGTCGGTCTCGTTGGTCGAATTTATTAATATTTGTTGTTGTTTCATATGCTCGACATCTTTTGTTATTTCATATGCTTGATTTGTTATTTTATCTGCTCGACCTTGTTATTGTTCTTAGTGGGTATGCCGAAGGGGCAGTCTCGGAGACCGTCGGGCGAGGCCATAGTCACGTTTGGAACTCTGGCTTCGAGGTGTGAACTGTCTATCGCAAGCCGGATGTCCTAAAATCGAGCGAGAACAAATGAAAATAATCAGGTGAAACAAAAAGACGAAAAGTTATAAATGAGAGGACCCTCTGGCTTTTATAATCCCCTCTGCATGCGTGGGTCTGTGCCTATCTAGGGACCTAGGAGAATCATCATTACCCCTAGTCCCTAGGTCTGCCAACAATTATTCTACGCGGCTCGAGGCCACGTAGGAAAAACCTTACAAATTCTCCAACTTTTTACTTCCTCGACAACCCCTCATATCCTCGAACAAAACGATTTTGACTTTTCCCTTAGGATCAAGTCATCGCATCCATGAGAAGATGCGACAACTTGAGGGGCTACTATTCTGGACACCCGAAAGCTTTCGGGCAGGTCATTCCTCCCTTAATTACAACGACCTATCAGGCCTCAACGGCGTATTTAGGGTTCCTAACTTCCCGCATCACACATATTCTGCTCGACATAGGTCGAGCTAATCCACAGCTTGTTCTATCGTAAATTATGCCCGTTATGTCACCATGCTCGACATAATGGCTAGTTACAGGCATATATATTCGATCTTGACCTAGTCAGCTCGAACAACTATATTTGCGGATCTGCGTATCTCGGCCCAAATATAGCAACCAATGAGAATCTTCCTATGTCCCTTATATAAAATCTCATATCTTTGAGGGCAAGGTATCACTTTCTTACACTCAAAACCCTAATATTTTCTACCCTATTCCTTTAACATTTGCTTACTTTAGCATCGGAGTGCCTTGCAGGTACACCACCCCCTCCTCAATATCAACTTGTTCGAAGGATCATCAACTGTTCCGGCTGTAACATCCCTTCTAAAATACCCCGCGAATTAATAAATAAATCAGAGTTAACATATAACAAAGGGCATTACAATTTATTAAAATAGAAAAATATCAAAACAGTAGTCATGTTCACTGAAGAACTTTATTAAAATAATCAAAAACCAACAATATGTTCTACACAGCGGAAAATACCAACAAAACCGGAATAAAATTCAATTCATAAATCATTCCAACTTAAACCAAAAGAAACAGAGTTCAAAACTATAATTCCAAAACAATCTTTCCCCAATGTTACAACTACCAGAGTATGACACTGACATGCGGATAAACTAAATAGCACAGCTCAAAGTTATCTTCACCAGCTCCTAAGCGGCTAACACTTTAGTCTGAAATCATCAAAGTAAAGGTGAGATTTCATCGCAATATAAAATGCATTATACGTTTCTAAAAACAACAAAATAATTCAATATATTATTTCGCCCTCATTAGCATAATCAGATTTCAGTACACAATTGCAATTCACACAATTCATTATGCATAATAATAACGACAATAAGATTATAACACTGGAATGTAGACTCAATGCATGTGGTACCAAACGTGAACTAAATTCACACCCTATTCCATTTACACCTCGGAAACAGCGTTAATCAACGATTCGCCCATACACCATTGAGACCCGAATCTAGCCTCACCACCACTAACCACTGGGTACGGATATTGGCTCTGTAGGTCTAATTCCACACAATGGAAATTAACCACCACCATAATGCATATGCATGCACATCAGAAGCATGCAACATTCAAATAACGAAATATGAGATCACAACATTATTCCATACATAGCCAACACCAACAAACATCACATGATAACAACATAACCATCAATAAACCACAAGAACAGCACATAAGCATGTAATTACCCATTCAATCAGTCAGAACAACTCTAACTTGCTTGTCACCATTTCTAAAATTACTTTAGTTCACAAAATCGAAAAATCGACACTTTTAAAATAAAATCCATGAAATAGTAATTTCTCAATTTTATAAAATATTACGTTTAATTTGGAGAACGCTGCCCAAAACGGCACTCGAATCGGAGTTACGATTTATAAAATACAAGTTTTTGAAGTTTGAAGATTTTTGAAAATTACACAGTGGGAACCGGTTCCTCCCAGGGAGAACCTGATTCCCACAAGTTTGGAATAACACGCTCTCTGGAAAAGGTATGGGGAACTCGGTTCCTCTAAACTGGGAACCGGTTCCCACAGAAAAATATGGATTTCTTTGTAAAATTTCAACTGGGAACCCGGTTCCTCCCTAGGAGTAACCGGTTCCCATAGTTCCAAAATCCATCCTCCCTAGTTTTTGTACCAGGAACCCGGTTCCTCCCACATGGGAACCGGTTCCTGCGACCTACAGAACCTAAAACAACAGTTTGACAATATGTGATTTTCCCAAATTTTCCTTTCCAATTTCCATACGAATCATATCATTAAAAACATCAGAATTCAACTAATAAACACCAATACAATTACACATAGCATAGTTCCATCATTCCCCATTAATTCCATGACATATTAACGGTTCCAATTCATACAACTCGACACATTAGGGGTAATTCCTATAAACCTAAAATTCCTAATTCAAGTTTCTTAACATATTCAACCGTTCAATTGAATCCCAAAACCCATAAGGCATCATAATTGAATGAAATCACCCCTTACCTCGTGATGATTCTTCGAATTTCGAGCTTTGACTTTTTCCTCTTTCTCTTCTCTTCTCAAATGCACGTACAATGAAAACTCCAATTATGTCTCTTTTTCCTCTTTTCCTTTATTTATTCCTTTTATTATTTCAAAATAATAATAATGAAATAATTAGCATAAGTAGAGTGTTTTACTCCTCACACCCTCCACTTCACACCTCACACCCCGACACTTCTATTCTTATTTTAATTAATTAATTTCCAATAATTCAAAAATATCAATAATTAAACTTCTAATTAATTTAATAATTAAAATTCTAATTATTTAATAATTGAATTATTTGGGGTGTCACACCGGCCGTCTCCGTTTCTGATCATTTATTTAGATCAAAACTCGATCTTACCCACCTTTCTATTCTCGATGGTGGAAAACATATTATCCAATAAGGATCTCACACAATTGAAGGACACATATTATCTAAGATGTTTTTTTAACAAAACATAATCCATACATATACAAGTTTGGATTCAATACGGACCACACACAATTATCAGTGCAATTAAAGTTGTACAAAATTGTCGGCGAAATCTCAACTATTGAAAATTAATCTATTGGTGTTTTTTGTAGTCCATCTAAAAATTTTGTAAATCCACGAGCTTTTTAAAAAATCAATGATTTTACAATACCAAATTTTTCAATGTTTTTGGAAAAATTTCGTAATTCATGTTTTTTTAAAACCAATGTATTTTTCTATGCATCGATTTAAAAAAACAGTAAAAATGCATACCAAATTTTTAAAATAGACTCTTAGATTTTCTGAAAATTCCAAAGATGTTGAAAAAATTTGATATTTTTTTGAAATTTCCAATAATATAGTTTTTTTTTATAAGAGCATAAGAGTAATAACACCATCATTGTGAGAATGTCACTTATAAGTGTGGAGTGTCGGGTTAAATGCTCAAAATCTACACATGTCAATTCTAGAAAGAGTGAGCCCAAAATCCGTTGATTCCAATGAAGCAAGGCCCAAACACAATCAAATTATGTCAATTATAAATGATTACTCTAGTAATTTTAGTTGTTAAAATCTCTATACATTTTAGGTCTTAATATTTGAAAACTTACGTGTCTGTTGTTATTACTTGGTTCCGTTTACGTAGGCATCAGTTCCACTTTCATGTGATTTCTTTGCTCCTCCCAAACCCCTCAACAATGGTAATAATCCTACCTACTATTATCCTCTTTTATCACTTTAATCGTTTCAATCTGACGCAATTTTTGTTTTTTTTATCTAGATGAATACGATACTTTGATTCAACCTCAAAGCCTCATGTATCATGACATTAATACTATTAGGCAGTTTTCTGCCATCACCGATTTTGATTCTCCAATTGGTACCACTTATGTTCTATTCTATTATCTCATGATCCTTATTTATATCTCACTCACATTTCTTTTCATTTCTGAGTTACTTATTTATATCGTGCCTTGACGGAATTGAAGAAAATAATGTGTAACTGAAATTGACCTGTCAGATCTGAATCTTCTTTTACAAGCTCCTTCTGTACCTTTGGCTTATTTTGGTTCGTGAACTTAATTTGTATGATGATTTTCCATAAGATACTATATCTTAATATCAATGTTTAAATCTAAATTCTCAAATTATGATGATTGTTTAATTTGTTTTAATTAAATGAAATCAATATCAGTGTTGAAATGTAAAATCTCAAGTTGTGCTGATTTTTTGTTTGAATTTAATGATCAAATATTTTGTATATTGAATCTATGCTTAAATCCATAATTCAATTATGTAAATTCATTGACGAATTGGATATATCTCAATACCTTACATTTTGTGGTGGCTTTTTTTCCCGTAGGCGGGGCTCGCAAGAACCTCTCACACAAGTGATGAGTATAGAATAGGGAAAATGGGTGTTTCATGAGATCCAAGGTTATCATAGTTTGAGGAAGGTAGACCTATTGAATAAACTATTTACCACCATTTTGGGTATATAATATTGAAACCATTCTACAATTATTTAATGATAGGCTTCATAAGAAGGCTTACCTAATATTTTACATTATCATGGCGTATAAATTTAAAGGGCGTGCCATTGAATTTTCAAGTTGTATACTAACTATATACAAAATGAAATCATTGCTCAACCTTATGCTAATTGGTCACACAATTTATGGAATATTTTTTGTAGTGTGCACCTTGTATGAAGGTATGAAGTTTCGAACAATGATTGAATGTTATACATATATCATAATGTTATATGTATACCGAATTAATAAGGAATATTTAGTCAATTTGCATTGCAAAGAAAGTTTTATATGAATTTATAATAATAGTTGACATCTTTAATTCATCAAAACTTAAGTTTGATGATATCATTTACAAATATATTTTTACTAGATGTTCTCATACATTAAATATATGAGACTTGTTAATATTAATGTCTCCAAATATAAAAATGAGAATATGTATAGCATTATTTCATAAGTTTTGTGATATATAAAATTCTCAATTTTATAAGATTTCTAACATATGAAGAAATTTTCTATATCTTCTCTTTTTTTTGTTTGCACTCATTATAATTCGCAAATTAGGGTTAATGAAATTAGATCATACAATGAAAATATATGCTAAGGATATCATAAATGGTAAATTGTGAAAATTAAAGATGACAATTTGAATTATCAATCCATATATAACTACCCTTTCATGTAAATTGGGCATAGAACTATTTATGAATAAGGTATATAGACCTCATTCAATTGTTTTTTCATTAATGCACAAACTGATATCCAAAAATTGTATGATAAAATTATGGAATATTTTTGTGTTGTTCACCTTGTATGAAGGTAAGGAATTTTGATATATGTTGAATTGTGTGCTTCACATAATGGTTGAATGTTATATGTATATCGAATTTATAAATAATACGTTATTCAATTCCAATTGAAAAGAAAATGCTACGTGGAATTATAATAATAGTTGATATCTTTAATTCATCAAAACTTCGGCTTGATGATATCATTTACAAATATATTTTCTCATTCATTAGATATACGAGACTTGTCAATATTAATGTCTCTAAATATAAAAAGGAGAATATATAGAGCATTATTTTATAACTTTTGTGATTTGTAAAATCCTCAACTTTATAAGGTTTCTTACATATGAAGAAATTCTCTATATCTTCTCCTTTTTTTTGTAGTCATTATTATTCGCAAATTATGGTTAATAAAATTAGAGGATACAATGAAATTATGCGTTAGTAATATGTAAATTATTATGAATTAAAGATGACAATTTGAATTATCAATTCATATATAAGTACTCTTTCATGTAAATTGGGCAGAGAACTCCTTATGAATAAGGGACACAGACCTCATTCAATTGTATTTTTTTATATAATAAATGAGTTATTTTTCTTTATTGCACAAACTGATATGCTAAAATTGTATGACAAAATTATGAAATATTTTGTGTTGTGCACCTTGTATTAAGAAGATATTTAGTTTTGATGTATCTTGAATTGTGAGCTACGAATTACGATTGAATGTTATATGTATACCGGATTAATAAGGAATACTTTATTCATTTCGCATTGAAAAGATAGTTCTATGTGAATTTCTAATAATAGTTGGCATCTTTAATTCATTAAAATTTAGGTTTGATGATATCATTTACAAATATATTTTCACTAGATGCTCTCATTCATTCAATATGAGACTTGTCAATATTAATGCCTCCAAATATTAAATGGAGAATATGTAGAGCATTATTTCATAAGTTTTGTGACTTATAAAATTCTCAATTTTATAAGGTTCCTAACATTTAAAGCAATTCTCTATATCTTCTCTTTATTTTGTTTGCAGGCATTATTATTCGCAAATTATGGTTAATGAAATTAGAGCATACAATAAAAATATGTGCTAATAATATCATAAATGATAAATCATGATGAATTAAAAATGACAATTTGAATTATCAATCCAAATACAACTACCGTAGAGACCTCCTTATGAATGGGACAAAGACCTCATTTTTTTTATAATAAATGAGTTTTTTTTCTTTATTGCACAAACTTTGTATGAAGATATGTAGATTTGTTGTATGTTGAATTGTGTGCTTCGAACAATGATTCAATGTTATATATATTATACCGGATTAATAAGGAATAATGTATTCAATTCGCATTGAAAAGATAGTTCTATGGGGATTTATAGTAATAGTTGATATCTTTTATTCATCAAAACTTAGGTTTGATGATATCATTTACAAATATATTTTCACTAGAAGTTCTCATTCGTTAAATATATGAGACTTGTCGATATTAATGTCTCCAAATATAAAAAGGAGAATATGTAGAGCATTACTTCATTAATTTTATGATTTATAATTTTATAAGGTTTCTAACATATAAAGCAATTCTATATATTTTCTCCTTTTTTTTGTTTGTAGTCATTATTATTTGCAAATCATGGTTAATAAAATTAGAGGATACAATTCGAATTATCAATCCATATACAACTACCCTTTCATATAAATTGGGCATAGAACTCCTTATGAACAAGTGACAAAGATCTCATTCAATTTTATTTTTTATTTATAATAAATGAGTTATTTTTCTTTAATTCAGAAGCTGATATGCAAAAAGTATGATAATATTATGGAATATTTTGTGATGTGCATCTTGTATGAAGGGATTGAGTTTTGATGTATGTTAAATTGTGTGCTTCAAATTATAATTGAATGTTATATGTATACCGGATTAATAAGGAATACTTTATTCAACTCGCATTGAATGTTATATGTGAATTTTTTAATAATAGTTGCCATTTTTAATTCATTAAAATTTAGGTTTGATGATATCATTTACAAATATATTTTCACTAAATGTTCTCATTTATTGAATATGAGACTTGTCGGTATTAATGTCTCCAAATATTAAATGGAGAATATGTACAGCATTATTTGATAAGTTTTGTGACTTATAAAATTCTTATTTTTATAAGGTTTTTAACATTTGAAGTAATTCTCTATATCTTCTCCTTATTTTGTTTGTAGGCATTATTATTCGCAAATCATGGTTAATGAAATTAGAGCATACAACAAAAATATGTGCTAATGATATCATAAATGTTAAATCGTGATGAATTAAAGATGACAATTGAAATTATCAATCCATATATAACTACTCTTTCATGTGAATTAGACCTCCTTATAAATAATGGACAAAGACCTCTTTTTTTTAATAATAAATGAGTTTTTTTTCTTTATTGCACAAACCTTGAACAATGACGAAATGTTATATCTATACCGGATTAATAATTTCACCAATGATCAAATTTTCTTGCTAATAGAAGACCTCTCGTGACCATTTGTTGAGGCAATATGGGCACCAAACACCAACAATAACAAGTCTTCACTACTACAAAAAAGACAATATTTTAACCCAATTTTTAAAAATCGGGTGTAAAGAAAAAAATACGGTGGCAATTTGTAAATAAAACGTCATTTAAGCATTACCATATGACAATATACTCCTATTTTCTAAAAATGGGTTTAAGTTAAAAATATTATTTTAATCAAATCTCAATTACTCCCTTTAAACTAAAAAAAATAAGTGTAAATAAAAAATATGGTGCTAATTTGATAAATAAAATATAATTTTAAATATTATCATGTGATATAAACTAAAAATGGGTTTAAGTTAAAAATATTATTTTAATCAAATCTCAATTACTCCTTTTAAAATAAACAAATTAAATAAATGGGTGCAAATTTATATAAACTAAAAAACTTTATTTAATTTTATAACTTAAAATATATAATCATTGTGATATATTAATGGGTGGCTATTAATAAATTAATGTGACAATTTCGGTGATTTTTCTTGGCCCAACTATATATAAAAAAATTAAATAAAAAAATTTCAATTTTTTTATAAAAAATATTATATTATTAATATTTATTTAAGATTTCAAAAAGTAATTAATATTAAATTAAATGAATAAAAATAAACCATTTACAAAAAAATATTTTAATTTTAATTTTCATCCATTTTTCCACTCTCATTTTCATTTTCATCTTCATGCTTGAAACTGGGTTTTATCTTCCAAACCTGTTTTTACTCTTCGCTGAACTCTTCTAGTTTTCACTTCTTGTCTTCACTGAAACCCCTGATGAATTTTCACCCTTCTCGTTCTACACCCTTCGCTGAAACTCTTCCCGAAACATTTCACTCTTCCCTGAAATCAAACAGGAAAATAAAGCGCAGGACGAAACGATTCATCCTCTAGTAATAATGGATCAGCCCACGTAAAAAACCCTAGCTAACAATCAGATTCCGCATGTTCTCTTCTTCGCACTCACTGCCTTGTTCGTTTTTGCGTTTTGTTAGCAGTGAAGTGCTGTTGAATCCAAGCTCCAACCATGGCGGCAAGCAGTCACACAGTGTTGCAGTTCTCTTCATCTTCTTAATAATACTGCCCACATAAGGTGAAATTAGCTTATGTACAGAAACTCTTTTAGAAGCTTTCTCATATACTTCTTATTAGCTTATGTACTGAAACTCTTAGAAGCCTTCTCTCGTATGCTTCTTGTAAGCACTAAACCTGTTACTTATGTAACTTTAGAAAAACAAGAAAGACTGATAGAACTGGAACCTAGAACCTGGGAAATCTTATTGAGTTTTGGGTTGCACTAACAATCTGATAGAAACTGGTACCAAACAATGAAATTTAACAGTAATTACAACGAGTTTCCAAGAAATTCGAGAGTCTCGGTTCTCTCTCCCTCCCAAATAACCTCTTATATTTTTCCACGATAACCCATCTAACCCATGGTTTCCTCATTTTATTTACACTCCCCAAATAAATACTTAACTGCTACTAAATGTTAATATTGAAAACAATAACTGCCTGACAGAATAGAACGACCACATTCAATTTTGATTCCCAGTAATTCTTAAGGTCTAACACAATCTTATTGCTACTTACCCACTATACACCTCTTCCTCTAGGCTGGATTCTAAGCAAAAACACCTAAATTCATGCTAATTAAGAATTTTAGTTTATTGCTATTAATTTTCTTAATTTAATTTAAAAAGTAATTGTATTTTGCACTTCATGGGAGTTTGTTTTTCTGAGAATAAAATGGTTATTGGAAAATAAGATCCATATTAAATGAATGGTGTTATAGAAAATGATTTTTTGCGTGTGTTTATAAATTATAATCAAGATTATGTTAGCTTGATAGATAAGTCATGTGTTAAGACTGTTAGGGATGTTGTGTAAGCTATTTTATATATCATGTTTATTGTTTATCTCTTTGTTGAAGAAAGTATTTTTTCCTTTTGGGTTCAAATTGCTCATTTGTTGGTTAGTGTTAAAATTGAACGGAGAAAGAAAACAAATATCATTGGCCAGAAGTTGGAACGCATATAGATTTGTTATATTTTGTCTATCTGGCAGAGATTTGTATATGGTATTTCTTTTATTCATTTCTTGTCATCAGCTGTTGGCCATTTCAAGAAAGCCACCAATCAAGAGCATCTCCTCTCAATGAAATAGAGCAAGTCACTCAAGCTTCATCTCTTCACCCATTTTCTTGACGCAAAATATTGCTTTGCCTGGATATGCCGTCAATAGACCCCCTTCCATCAAATATTGGTATCAATTATGTAATGTAGCTATCTTCATACTAAGATTTTCAGCACACCCACATAATCTTCTTGGATCAGATACCAGTTGGTAGAAATCAAGTGATATAAAATAAGTTTTAACTTTTAAAAAAAACAATTGTTTAACGGTTCAGTTCTTTAATAAATGGTTCGGTTCAGAAGAAATTATCTTCTAACGGTTCGGTACGGTTCAAAATGTTGAAACAGTATACCAAATCAATAATTTTGATCCGGTTCAATTCGATTTTAAGTAAATTAAAACGGTTCGATTCAGCTCGAATAAACTTTTGCTATGATTTAATTCAGTTCGCTTCGATTTTCTCCATGAATTATACCATGAACAGCCTTAACTACATAATAATATTGCACAACTTCGAGGGCATGCATCTCCCTAATGCTAAAATGGCCATGTTTCTATCAAATTCCACGATAAACTACTCTTCCTTATCTTTCCTCATATATTCTAAACATAATCCTAGATAATTAATAAAATATAATTGTTCTTAATAATATAATAAGTAACAATTACTCACTAATTCTCTTATTAGTTTTATAACAGTTAAAAAACTGAAGAGGTATAACAATGTGTTGTCCCTAAAGATTCATCATGTCCTCATGGAGATGAGTAAAATAAGTGTCCACTAAGAACCCAAAACATGAAGTAGAGTGACAGAGCAAGGGTGAAAAATGATAAGAAATGCTTGGATTATACACTGTGTTTTGATAGGTATGTTTGAACCAAAAACATAGCCTGGCAATAATAGGTATTAATAGGTTGGATCAAACCAGAGGAAAATCCACTCTTCACTAAGGATTTGTCTTAAGACTACTACATATACCCACACAAGAGCAATTGGCTGATTTTTTTAACAAAGGCCTTAGCTCTTCCAAAGTTTAATTCATTTGTAACCTAGCTTAGAATGATAAACATTTACCATGGTCAAATTTGTGGGAGAGTGTTGAATAACAAAGAAAATGAGGATCAAAGTATAGAAGAAGAGAAAGTGATACATCATGTGGAAAGAGAATATGGTGATCACAAGTAACTTGCATTACAAGTAATCAATACTTAAGGCCTTTAAGGCTTTCAAATTTTCATAACAACTTTTTGAATTCGGTTAGAAAAGTTAGTTATAATTCGATGTAACTAGGCTTATCAATCTTATCATGTACTCAATTGAAGCTTGTATAAAAACTCAATTCACCATCATATCTCTTTAGATTTGGCAATGATGAATTTGTTATTCTCAATAACTAATTTATAACTAACTATTATATCGCTATTAATGTGAATAATCATAGACAAAATAGACTGATATTTCGTTAAATAGATATTGTTCTCCTACAAACAAGGTAAGGAAATAAAAATTCCTAAAAGTTTGCAGCATCTATATTTATACATCACTGATTTTCATGGAAATGGTAACTACTACTACTACTATATTAATACAGAGAGTTGTAGGTGCAACAGGTAGCAACAATGGATGAGATGCATATGAGTAGTGCAGGAAGTAGAGTGGCATTCAGTAGTTTACTTTCACTGAAATACCCAACAATTGTTATCGTACCGTCTGCAATAACTCGGGCTAGAGTTCCCGCTTCCGTTGAAAGTAACCCTCCATTAAAGGTTCCACGAGAAAGCCGCGATGACATCATTTTCGATAGAAGTGAAAGGTTAACTCCTGGATTGTTCATGCAAAAACAATAATATTAAGCCATGTTTATTCAAGGAGAAAACTTCAGGGTATTATGAAAATATATATTAGTATATTACCTTCAAGAACTTCAGCAGAGACAAATGTGATAAGAGCCGATCCAACATATTGAGTTACTGAATAAGGGATTAATGTATGGAAGCTTAGGAGAAGTCCAATGCAAACCATGATTTCTGATGTTAGTAGAACTTGCCTGCAAATACAAGCCAACCAGCAAGTAAAGATCTAATATGAATTTGTAATTAGGATTAAAAAAACGCGGCATATTACCCCTTTAGGTAACAGTTTTTAAGCCGTTGTCTATTCTTTCGATGCCTAAAGTCAAAAATGTTGCAGTATTAATATAAACTCGAAGGTCTACCTTTCTTCAAAAATGTTGCTGATGTAGCTTCCGATAATAATATTCACGGGAAGGACAGTAAGACCAAGACATGCCAGGAAAATGGCTACTTTGGTTGTCGACCAAGTAAAATAGTATTCTGTTATAAGGCTTGATTCAGCCAGCAATATCTCCATTGCATACTTGAGCATAAAATACACAAACAATTGAACCTAGTAAAAGTATTCATAGTTAGTGCAAAAGATTGAATCAAACTTCAAATGATTGAAGAAAATTAAATTCATAACAGGTTCCTTACTTTTACCGATGGTGTAAGCAACTTATACGCCAGTGAAATAGAAGTAACAGGTTTCTGAGATTCAGTTTTATCGTAAACTTCTTCGTCATCGTCGTTTTCTTCTTCTACACCTACATCTTGCTCTTTTGCTTCTGAATTCATTAGTAATGGTTGTTGTATATGACTATTCTCTACTGCAATATGAACAGCTTGTTGTCCTATATGCATTTAGATAACAGTAAATAAAAGAAACACCATATAAAAAAATGAATACACAGAACCCTGATGACATACATACCAGTTTCTGGTTCATAAGCCCAAAGATTTTCTGGTTCCTTAAAACAAGTGCACAACCAAAGTAGATAAACGAGCCACGCAACAGCCATTACCCAACCAGGTAGTGTGTCTTGATTCATTGTCAAGTTGTAAATTCTAAACTCAGTCTGTAACAAACAAGCAATAGCTGGACCACAGGCCATTCCAAGAGCACTTGCACTAACAAAACCTGCTGATGCTTGCATCCGAAGTTTCACCGGTACACAGTCGCTGATATAACGCCTATTCACAGCCCTTGCAGAGCCTAGCCCGCAGAAAAGCCGTCCCATAAGAAGAACTACTACTGAGTTAAGATCATAGGCCAATGCATACATGACGTTTCCGATTAGAAGAACAATGGTACTGAATATAAGAGGTTTTAGATACGATCGGTTTGACCACGCGCTGAAATAAACAGAAGAAAACACCTGTGCAACAGCCATTGAACCGATGACAACGCCACAAACACTTGCAGCAGCTCCGAGGTTCAAAGAGTAGTTGTCGGCAGTAGGTACAACAATGTAAGTATTGACCATGTACAGAAATGTGCTTGCCAAGTTCAAAAGAAGCGACATGAAATGATATCTTTCATCAATAGTGTTTTCTTCGGACGGAGATGGTGATAGTTCCTCTTGCTGCATGATAAAAGCATGTCTTCCCAAATACTGAAGGAAACTTGTTGAGTTGGATAGTTTGTCTGCTGCTGCTTTGATAGATACAAGAATTGGATCCTTCATGAAAAAGTCATAAGGAAAATCCTCATCAGGTTTTTGAAGAAAACCAACCATAACAGTATAATGTAAAGAATTGATCAAGAACTAACCTGATGAGCATAAGAAGGTTGGTCATATATCGAAATGTAGCTTCCTCGACACTTTTGTAAGTCATGAATGTCTGCAAGATTATGAGACAAGACTCCGACAACAGCACCGATTCCCTACAAAGAAACTTTTTTACATGATACCAAAGATGATACAAAATACTACCTTACATTTTGCAACATTAGTATAATAAAGCACTCGCCCCAATGCTCAGGTCCGTCTTTGAGGGTGTGCAAGATAGGTTCAAGCACGGGGCCTCAAATTTTCTGCAGTTAAGTTGAGCTAAATAAAGCACATAATAGAGTTGTTACGGTTAAACAATGATTAAATAGAGTCCTTAATTGTTTTATCACAGTTGTATCGTAACTAACCTACACATGACCTCCAAAAACTTAAGACCAGGATATATATCAGGGTTAGAAACATTACCACATGCTTTAGAACCTGTCTTAGCTGAGAATAAGGATGATTTGCGCGAGTCTTGACATAATAATCAGCGAATTTATAGCGGAATCGTTTATCAAACTTCTTCAAGATCTTCCTCAAACCAGTAGCATTCATTTCCACAAAATAAAGAAGCTTTAATAGATCTCTTCCAACTCCTCTATATGCTTCTTGGACTTCAGATATGTTTGAACAATCTGGCTGCTGTACAACATTTTGATGATCTTCTCCAATACGCGTAAGCCTCCCAGCAAGAACTCCTTGTTGCTCAAGCAGGAACAAAACAATTCTTTCTATCTGAAACTCAAAAGCAAAGAAAGACTTAAAAAATTTCTCAAGGACTTATTATCTATGAAGCATGGATGCATACACAAACACCAGACACGACACCAACATTGACATATCGATTTCTCAATTTTTTCAAAGGTATCAATGCTACCGAGTAAGTTGCTAATAATATTATATAAAACGAAATAAATTTACCACCAATCCAAACATATTCTTAGATATATTCACCTGATTGTCTAGAAGCAATGAAAAGTCGCGCAGTACATTATGATGATTTTGAGCTCCAACCTCAATTTGTTCTGTATATCTCTTAACTTTCTTCTTCATAAACTTATAGTTAATGTAGTATCTGTCAGAAAAAAAAGTTGAAGCATGTGTTACATGAATCAAAACAAAACATTTATGAATTTGGTACAAATATGAAAATTGTATACCCTTTCCATTCTTGAATCTGTGATTCTCTCAACTTTTTGCCAAAAGCAACCATCTTCCAGATAGAAAAATGAGTAAGTGCACTGCAACAAAACCGACAATGCTTTACAATTTCAAGCTAATAAAGGTTCCAAAAAAAAAACATTTTAAACACAAACAGAAATGTTCTAACCTTTTAATAATCTGCAGTATCTTTCTGTCTTTCTTCCTTGAGGCTAAATCTTCAGTTGGCAAGATAGAGGACTTTTATGGTAACAATATCATGGATTTTGGGAGCTGAAAACGGTACATGAATTGTGGTAAATATGCATGTGGATGATGAAAAGGGTATTTGGTATATGCAAAAAGTGTTTTGCTTAGTAGTGAGAGTTGATGTAGTACGTAATAACAAAGTAAGCAAAGAACGAGTATGTAGGCGCATGTGTGATGTGATTGATGTCTTTTGAAGATTGATTTTAACCGCAATTCAACATTGCCTCGTGAGTAGGAGAAGGATCTCTCTTACAAACTGACACCTAGCAATTTGTAAAACATAATTGAATAACTATAAAACTAAGTGTCGGGTCGAGTTAGAGTTCAAACTTAAATGATGACGTTCAATCTAATAATAATTTCGAATTTGAAAACTTAATATTTCATTATATATATATATATATATATATATATATATATATATATATATATATATATATATATATATATATATATATATATATATATATATATATATATATTACAATGTTGTAAAACTAAGTAGATTTTTTAATATTTTTGCTAAATCTAAAGTATACTTTATATACTTAAGATTTTTGTTGTTAGATTTTGTTTTTCATGGCTAGACTAGACAACCTTTGGTGTGACTTTGTCTTCTCCAAGCAGCTTACAGTGTATTGGTCGGTTACTCAGAATGTTTTTGAAATAAAAAATTTGAGTATACTAGTTAATGCCACATTTCTTAGTCTAAAATTCACAAGTCACGATGTGCTGCCATGTCACCGTCCTTTCCTGAAGTTGGCCTAAAGTTGGCCTACTGTCCTCCTCACCGCTCTCAGCGGTTGCAGTTCACCATGTATTGCCATGTTTATCAAATAAACTCTTAAAAGAATCTTTCCACATGAAAGCCACTCTCACGTGTAACTTTTGTGTCCTATGATCCCTTGGAGGATCAAGTAAAAACAAAAAACAAATCCCTTTCTTGAAAGAGGACAACCAAGCAAAACTATTGATTAAGATGGATTTTGACACATGTCCTCTTCAACTATCTAAACTAGTCCAGAGTATTTATTAAAATATTTGCGGATGTCAAATTTTGTGCATAAGTTGGTTATAGTTAATAGATATAAAACTTGCTACCACAACTGGCCTATCCTCTACTAATTGTTGTTATGTGAGGTTAAATTTTAAATTATCATATCATATGCAATCCAAATAAAACTATTGAAAAAGAATAGTAAATATTAGTGATGATAGACACTAACTAAAATATTAGTTCAAATTACCCATTTGATCAATTAAGTGTTAAAATAGTATAGTTTAATCCAGGACAAAATGTTTGACTCAGCATTCATGTATAAATCGTACAACAATAACTATTCATTTTACATGTTTGTTAATATATAGAAGTAACTAAAGTAATAATTACCCTTGGTCCGCACTTTTTTTGTCAGTTTAAGAATAAATCATAACTATAAGAGCTACATGAATTTCAAATTAGTGCTAACAAGTGTCACTTTTTACTTGTTTTAATCTCAATTATTAGTAAAATTAAGAAAACTGTTAATTACTTTTTTTAAAAATATGTAATAAAAATTTCTGTCTTCAATTATCATTTATGTTTGTTTAATTTCGTATTATTACTTGTTTCATTGAAGAGTATTTTGAGAATACCACTTGTATTCAATAATATCATGAAATTAGTAATGTTTTGTTTATATTTTAGAACACTGAATATTTGAGATTTAGAAAAACATCAATTCAAAACGTGATGAGACGCCAGTAAAGATGTTGTAACTGCTAAAAGTATCATAGTATTCAAATATAAAGTATATTTTAAATTTGCTAACCAAGAAAAACATGAAGAAAAAAGAAAACAGAAAATTAAAATATATGAAGATGAAGGAAATGATTTTGGAACTTACCAGAAGATAGTTCTTCAGTGTATGTGTATCTCATTTTCTGCAATGCTTTATCACCTGAAGTTTTAAAGGACCAGAGCTCAATGGAGAAAAATGACGTTGGAAAAAATTAAGTGACGAATATGGAAAGCTTAGTAACAAATGAATGTGGTTATATTATGTTCACAAACATGTTTGAAAGTGAGTGACATGATAGCCAACAATAGTGGAATCTCTTGTCTCTAACAAAAAGAAAAGGCCACGTTTACATGCTATCTCCAAAGCATTTCTTGAATTTATAGCGTTGTAATTATTATTAACATAACTTTCTTAATTAGTAGTGGGTGTGTTTTGTCCTGAGTTCAAAAGTGGCTTTAAGTATACTCTTTTAATTATTTTGATCATAGTTGTTGATAAGTAACTTTCTCATGGTTGTTGATTTATATTGTTGTTAGTTTATATTGTTATTAAGTTACCATTTATTAAAGATAAAGTCTAGAAAAAATATAGACTAACATTCCATATATAAGTCTATTTAGTCCGACAAAATTCTAACTTTATCATAATATTGAGGTTTATCGATTTGAATCATATATCATTTATATATGTTCACTAAGGGGTGTATTGAAAAAAATTAAGTTTCGCATTGATTAAAAATAAAATCTACAAATAATTTGTTTAGAGTTACACATCTCCCATTAGAAAACAATTTTCTAAGATTTAGTTAGTGAAACCTCTAATTCTATCATATTATCAAAATCTATAGATTTTGGCAATAGACTGTTTACATATGTGCATCAAGTCTAATAATATTTAAGTGAATTTCTTAATCATCTTATAGGAGTGGAGTGTATACTATGAAAATTTAAAAATGTCATTCTCAAAATCGGAAGTTTATTTTCGGTTCGCACCCCATTTTGTTCTAACCAGTTAAAATATGGTGTGACCCCTGAAATTGTAAAAAATTGAATCGGAGATGCACTTACGCTTTGGAATCGAAAGTATACATTCGGTTATAACATTGAATTCTATTTCCACCTGGATAATTTGTAAAAAAAAACGGAAGTATACTTCCGATTTTGTCACGAGGTTGATTGCTGTAAGCAACCATGGTGATCACCACCATAACACACTTCCTCCTCCAAACCTCTCAAAAACCCTCTCCATTTTTCACTCCAAATCCTCTCTTTTTTTTGTTCATCATATCAGAAATTGCACAACCAAGAAGAATTCCGGGTAAACTTTATCCCTTTTATCCCTCATTCACTACATTAATCTGTTAGTTTTTGCTGAAAATAAGGTTACGTACAAACCGGAAGTATATTTTCGGTTTCTGGTTAAGCAAAACTAGAAATTTATTTCCAGTTTTGTCTCTGTTTTAAATTACGCAGCAGATTTCACTATGATATGTGTATAATTAATTTTTATTATGTTACATAGGTATGGTGCACCCCGATAACATTCATAAATTCGATGTGACCGAAGTTGTACCGCCGGTCGTAGTTCCGCCTCTCGTAATTAAGGCGGTCGATGTTCGTGAACATTTTGAAAATGTTGAAGAATTTGAATTACGAGATGATATGTTGCAGTGGATTCGTTTAGAGGCAACGAGGTTAGGATTTGGTACGGTGATAGCAGGGTCCGATAACAACACTTATAGAAGAAATGCGTTTGTTGTTTTGACTTGCGAAAGGAGCGGAAAATATGTGGCTCGCATTCAAAATTTGAAACGCGAGGAAACCGATACTAGAAAATGTGAGTGTCCGTTTCGGTTGTGTGGTTATCTCATGGCCAACAATAAGTGGAAATTTAATGTAATTAATGGTGAACACAATCATGATTTAACGCGGCTACTTCCGGATGATAAGACTTGTGTTTTCGACATGACTTTGAATTTGGTACCTCCCAAAAACATTCTTGCAACTTTGAAGCGCAAAAGACATGAGAGCACCTCAAATATCAAACAAGTGTACAATAAGCGCTATCAAACAAAGTTAGCCCTTCAGGAGGATCGAACCGAAATGCAACACCTTTTGAAAGTTCTAGATGAGAACAATTATGTTTGTAGGCACCGACGGGGTGATGATGGAGTAACTGTTAGAGACATTTATTGGACTCATCCTGATTCCATTAAATTGTTCAACCCATTTCCTACCGTTCTCGTAATGGATTCGACGTACAAAACCAACAAGTACAGGCTACCGTTGTTGGTAATTGTTGGTGTTATGTCGATCGAGAAGACGTACTCAGTTGGTTTTGCATTTCTCGAGTGCAAAAAAGAAGACAACTTTCAATGGGCTTTAGAGGTGTGTAGGTCAATGTTGAAGGACCGAGCGGATATGCCAAAAGTAATTGTTACCGATCGAGATACACATTAATAAATGTCGTTGCAACCGTATTTCCAACTTCTTCCGCATTACTTTGTAGGTACCATATTACCAAAAATGTGAGAAGTTGGGTTAAGCCTGATGTGGGGTCGAAACAAGTAGCTGGTGAAGATGGAAAGTTGGTAAAGTTGGGTGTTATTGTGGAAAAAATCATGGCTGCATGGAATGTTATTGTAAATGCATCTACAAAAGAGATGTATCTTGATGTTGTTTTAAAATTCTGAGTTGTTCTGAATTTGTTGAAATATGTGGAGAGCACAATACTTGATCAGGTGAAGGAGAAAGTTATTTGTGCATGGACTTATCAGGTTATGCACATCGGTAATACAACATCAAACCGAGTTGAATATGCGCATGCTTGTCTCAAGAATTGGTTGGGAAATAACAAGGGTGATTTGATTACGGGTTGGGAAGCTGTGAACCATATGATACTGAACCAGCATAATGAGATACAAACGACATTTGATCATAGTATCACGGTGTTGGAACACAGGTTCAAAGACAATATGCTATATTCTCATTTTGGTGGTAAAATCTCTCAGGCGGCGCTTAATTATATTTTTCATGAGGCCAAAAGAGCTTCAAATGTGGGTGATGACACCTCAAAGTGTGGGTGCAATATTGTGAAAACATATGGTCTCCCTTGTGCTTATGTCATAGCCAAGAAGATGAGTTGTAATGTCCCAATACGTATGGACGAGGTCTCTAGTCATTGGAAGAGACTTAGTTTTGATGATGACAGGAAAATGAAAAGTGATAAGTCAAGTATCTCCATCTTTACTGAATGGGAAGTGATACAAGCGAGATTTTTGAGAGCCGGTGACGCTGCCAAACTCCAGATCAAAGAAGAGTTGAGGAAGATTGTGTTTCCGGAGACCACGGATTTGAAACCACTCTTCCAACCGGTAAAAACTAGAGGTGCACCGAAGAATTTAAAACCTACACCGAGCGACAATTCTACTACAAGGAGTCCTTCGTATTTTGAACATGTTGACAAATTATTTCCCGATTCACCTACACCGAAATCTCAAAAATGTGCTTCCAAAGGTGCTCATATTAGCAAACCACCGCCTACACCGACTCCATCAGAACTACCATTCATCGATTACATGTTGGTTTTCATTCACAACTACGTTGAACGGATCGTCAATTTGGGTGGTGGCGGTAATTGTGGTTTCCGGGTTGTTTCTTGTTTGCTTGGTAGTCGTGAAGAGTATTACAACACTGTGCGAGATACCCTGCTCTCGGGGTTGACGGAACACAGAGAGTTGTACACACGTGTGCTAGGGAGTAAAGAGAAGGTTGAAAAAATATATCACGCACTTGTACCGGCTAAGGTTGGATTTGCACCGAAAGATAAATGGATGTGCTTCTCTGAAATGGGTCATCTCAAAGAAAGCGCGTATGACAGGGTGTGCATTAATCTGACAAGATATAATTTTTCGGAGACTTTTTCTTTTGCGCACTGGTCCTACACCAAATCCCAGTGATCGTATCATTTGTGTTGGGTGGATTTCAAATCCACGACATTTTATTCAAGTCTACTTGAAACCGGGATACCTTATACCACCGACATCACCAGAGTGAGCGCTTCATTTCACAGAACCATCAGAGACATGGTCGGACGAATTCATGGAAATGATGCAAGAATACAATAAGTTGAACCAAGTATAAATAGCAAAAAATAGGGAAAAGTCAAAAGGAGTGTCACCGATGAATTTATCCGGCCACACTTTTTTCGGCTCTTTCAAGTAGTATAGGTAGCATTGTAATGTTAACTTCATTTGGATAATGTATTATGATGTGAAAATATACTCATTTTTGTAATTTGACCAAATGCAAAAAAAATGAATATATGAAAATTTGTGATTATACTTGTTGTTTATGTTCTGTTTCTGGTTTTACAATTTCATGTCAGGAAGTTTACTTCTGATTTTGATTTAGTTAGACATCGAAATTTAACTTCTAATTTAGTGTAAATTTTATCAGATAGTGGTGCGCATCAGAAATATATTTTTAGTTTTCAAAAATAATTTAAAAAATTCGTACGGTATATAAAAAAGTCATAGGATAGAATAAGAAATTAAATGATACGTAAGTCTAAGAGGGTTTATTAAAAAAATCAAATCATGCCGCAGATCTCGTACTTTATATTTATACATTAAGTCTAATAAAATTAAGAGTGAGAGAATGTATTGGAAGAAAAAAAAAACTCAAATTAGATAACAAATTCTCTCATCTTATATTATGGTTTTGTAAAATTGAATTACGACAATAATGATTATAAAAAATATGGAAAGAAATAGTACCTCATAATATCATATGGTTTAAGTGTCAAAATGTGATTGCATGCTGTCTTAAATCAATAAAATCAACAATTTAGTGGTAGGTGCTAAAGTGCTTGTCTATTGCATCCTTTTCACATGCCAATTAGAAAATAATAATTTTATTCACAAATTATAGGATCTACAAGGAATATTCTCTACCTTATTCCCTACCTTTCACATCACAATGAATATATATACTTGTAAAGTTGTAATACAATTGGTTCTTACATGATAAAACTGCATGAGCATCTGCAAATGTAAATTAATTTCTCTGCAAATAGGCTCAATCGATTATGTTAATGGGAGCCATTATTTCTCGATTCAATTGGTATGCAAAAGCATTATAATTGTGTTAAGGTAGGTAAAGTTCAGATTCGTATCCTTAACTTTTGTTGCGCGTGAAAATCAAATTGTTAGGTATCTAGTTTTTGTGTATTTAAGCTAGTAAACTTCAACATACTAATGGATATTTTAAAATGACTGATCTATTTGGTTTTAATCATGAAATTTATTAACTAGTTGGGATTATTTTAAAATTATTTTATTTTTAAATAAGAACTACTTGATATGATTGGAAATAGATAGAGTCGAATCAGACTATAGACGATATAAAACGTGAGTCGGGTCTAATTAATAATTTAAAGATTTTTATGTTATTTATAATTTTCATAGACTTTAGTTTTAAATTTTACTTTGTCTTCAGGATCCATTGTGGTCTCTCTCACCTTTAAAAAAGACATGTTTAATTTTTTATCTTTTCAAATTGCGCAACGTTAGTTTCTTCTATTAGATCTGTTAGTGAAAGTAAAAAAAAAAAAAAAAGGTCACTTCACATACATCTAGCACTAATATGGATTAACATTACAATATAACTAAAATACAAAGGAAAAATCATATTTCACTTGTAAAACAAAAACTCTGGCAGAGAGTCTATAGGCATGTTCTAAAGGCACGTTATATAAGGGTTGAATGACAACGTGTAGATCTTCAAAGGAAGACTTAAAGGACTCTCCACATGTCCAAAGAGACCGTTGTTAAGAAAAGATTCAATGGCCTCAAAATCCTCTCTCTCTCACACACACATCACATTTAGGGGTGGAAATGGGTCCGGACGGCTCGTTTCATCCACCATTTTGGTGGAATTGGTCGAGATTTTCTTATTAGTGTTTTAAGTTAGTTTTCCCTGCCTAACCCTCTTAATAACAGAGTGGGCAGATTTTGTCCGCAGACTTTTTATTAAAAAATAAATTTACTTAGAATAAAAATTGGGGAGCGCATTAAAGAGTTCAATCCACTAAACTTTTTTCTCTTTATTGGTAAAAACTAAACGTTCTCTCCCTGTTCTTATATAAACTAGTAAGACACTTGTGCTTCCGCACGGATAAATTTATTTGATATTGTATAAAATATTTAGATACAAATAAATTTGAAATAAGTGATTTAATTATAAATGAATAATGATCATAAAAATTCAATTGTATTAAATAACTGAAACTACCTGGCTGAAATCATCAGATATAATATCAATGAAGTCACCATTGAATTTTTTATCCCGCGAGAGGAAAGGAAAACATAGAGTAAACCTAAGAGGGAGAAATCATAGTCTTACGACCAAGAGATCGGGTAAGGGAGTCTGTTACGCGAGGGAAAAGGTATTAGCACCTTACACGCCCGTAGTACTCTACGGTATCCACTTCTACTTTCTATCTATTTGGTGTGGGTAACTATTTACAACATATGCCTAAGGTAACATGAATGAATGCAAAGTGTTATGTACAAAAAGAAAGGTTTTTTAGTTGTGCCTGGCGCGGTTCCGAACCTTTGTGCCTACGTACCCCATTTGTGCAATTAAGGATCAAAGCACTACGTAATTTTCCCAAAAAAATTGGTGGGTTGCAATATTTTTTATGGGAAGTTCAATTCTTCATCCTCACAATTGCAACTCGTGCTTGGCATTGCAACTTATCGTAAGTATTATGCTCGGTCGCTCGCACACTTAGCAATTTGCTTGGGTTTGAAAAGGAACACCCTTTTTGAAAAGGTTTTCATAGAAAATGGTCCGAAGACAAAAAGATTTGAAGTCAAGTTGATTGTTTTTACCTTTGCAAAAAGGGTTTGAGTTTATTAACAATGTTTTGAAGTTTTATAAAGAAAATGTTTTATTTTATTATGCAAAAAGGGAAAGTAAAACATCTAGGGGAAACTAACTAGCTTTATCCCTAATGTTATCATGCAAAGTGGCCCTATGTCAAGGATAAAAAGTCTAAGCTCGAAAGCTATCCTAGACGAGCGATCCTAGGGGAGACTATCCTAATATCCGCTTTGGTTGACAAACCGAAGGAATACAAAGGGAGGAGGCCAGCAAGTATTTTGGTAGAAGCACACAAACAATACAATGCACAGACAAATGATACACACATGTGCGGGGAAAAAGAAAGAAGTCCCATAGCCTCAAAGGTAGCGAATCACTCGAGTCAACCAAGAGCATTTTTTTGGAGGAAAATCATAGCCAACGGCGAGACAAACCGTTGTTAACCAGGAGTTTCCTATGGGAGAAAGGTATTGCATCTTGATATGAATTACCAAGTATGAGGAGCATATGAGTGCGGGTATCAGCATGTCAATGTGAACCCCATGACAAAGTGTGGAGAGTCAAAATAGGGAACTCTTGCCACTTTTTATTGACTCGATAAAGGAAGCATCACGATTCGCGTGAGCTGAGCTGACACGGACTGAAATGTGCGGGGGTTGATTGTGAACCCTTTCCATGTGCTTGTCATATCATCAAATATTAATATCATCGCTATCATCAGCAGGACTTTGCTTGGTGGTGCCATATCAGGTTGCCTAACCACTCGCGGCCTATGCAAGCACAAATGTAAACACACTAAAAGTTACCTCCTTTGCACGAAAGGATTTTAAACAAACCACGTATAGTTAGCACACAGTATGCAGAATCTCCCTAAACGGGTCTTTAAATAAACCAGAGGGGTTCCTGAACATGCTCCAACTACAGAATCCCCATCATGCATCTCTATTCCTACTTCTTATGGCAAAAGAAAGCGGTAAAACCCTACTTCTCATTCTCTCTAGAAAAGCAGTAAAAGAAGGTGGTAAAGAGGATAAGAAAATACCAAACACATAACAATCTGTTAAAGCAAAAGCAAGTAAGAAATACTCCGGAAAAATTCGTGTACTGCTGACAAGCAACAAGAGAAATCTGGTGAGCAATACGTAGAGGCATCAATAACTATGATTGGGATGTGTGTTGTACATATCCGAAGCAAATAAACCTGCAAGAGATTGCAAATTCAGACAATACAGATAAAGGATAATCATATCACATGCACATCAGGATGTGCATTCATACACATCTGAGACAAACCGGTAAACCTACAAGAAGGTGAAAACCAAGAAATACAGACAAATGACGTTCATATCATATGCAATATCAGAATGTGTGTTCGTACACATCTGAGACAATCCAATAATCTGCAAGAGAAACAAATCCAGACAATGCAGACAAAGAGTGCACACACATGTATGCAAGATCGGGATGTGCATTCGTACACATCCAAATTAATTCAGATAACCTGGAAGAATGTGAAAACCAAGCAATACAGACAATAGAGTGCACACACATATGTGCAAGATTGGGATGTGCATTCGTACATATCCAAATCAAATCAGATAACCTGCAAGAAGGTGAAAACCAAGCAATGCAGACAATAGAATGCACACACATGTCTGCGAGATCGGGATGTGCGTTCGTACACATCCAAATCAAAAGAATAATGCTCAAAGTACCTCGCACATGTATAAAAGTGTTAGAAATAACAAGGTGGAGTGCTTATCAGAAGCACAAAGTTCAAAAGTGGTTATTCACATGATGATACACTAGTATAAGCATACAAGAAGTGAAATAAAAACTCAAAAAATTGGCTTGGGAAAGCACTTATTCAAAATTGGAGCAAAAAAGTCAACTTGTCGGAGTTGATTAAAAATCGCACTATTGCTTGCAAATGTGACAATGGTTCCAAAAATATGAGCGATTTTAATTAATTCTGAGTGGAAGCGACGTTTTTCGGACCTTAAAGGAACGAGGAAGAAAATGTGTTTTAGCCATGTTGCACTTGAAATTTGGTTTCGAAACCATCAAAAACGGTTTTAAGACATGCCAAAATGTTGGGGTTAAGTATTGCTACCTTGAACCTTTGAGGAAAAATGAGTTTCGATGAACAAAAATGCATAAAGATGCTTATGGAAAGTGAAAATTCATGTGTCGATTTAATTTCCAATTCACATTTTCTTTGTTGTTTGAAATTAGAAAGAATTGGATATTAAATTCACACATGATACAAACAATTCTAAACAAATGAATATGCAAGTGATATGCAAAAATCGGAAAAGTTAGAATCAAAATGAATGCAAAAGTATGCATGTTTATTCATGAATTAATATTTTTTTATAGATGAAATGCATGAACATATGACAATATGCAAGCAATGAGATGATCAACTTATACCACATCTAGACATAGTGTGATGTATGAATTAAAGTCAATCAAGAATTCGACATGTTATAATGCATCAAGTTAAATGATCAAGAAATATGAAATTTAATACATGAAAATGCATTAAAACATACAACTCAACACACTTTGGAGTTCACAAAATCAAGCCTAAACACATGAATTCGATTCAGTTATTCAACACTAGTGTAAACTAATGCATGAACATGCAAATCATTATCCTAATGCTAGCACAAATGCTCTATGTACAAAGAAAATGCTTCAAGCAAGTGTGTGTGTGTGTGTGTGCGCGCGCGCGCGCGCAAAACTTCTACATCTCGACACAATAATGTCACAAATCAAGCCTTAATCAAGACAATTCCAAGTAATTAATCAAGATGTGAATCAATCAAAGCATTTACAAGCAATTCCTCAAATCAATTCAAGAATAAGCAATTTCGGAAAAATCACTTAAAATAAGTGCTTATGGAAATAAGTGCTTATGGAAATAAGTTCTTACTTGAAATTAAAGAATCAACGGAGAATTGATGAAGAATTGATGAGGAGAGTTGAAAACCGGTCTTGATTCAAGGAGAAGAGAGAAGCCGAGCAAGCTTGAGCGAGAGGAAGAGAGATCGGTTGAGAAGAGCGAAATTCTGAGCGAGCTTGGCGCGATGTGTAACGCCCCAAATTTAATTAATTAGTTAATTAAATTATTGAAGTATTTTATTATTGGATTAATATGTTGGTTGAACGGTTAATTTGATAGTTGAGCGATAGTTGGTTTAATCGGAGAAATAATATTAGAAATAATATTATTATGGAATTATTATTTAATTAAAAGTTGGATTTGGTGGTGGTGTGAGAAATAATGTGGGAGGTGTTAATTAGTTGGCCCATTAAGGAATATTATTATTATTATTATTATTATTATTATTATTATTATTATTATTATTATTATTATGAGATTAAAAAGAATAAAAAGAATTAGGTTGTTGTAGAATAGGGTTTTTGGCTTTTGGGAGAATAGAACGTGAAAAGAGAAACTGCAGACCAAAGAGGAACAAGGATTTTGACGGAGAAAAGTGGATCGATCGAAGAATTCTTAGAGCAACCTTCAATCCAAGGTAAGGATGGGGTTCTTTCTCTATAATTAGGGATATGATGGGCAGTAGGTAGTTTGGGATGCATGATTCACTAGGTTGTGTCATGTCGATGTGATTAACCGTAGAAAATCCCAATTGGAATATATGAATTTGGCTATTAGGAGTAAATTGTTGTTGTTGAATGAGAAGAATACATGACTTTGGTGTTAGAGGATAGGTTGTTGTTGCCAATTGGAAATATTCTCAATTGAATCGTGTAAATTGGAAAGAAACTGGTTTTTGGGTGAAATTTCGCAGCATGAGTTGATCCATAGAGTTATGTATCGATACAAGCTGTTATGATTTTAATAACTAGAAGCATGAAAACAACTTGCATCGATACAAAAAGGGCTTGTATCGGCTAATGGGTCTGTTTTTGGAAGACTTGTATCGACTCATACGAGGTATGTATCGATACAAGTCAGTTTTGTATCGACACAAAGCATGTATGCATCGACTCATACTGACGAAAAGTGGAAAAACAGAATTTTGAAAAGCTATGAGCCGACACATACGAACTATGCGTCAACAAATACTGTGTAAAAATATGAAAAATTTAAGTTATGAGCCGACACATGAGCTTATGCATCGACACATACTGAACAGAAACAGAGCTATGATTCTGGAAAATTGTTTTGGTCGTATCTTCGCGACCGTAGCTCCGATTTTGATGCTGTTTGGACCGTTGGAAAGCTAGAATCATGAATTAGCCTATAATAATGTCTTTAAGTACAGTAGGTGAGTTTTTGAATGATTTGTTGTAGTTTCCGTAAGTGAATCTGTCGTTGTCATTATTGTTGAACGTTGTTGTAGAGGCTTTGATAGCTAACGTTGATGGTTGTTGTGGTTGTTGATTACGTTGGCCGTAAGGGGTAAAATGAATATGTTTTAAGTTGGTTCCGTTGTGGATTACGTTATTGTTGTTGTATGTTGTTTGATTTCATCGCATGCATACATTTGCATATTATGTTGAGCCGTGAGGGGAAAAACTACGTTGAGCCGTTAGGGGCATGTTGTTTACGTTGAAGGCTTACGCCTTGATGCCTCGGAATTACTGGCACCTATTTACGTTGGGAGTTTTACTCTGATGGATCCACATGTATTTGCATAGTTGAGTCGCATTCGAATTGTTAATTAAGTTGTTGTTGTCGTTGTTGTTGTTGTTTCAGTTGTACGTTGTTGTTGTTGATGTTCATGTTGCAGGTTGATATATGTTGTTATAGTTGTTCAATATAGTTTGTTGTTGATATGTTGTTGTATTGAATTACGTTGTTGTGAATAATCGTACGCAGTTATGGAATAATTGTGTGTTAGCGTTGATTGGTCGTGTGAACGCAGAATGGTGATATTATATGATTTCGAATTATATATTGTTTATCATAATCTCAATTATATGGTTTGATATCTCACCCTTTACTTGTTTTCGTTGTTTCCTTTATATTGGTAACGTGCAGGTAATGAAGAATGAAGAGTTAGTAGCCGTTAGTTCGAGTATGGTGTCATTTGCTCTGATACGTAGCACTCGGGGAAAATGCGCGTTATTTCTATTATGTTATTTTTATATTGAACTGATGTTGTCGAAATAACCATAAGATGCTATGTTTTGTTTTGAAAAAACTATTTGAATTCTGCTGCTAGTTAATGAAATTGTTTACGTTGAAAACTATTTAAGAGTGTTATGTATCTATTGAATGAAAATGACATGTTTACTTTGTGTTGACGTTGATTTGTGACATCCTGAAATTGTTATACTCTGATTTTAATTAAATGAATATGTGGGGTAGAATCGGGGTGTTACACGGTGAGAAGAGATTGAGTGCGGAGGTAAAAGGCGGAGGAAAGAGCAGTCTGGTGCAAGGCCGGTTGGATGAGAAGGCCAGAAGAGGAAGAGCGTCGGTGAAGAGTTTTCCGTAGAAGACCGGCGAGAAGGAAGGAGGTCGATCGGCCTTGAGGCGGAGGGAGAAAAACCGAGCGGTTTCCGGTAAGAGGAGGGCGGTCCGGCGAGGTAGGCCAGAGGCTGACCGGAGTAGGCAGTGGAAGGTAGGACGGAGGAAGTATGTGTGGTGGTCGGAGCTCGGCTTAGGGAGGAGGAATGTTGGCTTGAAGAGGAAGTAATTGATTTTCTTCTTGAGTTTTTGTTCTTGATTTGAGAGAAAATGAGAGAGAAAATTGGAGTTTGGAGTGTGAAATTTAGCAAATGATTCTTCCCCCTCAATTTGTGAGAGGAAAATTTTATTTATAGGTGTTAATTTTGGGCTTTTTAGTGCCTTGGATCCAAAATTAGGCCCAAATCGCGATTATCCGAATAATTTTTATACTCAGCCTGAAACACCGAGAACCGTGCGAAATTTGAAGTCGGACTCTTCACGAAAAATGTCCGGAATGAAAAATTGCTTGTTTAATTTAAAAATTCGACTCAATCGGACGAACGGTTTAGGAGATATGAATTTTTTAAGTTCCAACACATGTTTCGGGCATCTGACACGTGCAAAATTTTTATTGTCACCTGGGGAAAATGCTTCGAACAAGGATCTTCTGATCAAAATCCGAATGAGAAATGTGAATGAATGTCGAAGTCAATGGACTTTGTGAACTCTTGACACCAGTCCTATCGCGTTTCGATAAAAATCGAGCGAGATATGATTTTTTGAACATTGCACGTCAGATCAAAAATGCTCGATTCGGCTCAAATTCACCTTCAAAGAATAAAATTCTGGTATTGATCCGTAAGGAATTAACTCTCGGATTGTGAATGAAAGTTGGAGAGGAATTCGAGACAAAGTTTTAGACACTGGCCCCGCTCAATTTCGATATTCCAATCAGGAGTTATAAATTTTTTAGTGCGCCGTGAACACGGTTCAACCATAAAACACAATTTATCCCACTTAAAAGATCAATTTTTTGGAGACATTCTTCACACAATTAACTTCTTACCTGAAATCAAAAGTTGTAGATAATATTGAGAGGAACTTGTTAGTCGAAAATAATTCAAAAATACCCAATGAGCTGGGAGTTATGCCTTCCGGAGCGCCTGAAACATACAAAAAACCCAAAATTCACTTTATTAAAAAATGAACTGTTAAAGTCTTTTTCTTGACGAAATGGCCTCCAATATAAACAGATAAACTGGAGAACATATTGAAATGTTTCCAATGTCCGTGTAGAAGACCTTTTGACCATAAAATCTTGCCTCAAGCATATGAACTGAAAAAATGTCAATTTCTGGCTCTAAATAGTTGAAATGGCCGAAACGCATGGTTTCTTCCACAATCTGAAATGCTCGTAATCCCATGACCATGAGATTAATGATGTGCTTATATGTTTATGATAATGAAAATATAAGCCAGAACTACTGAAAAGAAAAGGGTAAATTTTGGGGTACAACAATAACCATATAAAAAAAGGACACGTGTGTTGGAGAAAATATGAATATTTAACAAATACAAATGCAAAATTTTAAATGAGTTATTATTAGAAAATAAAATGTATGCACATTATGTATACGAATACGGTGTTGGTGTTAAAAATGGTGTCAAACTTATCATTTCTGATTTTAAATAAAAGTAAAATTGGAAATGATATAATTAATTGTAAAATGAGCAATAATCATATAGATTTAATTATATTAAATAATTCTACCAAAAGAAAAAAGATAATAGTGAGATGGAGAAAAAAAATATTTAAAAATAAGAATTTTGCCTCTTAAATTAAGATAATGATTGATTAAATTAAAATAAATAGTGTGTTGATAGTGACCCGTGAGATAAATAAATTATTAATTTTATTAAAATTTATTTTGATAAACATGAAAATTTCATTTCAATTGAGAAATTACAATGAAATGCATTTATAAAGTCTTTAATTGCTATATAATCTATTTAATTGCTATAAAACTCAGAAATATTATGTGTCTTTTGTTGAGTCATGAGTGTAAGGTTGTGTTGGAGGGAAAAATATAATTTAAATCGGACCAATGAAAAACGAATACTTGGGACATCCAATTAAAAAAGGTGAAAAAGTGAATGCATAATTTATTACTTACTAAAATGTCCAAATTATAATACAAATATTTTTTTGAGGAAATTATAATACAAATATTTTTTTGAGGAAATGGTACAATAGCTAGTTTGGTCAATTGAATAGTAACTGCTTTGTAGTAAATATAATATTATTTCAGCCTTTCAAAACTAGGTTTCTTTCATTTGTTTCATCTTTGGTCGTGTCTATCCCTCCACACCATCATTGTTATATTCAATCATCCAAGTCACTTATTAAATTTTTCTTCCTCTTAAGAGACACACACATTCTAGGTGGGCTTAATTTTTAACTTTTAATAATATAATAGACATTACTAGTACACAATCAACAACTCACAACTTCAATAGGAAAGTATCAACTTGATGTTTATTTAGAGGAGTCTAGCTTGGATTATGCTTATTAAAACTAAGATGACTTGAATGTTCAACAATGGGAGAATAAGTATTGGTTTAAAGATTTATCTTTAATGGTTCGCGATTTGTTAGAGATTCTTATCACTATAGTTGCATCTGAATTAGCCTTTAGTATTGACTATATCGTTCTTAAGAAGTATAGAAGTTGTTTATTGTATGAGAATATGAAGGTTTTGATTTGCACTCGCAATTGACTTCATAGTTTTAATAGTGCATGTGTATTATCATATTTTATGTTTTTTAATTGATTTATTTCGTTTATATATGATTTGTTTAACTACATAAATTATATGATTGTGAGTTTTTTTGCATTTTATTTTATGCAGCTTTAGTGGGTGACGATGAGGAGAGAGATGGTGGAAGGCTCCAAATAGTTGCTACAACATCAACCGAAGCTTCATATGTTTAGACATAGGTGGTGATTGATGAAGTGTTTTTCGTGGAATTTTGAAATCAATTATTTGTTGATGTATCTTAGTTTAGTTTGTTTGTTTGTTGATTTGTTTCTCTAAATGTCCTTAACTAGATTGTGTTGTTGATTTTTTGGTATTTTAATTTTACTACCATAGCATAGTTGAACCAAATAGATTATTTTAGTGTTTTAGTGTGTTAGAGATTATATGGGGCGAATCTCAAAAACAACCATGTAAAAAAACACATATTCAATCCCTTTGATTTAAAAATTTCCTTGTTTTAGTCCTTTAGTGGACCTGGTCACTTAAAATGTTGATGTGAAAATGACATGTTGGCATGTTTAGGTTAAGTGAGTTATACATGGCTTAATACTATTTATGTATTTCCAAAATATTAAATGATGTAATTTTTTTAATTAGTTTAAGAAATTAAAAATTAAAAATTAAAAACAATCAAAAGTTCATCAATTCATTTCGTTCCCCGGAAAACCTAAATTAGAAAATTTAGTTCATCACCTCCTCCAATGAAGCCTCCATTGGCAACCTGTGAAGTTGTGTCAGGTACGGTTGTCTTCTATTTTCACTAAATCAAACCTTTTGGAAATTGCGTTCATGATTCTTAACACATGCATGTCTTTTTCATTTGTAGGAATGACTATGTCCAACTTAAACTTTCACCATGGTGGTCAATTTGTGCGAGAGATCTTTGTTTTTTACAGAGGAGGAAGTGAAACTATTGTTAGTGGGCAAGATTCAAACACGTGGTCTTACTACGAAGCTATGAGCTAAGTACTCGAGTGTGGATTCCGGATGTGGAGGGAAATCGAAGGTATTGACGAAAGTTTCTTCCACGTGACTGAAGATTTTCATGTTACAGATATTGCCAATCATTCTATTTTGCACAATGTTGATGGACATATTTGGCTTGAGCACTTTGTTGGAGACAACACAAAGAGGGGGTTGAATCTAAATATTGTTGATGTTGGTGAAGATAGTGATGATGTTGAAGATGAAGACTTTGCAGGGATGAGATTTGAGGACAGCAAGGAAGAAAGAGGGAATGACGACAACGAAGGCTTTGTGGTTGTGAATGTTTATAGACTTGATGAAGCTAATAGGGTTGAATTCAAAGGTAAGAAATTGAGGCACAAGTTAAGAACTAACAAGGATGCATCAACTGTAAGGTCTCCCAAGAAACTCGAGTTGTGTGTTCCTTCAAGGGTCATTAGCAGCAACCTATTTCATCAAAGGTTGTAGAGCGAGATGGCAATTATGAAATTGAAGGGTTGGGTAGCTCTGGTCCAGAAGTCAGTGAAAATGAAAGGATTCCCAAGTATGAGAAGTTTATAGGGGATTTGATCAATAAAGACTGTAAGATAAAACTAGGTATGTAGTTTAACTCTCTTGTTGAATTTAAGGATGCTATAAGAGAATGGTCTGTTCTAAATGGTAGAGAGATTAGGTTTGTGAAAATGAGAGTAACAGGGTTAGGGTAGAGTGTATGAGTAGATGTGGTTTTTTAGCCCTTTGTATCAAAGTTCGTGACTGAAATTCCTGGCAACAGATACGTGATGTCACAGAGAATGTTATGACACACTATCTGACACTCTGTTAACAATTCACACAATAAATGTAAACAGCAGTAAAGAACACAATAAGTTGTTTACCCAGTTCAGTGTCTAACTACACCTACATCTGGGGGCTACCAAGCCAGAGAGGAAATTCACTATTAGTAGAATTAATTCGAGAATAAACCAACCGGTTTATCTCCTTCACTTAAAACCTACCCAATGCAACTTCAACCTAAGTCCTACTTAGATCAGTACCTACTCACTCCCCTCAATCACAGCGTGATATCAACCTATTGAATAATTGAATTGTGAAGACACACTTCAATAAACTATCTTGATCTCGCTTCAAAGCTTTCAATCAAGAGACAAACACTCGTGCTTCAAAGCTTTGAGTGATAAACTACCTTACAACAAATCCTAGTCCAAGGCACTTATCAATTGATAATTGCTTGGCTCACAAAGAAACTAGAATTACACAAATACAATGTTAAATCTCCTAACGTACACAAATAACAACTGCTATTACTTCAATAAATTCGGGGCAGTGTAAGGTTGAATTCCTTTTATAGAAGATCCGAAACTTCTTTGGGCTTCCATAAAGATAACTAGGGTTCACTTAATTTAATCCTAAAAACATGGTCTTTTCAACAACTAATTTAGGTCTAATTAAGATTAACCTAGCAACCACGTGAGCATGCTTTCTAATAATAGAAAAACAATATTTAGACTCAACAAACTTCACGAAAGTCTCGGGAAAAGCAGTTCTAGAATAGAATGTCACCTGAATGTCATAACATCATTATGACATCGGTGATTCTAATTTCCTGACTTTAGCTTCAGTTTGTCCTTTAACATCCTTAGCAAGTAGGATTTATCTTCAATCTCTGAATGTCATGACATTTATCAAGACATTGCTAAAGCCTAGTTTTACCAAAATTAATGCCAACTTAAAACACTAACAAACTCCCCCTTTGGCACATTTTTGGCTAAAACTACTTAACACATCAGTACCTATGCGTGAAGACAAACTAGTTCTAAGCTTAAAGAAACTAGAACCTAGAGATAAAATAAATTCTACCCATACAGAAATCCCACAATTCCCACAATTGCCCACATACAAAATTTAAATTTTCATACAGTTTCCCAAAAGCCCATACTACTGTCAAGTAGTTCTTCTCCCCCTTTTTAGCCATAAAGGGCCAATGGAAACAATACAATTACCCCAAACTTTCAATCATAAAGTACCAGCATAAAAGCTATATCTCAGTCAAGGATTACAAATCTGTCAACAAAATGATTACAATCATCCAAAATTAAACAAAATACAGAACAGGAAACAATTGACAGAACAATCAATGGGCGCAGGATCAACAACTCAAGTGCTTTCTTCTCTAGAAGAAGCACTGTGGAAGGACACATCTTCAGAGCCTTCTTCACGGTGTCGGCATCATCATCTTCATCCATATGAGCAGCAGAATTATCACCATCAAGCCTTTCTTCCTCGACCTCTGTGTCTTCCTCCTTTTCAAGTGTAGAGATCAGTTCTTCAATGGTCTGCTTCCTTGCTTCAAGTTCCCTACAGGTCTCTTTTAGAATGACATACGCCAGTATTTGCCTTGACATTTGATGTCTCGGCCGATGTCATGACAATGTCGGAACATGCTTCCCTTGAAATAGTTTGTAGTGGAAGCTAGGCGGAGCTCTTTTACACTTGTATCTCTATTTCCCGAATATCGGTATTGATCGATTATAATACCACACAGAGGGAGGAAATGCTATTGGTCCTTTTATAGCATAGCATCGCATATTTTAGGATCGATCAAAATGTAGCTTCCATAATCAAACTTTGCTTTTGTTCCAACAACAAAATGAACCTTCCGGACCAATGGAGATGGTTGACTTGTGGTTTGTAGGAACCCGGTTGGCTGCACCTATCTTGTGCAAAATAGCAAATTTGACACTCAATTTGCTAGTAGTAAGCTTTCCCTTCAAAGGCTAATGTTTTACTTGATTGGCAGTAATCGTTTGACACACTTGATTATCAGTTTCTTCAAGCTCAGGTTGAGCATCATCTGATCTCCCCAAATACTTGTTGATTACACTTGAGGAAAACTTCACTTTTCTTCCGACAAACAGGTCTTAAAGTCTGCGATCTTCCATCACATCCACTGGACAGGTTCACAATGAACTCCTTCACCAAACCTTCATAACAATTTGAGAACGTCACCACAGTTCTCATCAACCCAGCTTCCTTGATCAGATTAATCACATCCTTGCATTCAAGAGCATCTTTATTCAGTTCCCTTTCAAGTGCAATTCTCTTCAAACTCACATATTTCCACCTGTTAGCATTCTTAGGATGGTGGGAGGAAATGTTGTCATTGCCACCGGGACTATGGGCATTTTCCCAGAGACAACCTCTTTCTTGAATGAATGTCAGAGACATTTTCTGTAACATCAAAATCAGAATCATCCTGTTCTGAGGGCTCAGGTGCTTTCCTTTTCTTCACAATTGAGGTGCTCTTTGCCTTAGAGATACCACATGTACTCTTCATCTTACTCTTCCCTTTGGAAGTTTTAGCCTTCTTTTTACCAGATTTTTCAACAGTCTTGTTCACAACTCTAGGAGACCTATGAGCAGCTTTAGTAACCTTCTCCTGAACAGGACTTGGAATAGCATTTTGTTTTCCTTTCCTATTCATTACCCTCCTAGCAATGCTGGGCTTAACCTTTGCTATGAGGTAATTATCAGAAAACTCTTCATCTAGATTGATGATGTGAGAATCAATATTCTGATTAGTGTTCTTCTCAGGAGAATCTTCAAGAATGCTATCAGAGATGTTACCAGTAGAGACAGCAGGAGATTTATCAGAGGTACAATGATCTGGGAATTTCTCAAGAATATCATCAGAAATCTCATTCACATTAGCAGCAGGGGATTCAATTATATTATCATCTTTACATCCTTCAGGAACTGGAGCAGAAGGATTTACATCATCCTTGACAGGAGAGTCAACATCATCATCAGATGTCTTGACATTCTCATTGACATCTGGATCAACTGCTAAGCTAGGGCTAGCAGACTTATGATTCAGGGGGACTAAAATCCCAGGTACAGATTTATTCTCATTTAGGATATCAGTCACTATCCTAGCTATGGCCTCATGCACTGACCTAGACCCTTCTCTATTTACTAGTTCTGGGGAAACAGAGGATGATGGTACTGAAGTCTTACCAGAAGGAGATACCTGTACCCTTCTTGCATTTCTTGTGCGTAACTTCTTGACCTTTTGGTCGGTGGCCATTGTGGTGTCACCCTCGAGCTTACTTGCATGGCTTGCCCAAACTTCAGCCATGGAAGGAGATGAAGATCCTGATTCTTGAGATGGTGAGGATGATGAAGACATTTTTCGCTGATGTTTTTTGAGAGAACAAAAGTGAAAGTGGTAGATAGTTTTAGAGTTTCTTTTGGGAGAAGAAAGAGTGATACTACTTTCAAAAGAAGAAACTATTATATGAGGATGTCCCTTCCTATTCTTGGACCTTTTAAAATAGAGAAGAAAATACCCAAATAACCCACTTACAAATAATTGAAATAAAAAATCTCTTTCATCCCTTGTTGTAGGCACATTTAATTGCTACAACTCTTCATATTGACAAATACCCAATTTGCCCCTTAGAATCTTAAACTGACTAGCCTCAAAAACTTTAGTAAAGATGTCACAGGACAATGTCATGACATCCTGCATGACATTGTGCTTAGTCAGCATCTGCTTTATCCAAATCATCTTAAAGCAGTTTCTCTCAGCTGCTATGTATTCACTTTCAACATTATGTAAAGCCAAACATTTTTGCCTCTTGCTGATCCAAGACATAAGATTTTTTCTCAAGAAGAAACATCCATCACAAGGGCTTTTACACAGGCTTTGATCAACACTTTCTCCCCTTGTTTTCTTGGACAACTTCAAATGTGGAGGGGTAAGAGTCCTAGTGTGGCTGCCATTATTCAGTCCAAGCTTCTTGACCATCAATGTGTCTGACATTCCTCCAGATATTATGTTATTAACATAGATGGAAGCCACCATGATCTTTTCTCCTCTGACAAAGAGGGTTTCATCCAAGACTCCTCTCCTGTATCCTTTGACAGTAAGATACTTGGTTATCCTTTCATGCCATATCCTAGTACTTTGTTTTAGTACTTTAGGAGTGGTCAGATGTCTAGACATTGAGTGTGACATTCTGATTTCTTGTCCAACCTTATACTTACCACAGATTCTCCCTTTGTCCATGAAAGATCTTGGTATCCTTCTGACTCCCTCTATGGAACTGATCCTTTTCATTCCTCTGAGGTGTGGATGACCAGATTCTTGCTGCCACAACTTTACTTCCTCTTCATCTTTATCTGTAGAACACACAGAACACAGAGTGGTGTTCTCAGATTCCCACATGTAGCAGTTTTCCTTTGATCTGACTCCTCTCATAGTCACTACTTGTTCATCATTGATTACAAGACATTCAGACTTAGTGAAGTTGACTGTGAATCCCATATCACATAGCTGACTTATGCTGATGAGATTTGCAGTCAAACCTTTTACCAGCAATACTCCATTTAGGCTTGGAACTCCATACCAGTTTGAGTTTCCAATACCTTTGATTTCTCCTTTAGCTCCATCTCCAAAAGTAACAAAACTGACAGAATGAGGTTTAACATCTTTAAGAAGATTTTTGTCTCCAGTCATATGCTTAGAACACCCACTGTCAAAGTATCAGTCTTCCTTGGCAGACACTCTAAGAGAAGTGTGAGCTATCAGAGCTGCAGTCCTCTTCTTCCACTTTAATGTGTAAGGTACCTTGATGTTCTTAGGCTTAACATAAGGAGTCTGATTAGGGTATCCATGTAGCCTATAGCAGAAGGACTTTATGTGACCAAACCTTCCACAATAATGACATCTCCATCTTTGAAACTTTTTGTTCAAGTTTCTATGATTTTGATGTTGAACCCAATGTTGTGACATCTGTTTTGACATTGGTTCATTAGGCCTGTTCTTCCTTTTGTTATTAACAAATTTCTTGGCTTTCACATATCCTGAGGCAAATCTATTTCCTGTTTTGTGGTATGACATCTTCTCTGCCATTGACTTCCCAGGTTTGTTCCAATCCTGGTTATTAGAAAATCTCTTTGCAGCCACATACCCTGAGCCAGACACATTTCCTTTTTTATGTTGTGACACCTGTTTTGACATTGTTTTCCCATGTATCTCCTTCTTGATGTCACCAACAAGTTTCTTTTCAGCCACATATCCTAGACCATGCTTATTTCCTGCATTTTGTCCAAGCTGAAGAATTTCTTCCAACTTATCGATGCAGGATGTCAACATTTTGTGATTTAGACATCTGATCAAGTTTGGAGTTCAGCATCATAATATCACTATTGAGGTGATTTATAGTGGCTGTGTTTTCCTTTTTCTCAGCCTCCAGCATCACATTCTCAGCCTCTAACTTCTCAATCAGCTTTTTCTGTTCCTCATTTTGCTGACAAACTTCACCATTTTTATACACAACTTCCGTAGGTTTCAAAAGCTCTTCAAATGTCACTTCCTCATCACTAGAATCCATATCGAATTGTACACTCGGAGAGCGTTGACAAGTTTGGCACCTTCTTCCTCATTCACTTCACGAATCACCATCGGACCAAGTGACGCCATTCCTTTCTTTTGTTTCTTTAGAAAGGTGGGACATTCACTCTAATATGTCCAAATCCTTCACATCCATGACATTGGATTCCTTGCCTTGACTTCCTTTCTCCTCGACTTGGATCTTCTTGGGGTCATAGGATCTCGATGTCGGATGAAATGTCCTTGACATTTGACCTTGACTTTGGATCAATCCTCTTGATGAGCTTGTTGAACTGTCTTCCAAGCATAGCTATAGCTTGGATATTTTCTCTTCATCTTCCACCTTGCATCCTTCTTGATTAGATACAAGTGCTATGCTCTTGTTCTTTTTGTCAACAGTTTCAGATTCCCATCTCAAAAGTCATAAGAGATCCTATAAGTTCTTCAACCTTCAGGTCTGATCTCCAGCCTCCTCTATTGCGGTCACTTTCATTGCAAACCTTTTAGGCAAGGATCGAGAATCTTTCTCACCAATTTTCTTGACATCTTTTCACCAAGTGCTCACGAGGCATTGGCAATTTCAAAATATTCATGTGGAATTCATGAATAGTCTCATCTTCCTTCATCTTCAAATTCTCAAATTTGGTAGTGAGCATCTGAAGTCTTGACATCTTCACCTTGGATGTTCCTCATGAGTAGTTGAGTGTCCCAAACATCCTTGGCCAGCTCACATTGATGGACCATCGAAAATATTACATCAATACCATTGAATAGGGCATTCAATGCTTTAGAGTTCCCCAGAGCTAGCTCATCTTCCTCTTTGCTCCATTCCTCCTCAGGTTTCAAGACAGTAGTCCCATCTTTTTCAAGCTTGGTGGGATGTTTCCATCCTTTGTCAGCAGCTCTCCAAGCTTTAATGTCCACTGATCTTAAGAAGGCAACCATACGAGGCTTCCAGTAATCATAATTAGACCCATCCAAAATAGGTGGTCTACCTCCAAATCCTCCTTCCTTATCCATTATGCCAGAAACTATTATCCCTAGATCTCACCCAGAAATAATAGGAAAGGTGCCTGCTCTGATGCCAATTGAAATTCCTTTCAGCAGATACGTGATGTCACAGAGAATGTTATGACACACTATCTGACACTCTGTTAACAATTCACACAATAAATGTAAACAGCAGTAAAGAACACAATAAGTTGTTTACCCGTTCGGTGTCTAACTACACCTACATCCGGGGCTACCAAGTCGGGAGGAAATTCACTATTAGTAGAATTAATTGAATAAACCAACGGTTTATCTCCTTCACTTAAAACCTACCCAATGCAACTTCAACCTAAGTCCTACTTAGATCGGTACCTACTCACTCCCCTCAATCACGCGGTGATATCAACCTATTGAATAATTGAATTGTGAAGACACACTTCAATAAACTATCTTGATCTCGCTTCAAAGCTTTCAATCAAGAGACAAACACTCGTGCTTCAAAGCTTTGGTGATAAACTACCCTTACAACAAATCCTAGTCCAAGGCACTTATCAATTGGTAATTGCTTGGCTCACAAGAGAAACTAGAATTACACAAATACAATGTTAAATCTCTAACGTACACAAATAACAACCTGCTATTACTTCAATAAATTCGGGCAGCGGTGTAAGGGTTGAATTCCTTTTATAGAAGCGATCCACGAAACTTCGTTTGGGCTTCCATAAAGATAGCTAGGGTTCACTTAATTTAATCCTAAAAACATGGTCTTTTCAACAACCAATTTAGGTCTAATTAAGATTAACCTAGCAGCCACGTGAGCATGCTTTCTAATAACAGAAAAACAATATTTAGCAGCTCAACAAACTTCCTGAAAAGTCGCAGGAAAAGCAGTTCGAGCAGAATGTCTGAATGTCATAACATCATTATGACATCGGTGATTCTAATTTCCAATGACTTTAGCTTCGGTTCGAGATGTCCTTTAACATCCTTAGCAAGTAGGATTTATCTTCAATCTCTGAATGTCATGACATTTATCAAGACATTGCTAAAGCCTAGTTTTACCAAAATTAATGCCAACTTAAAACACTAACAGTGACAAACACACATTTCAAATATTGACTTTGGTGGGGACTCATACATGTGCTAGAGTTTTGAATAACAAGTCAACAAACTCAAAGTGGGTGTCTAAGGTTGTAGTAGAAAAGAGAAAGGCTAGTGGAAAGGTCAAAATTTTAGATCTAATGGCAGAACTAAGGAGTAAATACTCAGTTGGGATTTCCAAGGGAAATGCATGGAGGTCCAAATACATGGGTGAAGAAATTATTGAAGGTGACTCATGTAGACAATATTCTATGTTATATAGTTATGTTGCGGAACTTAAGAAACAAAATGATGGAAATACTGTGAAGACCAATGTGAAGAGGCCAATTCCAATAAATCCACCAAGGTTTGGTAGTTTTTTATTTTTGTTTTGATGGCTGCAAGAAAGGGTTTCTCCATGGTTCCAGACCATTTATTGGTGTATATGGTTGTCACTTGAAGACAAAATATGGGGGCCAACTACTTACTAATTTGACTAGGGATCCAAATTATCAGTATCTTCCTCTAGCATTTGGTGTTGTGGAGACAGAGATAGAGGAAATCTGAAGGTGGTTCTTATAATTGCTTATGGAAGATATTGGACAACACAGAAGATATGTATTCATATATTACCAACAAAATATATGAATTTATTTATATTCATTTGTATAGTTATGTATATGTGATTTTTAGCTAAAAAGTGTTGTCATTTTCATAGGGGCTTGTGGTTGTGTTGAAGAGATGTTTGAGTCAATCGAGCATAGAATATGTCTAAGACATTTGTATGTCAATTTCAAAAAGAAATTTGGTGGAGGCAATGCAATAAGGGATCTAATAATGGGAGCAACAAAAGAGTGTACCTTCAAGCTTGGGAGAAAAGATGTATGAGTTATGGCAGCTTGATAAAAAAGGCTTAGGAATGGCTAATGGGTGTTCAAACTTGATAAATCACAGTAAATATAGACCAAGTCCTGTTTAACAGGTCCATTTATATGGTTATTACCAATTTCGTATGACAGTAAAATGTTTGTTTACCAATTCTACAGTTATTACCAGTTATACCATTATATGAGCAAAATAGACTATAATATAGTTCAACATTTGGTGTTGTGGAGATAGATCCATGGGTACAACATATATTTTTTCCACATAACAACTAATTCTACCTGTGTACAACACATTCTACCTAGTACTAAAAATTATAGCAAAAAAAATCAACATGCAATAAGAAGGTAAGTGTGAGCATTGATGGTCTTCTAATCATTTGCAAACTACATTTTTAATTTCTCAATCTTCTTGTTCATCGTCTTCCCAAACTCATGCACGAAATTTTTCCCAAACTCAACTCCATAATTTCTCATAACCTCCATCATCTTTTCACTTTCAGAGCAACCTCTATCATACCTTGGTTCATCATATTTTCCACTATCAAGTTCATCATCCTAGTGAAATAGATGACAATAACCATCGTTCTGAAAAATAGATTAAACGTATGAAGATTAAAAAAATGAAATTTGAAAAAATATTAATATACAACACCATTAAATGATATATGAACAAGCGATATGAAGAAATTTGAACAAATCCCCCAATTTTTACACTTTTAATATCTTCTTCCTAGGTTTGAGCATAATTTTGAAACAAAGATTCTCATAGGAAGCTCATGTCCACAAATTGGAACTTTTCTTCCACTGCATTTGATCCTTGAACTAGCGATTCCTACCATAGGTGAAAATTATGGAGAACAGATGAAGGTGATGGGAAATCCTAGTTGCGTATACGAAAGAACACTAAGAAAGAATACAAAGATGAACAAAATCAAATATGATTTTATTTTGTTTTATTTTACATCATTTAATATTGGGGTTAGAAATAAATAATTAAAGAAAATAAAGTCATGTATGACTCACTTAACCTAAACATGACAACATATCATTTCTATATCAACATTTTAAGTGACTAGATCCACTAAAGGATAAAACAAGGGAATCTTCAAATCACTGGGATGAAATATGTGTTTTTTTTACCGGATTGTTTTTCGGATTCGCCCCATATGATAGGGGTAAATGGTTATTAATCCTTAAAAATTTTGTAAATTATGTAGTAAATCAAACTGTAAAAAAAATTGACATGTCATTAGTAAACATGACAGACTTGACTTTTAAGTTTGAAAGCCTAAATTGCCCCGTGTGCCCCACTTTTAGACAGGCCTAATAAGGGCAGCCTTAAAAATAGAAAGTCGAATGCTTTACCAAGAATTTTTCCTGTTACCCCCTCACTTGTACCTGGCACCCCCTAAATATTTTTATTCCAATTTTACCCTTGTTGAAATTTCCGGTAGATTCTTAGAAATTTCCGGTATCCCATAAAAATTTTGGAAAACAAAAATTGGATACTTGAAATTTCAAATACACAAATTAAAAAAAAATGGGATACCGAAAATTTTAAATTTCCTGTATATACCAAAAATTTTAAATACAGTATCAGAAATTTCAAATATACAGTATTAAAAAAAATTGTTTTTTGAAAAAATTCTGTTTATTTACCGGAAATTTTCAAATACAAATTTAATGAAAATTTTCAACATTTTGACTGAAATTTTCCGTACATCCCCAAATTTCCGGTAAAAACATTTTTTTTAAAAAAATGGTTTTTCACAAGGGTATGATGGTAAAATCATACCCTTGGAGGTGGTAGATTAAATAAAAAGGATGACAAGATAAATTCTCTTTAGTACCCGTAATGAAAAACATATCATAGTTTAGGCTCATGTGTACACCAATATTTTAAAACTAGACTGGAGATTGAATCAATAAAACTTCCAATTTAAAGTTCAATTGACTCAACCGATTAAACCTACGATCGAACCATTTATTAAATAAACTAGTAATATAAAACCAAATTTCAAATAAATATTTCAAAAATCTATTATAAACTTAAAAGAACAATATGTATAATATATATAATAACACATATAGTTGTATACTTCATTCCATCCTTCGTTGAAGAATAATTTGTACGAATTAGAGAATTATAATAAAATAAGTTAAACTAATTCAAAGAAAATTTGAAATAACAAAATAAAATATCTAAATTATTTAATTTTCATAAATTAAATAAGATAGAATACCAAAATAAACAATACAATATATTTAACTAAACAACAAGAAAACAAATTTGAGTTGTGATAAACAAGTCATAATTGACAACAACAAACAATATTGACTTAAAGATTACAAGACTACCAATATTGAGTGGGGCTCATTCATTGTCTTCCTAGAACTATCAACTCCAAACATGTAATAAAGGAATTGTTGAATCGTATCTGTAAGAAGCCAGAGAGGAACAGAAAGAAACCATCCAAAAGTCTAGAAAGGTTCAAACAATATACCAGACATTGTTCTCACAAATTAATCGGGACATTAATGTCTCAAACCGCTTTCTCTGGATGTTTTGAAATAGGGTCGTCGGTTATGTCCTTGTTCACCGCATACTCCACAACGCACCATCGCCCTCTTCCTTCCTCTCCAAAGATCAACCTGCAAATTGAGAATAAGAAGTTATAGTATTATGTATATGACATTCTTATTATTTGGTGGCAAATAAACATTTTTTATAAGGGCTTCACTGAAGAAAAAAGAAACAAATGCTAAACCATGATCATACAAGGTTTGATGTGTTGCAGGAATTTGAAGCCACTCAACTTAAAAAGAAAATTCAAAAAGTGATAGGTTACACCATGGTAATTCTCTATGTTGCTAAAACAAAACTAATTAAGAACTCACTTCTTTAGGTGCAATTTCCATGGCTGGAGTTTGAACCTCAGCTGTAGATGGTTCATGGCCCATTATCATTATAGTTTGATCCTACATCCACAGATTATGTTGTTCATGGTAAAACAAAAATAATAAACAGAAAGAAATAATTATAAGCTCACTAATTTGGTACCGGCTTCTATTGCGGGAATTATTTCCTCATCGCAATTATTTCTTCATCCGCATAAGGGGTAACCCAGTGCACGAGGCTCCCATTTTATGGGCTCTGGTGGGGTCGGATGTCGAATAAATTCTGGTTTGACAGCAGCACTGTCTAATGAACATACAGGACCAGCATTAGCTTCTTTCAAATTCTTTTATAAGTTATCATTGTATGGTTATTTGCATCATCAGCAGTGCCTGCCAGACTTGGCAAACTAACAATGGGAGTAGCACTGCCTGAATTTAGTGTAACAAATATTCTAGAGGGATCCTCGACATACTTCTGAGAATAAAATGAAAGACATATCCCGTGAATCCACGCATTTATATTGCTGCCCATGCATACCAGGTGAAGTAACGAAAGCTTAGTTCTGACTCTCTTTATGTGCTTGCATTACAGATATAACACTTGTTGGTGGTGTCATCCCAATGGGGCTCATAAACTGTTTCTCAACATGTGCACTGTGATGTGAGTAATATTCAGCCCATCAATAGAAGTTTTAACAGAACTGGCATCAGTCCCTTCATCCCATGCATCAATTGTAGTATTCAGATCCAAGTTTGCCCTGCTATTAACACAAGTAGTGTCATTATATCACTTTTAGTTTAGCATCAGTATTTGAACTAAGTACTGCATTACTCCTTGCTTAAAGAAAATCCTGGTCTCCTTTATCGAGATTGGGATTTATCTCGATAAATTCCGGACTTGTAACAGATGCAAGCAAATGCTCCTTAAAGCTTAAAGATAAGCTAGTACTTTCAGAAACTACAGGACTTTCTTGTTTAAGGTCTTGGACAATTTGTTTGCTCATTTCTGCTCCAATGCCAAGTGCGTGACCTTTTTTTGCAGCCAATAAGAGTTCCATATTTGGCTTGATTGTTTTGCATTCATTGAGGACTACCTTCTCTTTGCTATTTTCAACTGCCAAAGTACACGATGGAGTGGCATTGTTTAATTTCTCCTGTTTGGGCATAAGCAAAGATTTCTTTGTCCCATGTCAGCATTGGTAACATCAGAACTCGATTTCTTTTCTTCAAATGCAGGGTTTCTAATGGTATCAGATAACCCAGCAGAAGTGCTGGAAAGGGTTGAACCCAGTGACGTGCTTGAATGTTCCTTTCGCAAGGCATGACTTTTTTCCTGACGTGAAGAAGGAAACCTCCTTTTCTTGATAGGTGCACCAGCAATACTGGCATTTGATACATAAGGTCAAAACGAAATTGAAGTTATCCAAATAACCAAAATTTCTTCAAGACCAAGCAGGCTATTAGAAACTGAGACAAATATGGAAACAGAGAGAAAATGAGGGAAAAGTAGAATCATTGCTTTCTTGTATTTCAGTAATGAATTGTTAGTTTCAACATTTGAGATATTAGTGTTTATATATTGATTCTAGGATCAGTTGAGACTCTGCTGACTCAACATACTCAGTTACAACAATAAGGCTTTGTTCGGTACTACTCTATTACAGGCCATGGACTACTACACGTCTTTAATGCAGGACACAAGCATCTACTAATCATTCATAGTTTCAAATAAACTAGAACAATAAAAAAGAAAAAATAGCTAACCTTCCCATAAAACACCTAGCAACCGTTCCTTGAAGAAGTTTCTTTGCCCCAACAATTCCCACTATTTTACCAAAAGCGCACGAACAATGGTATCAAAAGTTATATAGTTAGGAAGGCAATGATTGTCTACCATTTTATAAAGTAAGCTCTCTGCTTCATCTAAAAAACCCTCTTTACAAAGCCCATTGATCATAATGTTATATGTTCGGATATTTGGTTGACGCTCTTTGGCAGATAGAAGTTGAAAAATCTCTTTCGCATACTTTAGTCTTCCACTTTTGCAAAGGCCATCAAGAAGTATATTATATGTGCGTATGTTTGGCAAAATTCCAATTTTAATAATATGCTGAAACAACGCAAGTGCCTTGTCAAGTTTTTCATGTTTGAAGTAATCATCTAATAATACATTGTAAGTGATTAAATCAGCGGGTTGACCACTGGCTCGCATGGCCTCAACCAGGTCCCACTCGTACAACGTTCTTCCAGATTTCGACAAACCATCAAGAAGACAATTATAAGTCACAGTATCAGGAACTAAATTCTTCTTATGCATTTCTGTTAATAGCATCATAGCTTCATCCACCATCTTAACCTTACAATATCCATTAATCAAAGTACAAAAACTAATAACATTCGGCAAACAACCTCTCTCAACCATCTTATCAAACACTCGTCTCGCCTCATCCACACCACCACACAAACAATAACCATTCATCAAAGCATTATAACTAACAACATCCGGATTCCACCCTCTTTTAATCATCACAGCAACCACATTACGAGCTTCCGTAACCAATCCCACTTTACACAAACCATCGATCAATATATTAAAAGTATACACATCCGGATAAATTTTCCTTTGCACCACCATTTCTTCAAGCAACTCAGCTGCAGCGCGAAACCGACCAACAGAACACAAACCATGAATAATAGAATTATAACTATAAATATCAAGACCAACACCATTAGCAACCATTTCAGAACACAAACCACAAGCCTCACCTACAAGTCCTTGTTTACAAAAACCATCAATAACAGTATTATACATAATCAAATTCGGGTAAACCCTAATCTTCTTCATCTTAGGAAACATCTCTATAGCAGTTTTTGTTCTACCGATTTTACACAAACCATTGATTATCGTCCCGTAACAAACTTCATCAAACCGAAACCCTCTGGAAACAGAATCATCAAGTAAACTAAGTGCCTGCAAAACCCTACCTTTCAAGCACAAGCCTTTCATCAAAGTAGTAAGTGTTTTCACATCTAACTCAAAACCCCTCTTGATGAGTTTTCCAACAACAGAAAAAGCAAACCCCATTTGACCGAGTTGAGAAAAACCGTTGATGAGTATACTCATAGTGATAAGGGAGGGTTTTACGGTTTTATTTAGTTCGAGCTTGGAGTACAGTGAAACGACGGTGGTGTAGCGTTTGAGTTTGGATATTGTTGTGAGGAGCTTGTTGAATTCTTGAATGGGAGGTGGGTGGCGGAGGGAGAGGAAGTGGTTGAAAGATGAAACGGCGTTGTGGAAGGTTGAGAGTTTGTGGAGTTTTTTGCGGCGGGTGCGAGCGAAAAAGGTTGTGTAGGGGTAGAGAAGGAGGAAGGTTGTGGAAGAGGATGAGGATGCAGTGCGGGGGGATGTGAAGAGAATGGTGGTTGCGTAGATTGGATTCAGCATGATGAGAAGGTTTCAGTGGAAATTGAAATTTGAAAATCGTTGCATTGTTGCATTAGATACTAAACAGGTGTATATGTTGTGGAACATCAAAGTGCAGCGTAGGTATGTGTTTGGTTTCAAACCACGCTGTCATGTCCCCTATAATCAGTGTTTTTAAACCCTACAAATTTTAATTCAGAAATAATTTTGGACTATTGCGTATATTAAAAAGTTTTTATTATTATGCTTAAAATTTTTTTTAGTTATAAATTATGTGACATATTTCATCATATTCTATTTTTTTCACCTAATAATTCAACACATATTTAACTTTTAATTACTATAATGATTTTGTTTAATAAAATTTAACATCATACATCACCATCATTTACAACACATTAAAAATCCAAACATTCAAAACAATCAATAAAATTTTGTAAAATATTTTATAGGTCTCACTTCCTTCTAATTCAACATGTTAAATATTTTCAACACCAATTAATTCACCTCACTTTCAACAGTCATTTCAACACCTCATTGCAAGTATTTAACTATTAAAAAAAAATTCAATACCCCTTTATACGTAGGCTTACAAGTCATCGAATTTATTGAATCGAGATTTAAAAAAATGAGCAATACAATAAAATTATAGGAGCGTAAAATAAGAGTGATATAGTTGGTTCATCAATCAGACAAATGAATCGATAGATTTTTTTTAACAAATATATTGATCTTGATCTTCATATTGATCTTGATTTTTTATGTTTACTTTTGTAACTTGTTAAAGTGTCACTTCTCGTTAGTGTTTTAAAATTCAATTCAAATTACGTTGTCAGATCGATTAAATCTAGAATCAAAAGAAAGAGTGATATGATAGGGTTACAGGATAGTAGTTGTAGTTGATCTAATGAAAATATGTGTGATACAGTCGGTTCATCGATCAAACCAATGAACTGATAAATTTAAAAATTAAAAAAAAACATATTGATCGTGATCTTTTTACGTTTATTTTTGTAACTTGTTAAAACGTCCTCATTTTAAGTGGAAGATAAAAGAAAATGAAAGAATAAAAAAGTGAATTTCTTAATTCACCATGTGCCGGTGAAATTAAATCCTATGTATTTTTTAAGATGCCTTCTAAAATCGAAAGTATATTTCCGGTACGCACTATATTTTGAAATATTTGGGTAAAAATGAGAAATATATTTCCGGTTCCAAATTAAATAATAAAATATTTAGAAATTATTTCAAATTCAATCTCACATATACGTTTTATTTTAAAATTATACATAATTTAAAATCAGAAGTATATTTTTGATTTATCCAACTCTGTTTAACATGATTTTCATGATATAGGGTGCGAATCAAAAATATATTTTTCAATTTTTATAAATATTTGAAAAAATTCATGTGGTGCACAATAAAATTATGAGGTGGAATAAGAAAATTACATAAAAATTCCTATTTCACATTTAAAAAAAATTAAAACCTACTTAATTATTTCATATTTGTGTTGCATCTTGTGATTTCTATAAATATTTGGAACTTCTTACGTTTGAAAATTAAAACTTTTTTTGTAAGGTTGTTATTCAACTTATTTGGATTTATTTTCCTGAGAAGTTACACAAACCATATCGCCTTTCTCTGGTTACTTTTTGAGAAATTATAAATAAATATTATGTATTTGTTGTTTAAACACCTTAGTATCACTATATCAACTTGAGAAACTTCATTACCACCAAAATTCCAAACAAGCCCTTGTATACATTTTCTATTTGATGACATGTGTTTTTGTTTTGGATAAATTTGTAACTGAAGAGTAATTACACAGAAAACATAAATATATACGTATGAAATGTTAATTCTGTTAGAAAATATAAATATTGTTTCTTCATAACTTCATTGTTTTTACATTATTTTTAATTAATAAATTATTTAAAATATAATCATATTATATAATTAGTATGCGTAATGAATATTTAATTATCTATTAGTTAAATTTATATTACTTTTTAACTTCAAATTAAAACTATAATATATTAAATTAATTTCAATTAATTAATATAAAAATTACATAAGACAAATATATTGTTTTTTCATAACTTCATCATTTTTACATTATTTTTAATAATAAATATTTCAAATATAATCATATTATATAATTCATATACGTAATAAATATTTAATTGTCAATGGTCAATTAGTTAAATTATTACTTTTTATCTTTAAATTAAAACTATAATAATTATAATATATTTATTTAATATAAAAAATTAAATAAGACAAATATTTATGATTACCGAATTAATTAAATTTAATATTATTTAAATATTAAAAAATAAAAATAATCTTTATGATTATTGACTTATTTAAATTGAATATGTTTTTAATATAAAAAACAAAAAATAAGAAAATATATAATATACAAACAATAAATTTTATCACTCAATTTAATTTAAATTATTTTTTAGAAACAAATCATTTAAAAAATACATTGAAGCATTCATATATAAATTAGATATTTATTACTAATCTATGAATTAATTAAATTTAGTTTTTTTTTTTTTGCATCTTCTAAATCAGAATTAGAATATTTAATATATGCTAATAAATTAAGTTAAAATCTTAAAAAATCCTTGAATTTTTTACATTCTTTTTAATGTGATAGCATCTTATACTTGTGTTTTGGATATGGGATAAGTTGGACTACATTTAAAATAAAAAACAATATATAGGAAAATAGTGTTTCATTTTTAAATTCTATCCAAAATATTTATTAGTCAATATAAAACATTACAACTAAGGTTGTCGGACATGCGAGTCTACTTAGATTCATAAAAGGTTTGTTGACTCGACTCATAAGTTTGACTCGTAAATTTGTACAAGTCTATGAAAAATTAAAAATGACTTTCAAAAACGTATGAATGAGATATATAACGCACATATATTTTTAAATATGAAAAATACCTCTGAAAAAATATATATATATATATATATATATATATATATATATATATATATATATATATATATATATATATATATATATATATATATATATATATATATATATATATTAGAACACCAGTTAAAATAAAAAAATTTAAATTTCATTTTTTATAACAAATTTTAAAATAAAAAAAAACGATAATAGAATAAATAAAATAGCAAAGTACGTAGTTAGAGACGTAAAGTATTAATTTCTTCTTAACTGGATAGTAGATATGCTAATGACTTCAAACATCCTTACAACACTTGTACACCTTGGTTCTTTATAATTATAGTTAATAATTAATTAATTAATAAAAATTGTAATAAATAATTCATGTGAGCAACACATTATTACAAGATAGAAAAAAAAATTGTTCTGGCATAAACCATAAGTATTCTAAACTATTTTGTCATCTGCAAATTAATACATGGCGATTGATGATCACTAGATTTAATTGAAATGAAATGATGCATCATATTTACACATGAGATCATAACACAAAAGAACATAAAAAAAAATCTTCCAAGTGAGACATAAGAAGTGATTGACAAACGCAACCACACTGTCGATAAGGGAGAAAGAAATTTTACCATAAAAATAGACTAGGAGAGAGATGTTTCTAACTATCATACAAGCAATAAAATAAAAGTTTTTATCTTTTTAAAAATAATAATTTCTTTTGGAAATTTGGATTTTTTGGTTTTTTTAAGGAAAAATTACAAATACTTATAAATCTGTAAACTCACCATAAACTCGCGAGTCTATACGAGTTTATGCGAGTCTACCCGAGTCTACTCGAGTCTATACAAAAATATTTTTAATTGATCAATATATATAAACACGAGATGTTTCAGTCTGAGGCGGTACCAAGGGAGGCTTTAGTGGGCCACAACCCACCCCCAAAAAAAAATTAATTATATAAATCTAATATTATATTAACTCAAAAAAAATTATTATATGAAAATAAAATCTTTTGTTTTCCTATTTCTCTCTCTCTTTTCTACATGTATCGTAAAATACTCTTTTTATAACTATTATCTTCTTCTCTTTTCTCTTACCGGCAGCCACCGCTTTAAAACACGAAGTGTCGAAATCTCTGCTCTGGCTCTATGAAATACGACACCATCATCTCCTTCCTCTTGTTATTAATACACTTTATCGACAGCGACAATCGACGGTGAGTCCTTTTCCCTTTCTGACTCTTCGTCGTAACTTTCCCTCTGATTTTAGAAAGGTAATCTATTTCTTTCTCTATTCATCACATTGTTGATTGTTAATTTTATATGAATGATTTTGTTATTGGAAATTTTGTGAAATATTGTGAAGCAATTTTAAAATATGCAATTTGATATTGAGAAACACATTTGAGGTTAAATTGATTACAATCTGTGAAAAATATTGTTCTTTAAGAATTGATTGTTGTTGATATTGTTCTTATAATTTTGTTGATTATTGTTCTTAAAAATATGAGATTAAAACTTGTGTTAACCCTGACAGTGTTTTTGATTGTGATTCTTAGTTATTAACTTGTAAAGTGTTTTTTCTGGTTTGTTATAACTTATAACAACAATTTTGATTATGATTATTGTTGACTTGTGCTTTTATTGTTATAACAATAATTTTTTCGATTTGGTTATTAACTTGTGCTTGTAAGGTGTTTTTGATTGTGATTTCTGTTGATTTCTTGTAAAACAGAAGAAATAAAGATGAAGAATGGAAAAATTAATCATTTTTTAAGAGAAAAGCTTCTGAGAATGTTTCTACATCCAAACCTGTTAAAGTTTCAAGAATCGAAGAAGTGATAACTTTTATGCCCCAACCAATTGAAGTTGCACCAATTGAAGAAGTGACAACTATTATCCCTCAACAGTTGAAGTTCCATCAATTGAAGAAGTGACAACAGCTATCCCTCAACGAGTTGAAGTTTCAGATGATATTTTGAATTCTTTAGAACGTGATCTTGGAAAGCGTATTCCAATATGGAAATATTCACCAAATCAAGTCGATCAAATACGAAGAGCTTATATGAAATAGGGTCCATATTAATTCCGTTATGAAGAATATCCTTTGTCCGATAAAGAGGATCATCTAAGTTGTGCTTTGAATCCTAAGGATAATTATAAAGCTTTTGAAATTGATACTATTTGCACTTTAGTAGAAAAATATTATCCTATGGATTTCAACGAGCAAGAGAAGATTACTTTGCAATTCCAACTTCGATAATTTCTTGTTGATGTCCGTCTATCAGCAGATTTGAAGAATTTATCAACCATTCAGAAATTATGTTCTTGTTTGATTGCAACTAACAAGAATAAAATTTACTTTTTGATTGATAGACTACTTCGTCTTATTCTGACTCTTCCAGTTTCTACTGCCACGACTGAGAGATCTTTTTCGGCAATGAAAATTATCAAGACTAACTTGCGAAACAAGATGAAAGGTCGGTTTCTAGCAGATAGCATGACTATTTACATTGAAAGAGAAATTAGTGCATGTATTAGTTCAGATTCTATTATTGATGATTTCAAGTCACTCAATACACGTAGAGTCTTATTTTAAAGCATGTAATTTGTTTTTCTAATAATCAACTTTGTGCTTATTAAACCTTTATTTTTTATATGCAATATAAATTTCATATTTAGTTTAAATATTTTAGTGGCCCACCTGCATTTTTATCCTGGTTCCGCCACTTATTCCAGTCACTAGACTATTAGACAAATAATATAAGATAAAATTTTCATCAATAATATATTTTAAAAATTTCATAACAAACATTGTTTTCGATCAATATATAAAAAATTAAGGCAAATAATTGAATCATGAAATTAAATCTACTTCAAATTAATAAAAACTAATATAAAATTCTTTATTTATACATCTAAATCAAACACTAATTATCATAATTGTTATTTTTAAATAATTTAGTGCTAATAATTTAGTGCATATAAAAAGCTAATATGTAACATACAAAAATATTTATAATAATTTAGTGTTATCTAGTTTTATTCTTGAACCAAGTAAGATTCATTAATGATGGAATTTTCTTTTTTTTACCCTTGTTACTAGAAAAACACCTAATACATTTAGAAATTTTTGGAGGTATATTTGTGAAGTGAATTTCTTAATCCGCCTCATGGAGTGCACAATAAGATTATGGGGTGGAATAAGAAATCCACTTTCTGAACATGTCATGAAATTTTTTTGTTAAAATTTAGTTTGGAGATGCATCTGAGAATATTTCAGAAGTGTATTTAAAGATGTATCTCCAAAACATCCATAAATCCATTTTCAAGCATTTTTCAATGAAAATTAACATTTATTCATTCGGTGAAATTTTTCAGAGATGCATCTCCGAAAATATCAAATGGAAAATTGAATATATCACCACCGTACATGATCATCTCTCTCATACTTCATTCATCCTCCATAACCCAAAATCGTTAAAAAAACATTTTCAATCAATTTTTCGATTACAAATCATCGATGTTGTGTTTTATCACATCAAAGGGAGCAAAAGAAGTTCCAATTTAAGATAAAGTTCACTCATTACTTTGCACTAATCTTGTTTTATAGCTGAAAAATGTACGTTGAGTCTGAAAATGCATCTCTGAATTCACCTAATATCTATTTCGGAGATGCATCTCTGAATTTGTCTGTTCCTATAATTTTTTTAATGGTTTGTGTTTTAGTTCGAACTAGATATGATACACCCGAATATGTTTCTCAAAATTGTTGTAAATAATGATGCAAAACCTGATGAAGTGGATTGACAATGTTAAATCGGAAGAAGTGAATGGCGGTGTTAAACCGAATGCAGTGAAGGACGATGTTAAACCGATTGAAGTGGAGATAGATGTTGGTCAACATTTTACAAATGAAAAAATGTTTACTTCTCGTGACCATATGCTTGAATGGTTCCGTATATAGTTTCTCTGACACATTTTTTCCACTTCAGAGTGGCTCACATAAAGATCCTTCAGGTTGCTTCATGTGCACAGGGTGGCTTTCAAAATCGCGACGCACGACGTTTTGTTGAGGTTTATTTGAAATCAATTAGAGTGGATGGCACATCTTCGAACTAAAATTAAATAAAATGAGAAATGAGTGCATTTGAAAATACATCTCGAGGCATTTTTTACTTTTCATCAGAGGTTTGGAAAAGTAAATTTAACTCTTTCAACCTCTCTTTTTTCATTAAAATTGTATGTATCCGGATTTAACTTTTGTTTACCCAGCAAATAAAACTTTTTGGTCCATATCTTGCGTTGTTACAAATTCTGATCTATTTAAAGAGCCATAAACAAATAAGTATATGATATGTTGAAAGCATCATCTACTATGGCCCCCATTGTTGCAGCTCCTCATCCTTGCTCCGGCATCATCATTGAACTTCTGAGACTTCCAAGTAAGTACACATTGTTTGGCATCTTTGCATGTGTGAAAACTCCCTAGTGCCGGGAATGCGTGAAGAAAAATGCTTGGGACGAGAAGAATAAATTTAGCTGAAAATATGAATTAGACCTAGTGATGGTATGAAGACATTAGCAAAATTTTGTTTGGCTGAGTTTTTCTCTATACATCATAAATGTTTGAGCCTAGCAGTTTCTCATCCTCTCTTGGAACTTCTGCGAGTTGAACACCGGCCCGAGTAATCTTGTTCCATTCATTTTCAACTCTAAAAAACACCCATTGGAAGCGCCGGAACATCTCCAACAGAGTGATACCGAACACTGTCAGATAGTTATGGCGTAGATGAGCAGATAATTTGTATGTCCACGAACCACGCAGAACAAGGTTGCTTCCAATTACCCAAAAGTATACCTATAAGTTGTAAGTTGTAACTCGTGAATTGGATTTGTCATTGTCAAATCAAATTTAAATATGTTGCAATATGATGCGTTGATCAGATTATTACCCAATGTCGTCCATAAAACATGTTGGAAACTAGACTCGGTTTGGTGAACTTAAATATGCGTGAAAAGCCGCTGTAAGAAAATGAAATGAAAAAAAAAATCAATACAAAGCAAAATCAATACTAGAAATCTGAAAGGGAAAGATGATAGATTTGGTACCTTAAATCCCAATCTCTGGTTATATCCCAGTAAAATGAATAGAGTGAATTAATGACACTAGAGAGAAGCCACAGTGGCCGATAAAGGGTTGTCCACTGCTCAGGTAAGACGTGATATTTAAGGGCTGATAGAAAAATCACCGGGACTGCTGTCGAATATTTTAAAGCTGGAAAACAAGTACAAATCTAGTTAGCATAGTAGAAAAGCAAGCAATTGTCATGATCAAGCTCATTACCATTATTTAAAATAAGCCAAAAAGAAAAAGATTTGTGTGCCTTAAGTGTTAAAGCATGTATGAACAACAGATTAGACAATACTGCCCAAGTAATGCTGAACATCATAAAGGGATCTTACACTTAAGGTTAAGGACCAATGTAGCACATTAGTTTTAGGGCGGTTATTTGGCCCTTAACTTGTGTGGAGGAATCCGAGTATGAGGAGACACGTTGAGATCCCATATCATCTAGAGATATGACTAAATTAGTCCTTATAAGATGCTTTTGGGATTGGGTTAAACCTAAAGATCAAACTTTTATTAGGCCACACGTATTGTCCATTTTAAAAATGTTTAGTCCTAGACGTGAGGGAGTGTGTTAAGATCTCAAATACCATGTCATCCACATTTTGTCACACTTCATATGTTCAGTACTGAGCGTGATAGGGTGAGTTGAGATCCCACATCGACTACATATATGGACAAATTTGGGTGTAAGATTTGGTAAATCTTGACCTAGCTTTAGGGTGATTTAGGCCTAAAGTCCAATATCTAAGAATATTCAAATAGAAACTTATTTTTGACAAAATGAAAACTGAATTCTTGTCCAAGACATGTTACATTTTTAGGAGATCAGGGGGAAAAAGTAGCCAAGAACAATTACCATTCAAGAGACAATTTTTTTCTTTGGTATCTTTGTATTGGCGAAGACATTGCAATAGACGCCACAAATAAGGAAGAACAAGAACTATAGGAATTGCAATTGAGTGACTACCACATACTGAATCAGCTTCAAGCCAGGCAATTGTAGCAACCTGCATATTATAAAAAATGAAAATATTTTATTCGAGTCCCTGTTATGGAACAAATAAGGAAGGAGATACAAAAATTCGAACAGGCAACCAATGATAAAGAATGGAAAAGAGTTTTGATGAATCTGTATAGTCTTACGAAGTTTAGCATTATTACATCTAGTTATAAATGCAAATGAGAAGATTTTCATAAACCTAGAGGAACGTGAGCACCCATTCTATTTGACGAGTCACGTATTTTTAACTTGAAAAGAAACTCAGTTAGTTAGACTTTTAGTTTTAGGTCGCCTATAATAGAAAAAATGGTGTAAAATATACTTAGGTGATTTGGACAGGTAGAGAGAAAACCTCTGGATTATATTGTAAGAAAGTGGATCAATGGAGGGTAGTCAAACAACTAGAGGTAGAGGAAGATCTAGAAAAACTATAAGAGAAATTATTGAGAAAGATTTTGAGATTAACGAGTTGGACAAGGCTTGGTTGTTGTTGCCATTTATTTGTCAACTTATATCCAACATTAATATAAGAAAAAAGTTGACTAATAGAAAATCTAGACCATTTTGTTCTCCTATCATTTATGCGAAATACATGAACATAAAAAAATAAATGAAAATAAGCATAAAAAGGGGGGATAAGCGTTAATAGAATATACAGATTGACAAGTTAGAACTACTACCAATTAAAGAAAAATCTGGCATGTTTGATTTAACCATACCTGTTTGTTTACCATTCTACAAACTGAGCGCTCCAAATCTGAAAACACCTGGATGAAGTAAACAGTTAGGAGCCACAACTAGACAGAGGAATTGATTTCTGACGAAAAATATCAGTTGTAAATTTTTACATAAAAAAAAAGACCAGAGCAGTAAGGTGACTATCTAAATATACAAATTTCTTAGCATTTAAAAATTGATATTTGTGAAGTTTATAGAAAATTAGACCACTGAATATACATTAAGTTATATGATTTACCTTTGCCATGGAGGTTAAAATATCGGCCAAGAAAAAGTCGGGAAACGAAATTGGCTGTATGAAGAAAAGAACCATTATTTGTGAGCCAAATGATAAACGTTACGCAACCCATAAGAAAATCAATTAACAAACTTATAGAATCTAATGAAATAAAGAACACTTAAAATTTCAACACCGTCGAACCAAACTAGTGGCTCTCAACTTACTAACTTTGCGCCTTCAGATCAATAAACTTAAAGGAAACTAATGGAGATGTTGCATGTGCTATACAAAAGTAACCAAATGTGTATAAGCACTGAAAACTCGATATCTGGCATGATAGATAAGAATCTTGCCTGCAAAGGGAAAGCTATCCGCAACAGTGTCCTCATAAAGAAGTACCGGGAGGATAAATAGAAAATATCAAAGGGAAAGACCAAGAGCATTGCAACAAATATGTAGAGAAGCACCTGCAATATGTATTTATTACAAGATTAGAATACATGATAGACAGATTATTATCATACAAAGGATCACAGGAAGCATTCCGTTTGCTGGCACATAAGAAAATTTTAATTCCATCATTCTTAAACAATTATTCTAACACCAGCTTCTACATGAAAGCATAAATAAAACCCCCCGATACCAACACATAGAACGAAACTACATCTACATATTATATTTATATATCAAAAGGGAAAAAATGTATATAAAAAAAGTCAATGGAGGAAAAAACAGAGCAGATACTGAACTGGTTGGGATGCAGCCAATGATACTTCCCCATGAGAATAGAGATAGAGATAAGAAGTCATGCTGGTAGGGACAAGGATTGTCATCCAAGTGCTACACTGAAAATAACAAAAGATATGAAGTTAGTATATAAACATGCATGTGGATTTATCTCTAAATCTACGGTATTGGCATAACCATATTGTTAGCACAACATTCAGATTATTTTAGAGAACCAGATACAGACAACTTCATGGTCGAAATATAGAAAACTGAGAATAAAATAAAACGAACATTTTTGCACTTAGCAGGGACAGGGAATAATGTTTTGTAAAAAATTAAGGCGGGGAACTTGACTACCTTCCATATCTCTTTGTGAGTAAGGTGATTTTGATCAATATCAAAAACCTTGGGATAGCTTACATTAGACTGTAGAAATACCCACACATTCGCTCCCCAAAGCCAGACCATAATAGTCTGTAAAAGTAACAGCAAAAATCATCAAGCAAGTTTTCATAAAGACAGCATTCAATATAAACAGTAGAACTAACCCCCCAACTCACCACAAGTAGGAGAGGGTTGTAATACAAAAAAGCCTCGTATAAAAACAGATCTCTCAAATTTGCATCCATTCTCATGACAGAATCCCAACCAATCTGATGCAAGAGCAAAAATAAGTTAATAGTATAGAAAAAGAAATGTTGGGGAATTTTCTCCATGATACATATCATTAAGCGAAAAGACAAGCTTAGACCTTACAGCAAGTAAGTCCCCATATCAAAAAGAGTGTCACCTGAAAAAGAATAAAAAATGAGAGCACGCAAGAGGTTCATAAACACTAGGAGTTAAAAACTAACCGATAAATCGAATAGACATATCTAATACATCTACAAATTAAAAAGTTCAATCTGAACAAACAATTAATTTTCAAGGAACATATCGCTATAACACAGACATTGCAACAAATGACAAGCTTGCAATTAAAACATGCAGCACAAGAGTATTGTTATGCAGATTGTACATGATATACTAACAGACCTTGAACCTCCATAGAAAAGTAGGAGATGGCAGGGCATTTTGAATGGGTGAAATCATATTCTTCATTGTATCAGAAGATACTATTTTACTGTAGGTCGTTTGGGTCTTGTTCTGCAAAACAAAAAATAATAATTGGTCAGAAAGTGTGTTGAACACAAGGACAATATTTTTGTAGTAAGGCATGGGGAACTTGAGAATGAAAAATCACTGTTGAAGTTATCCACAGAAAGAACAAGCAATTCTATTTTATTTGTTTAGAGTAAAAAAACTCAAACCCAAACAAACAGAGCCATAACAGCACTGTAAAACAATCCCATCGGGGCCAAAAAATAAAACCCATAAAAATCGAAAATTGACAATGACACATGATTCACAGAAACCCAATCCCTCTGAAATCTCAATCATCAACTTCTGGGTTGAATCAGATGAATTACCTGTTGTTGGTGTTGTCAGAGTGAATCCGATCTGAGAGAAGAAGAACGGGAAACTTTTTCCGACCGCAACATGACAAAAAGGGACAACGTTGCGTAAATCTCAAAGAATGTTTGTTGGCATTGGGATTTGGAGGCGTGGAAGTGGCAGTGTTGATACTTTACCCGCCACTATGTGTATGTGTTACCAAAAGATTCATTCCTTACTCAGAATTGTGAATTCTAAGGTAACACAAGAGATTGAACAAAGACAAGGAATCGTAACTGTAACTCTACTCGTCTCAACTTTTCAACGCATTTATTTTTTTAAGCTCAAAATGAATAACTAAATTATAATAACGAATTTTTTAACACATTTTAGTCAAATTATACATAAAATTAAACAATTAAATTATTCAATGGAAGAAGGGGGAGCTGAATTTGGACTCTTCCGGCCTCAAATAAAATTTCTCACTTAAATAAAAAAAATATATTTCCCACTTGTTTTATATTTTTTTTTTGTTCTTAATGATATATATAGTAGTATTTTTTAAATAATTAAAAATATAAATATTAATAAAATATAATATAATATTATTTAAAAAATTATAATGCTTATCCAATACAGTATATATAAAATAGGAAAAATAGCTAACTTTATATATATATATATATATATATATATATATATATATATATATATATATATATATATATATATATATATATATATATATATATATATATATATATTTATTTACTATGTCATGGAACTATATCAAAATTAACGTTATATGAAAGACCATTTTGACGTTAATTTTGGATATCTTGATCGTATAGTAAAACATTATAGATTGATCTTAAATTTTATAGGTATGATCTATATGATAGTATGTTTCAATCCAACGGTTAATTTTAAAAATATTAATCCAAGTAGCGTTTTTAGCGAGTGTAATTCATGGTGTGACTCTTGGTGTAATTTGATCCTCCTATATATATATATATATATATATATATATATATATATATATATATATATATATATATATATATATATATATATATATAATTTAATAATTATTTTGAAAATAATTAAAAAAATATAATATATAATATTTAAGTAATAAGATAAATAAAATTAAAATATTATAATTGCACTCTCGGCGATGAATAGCAGTGAGATTTTTAAAGTGTCGTAACTTGAGTTTCAGGATTTTGTTTGACGCGTTGTTTGAAGCGTTAGAAAACTAACACAATGAGTTATACGGGATGATAAAATAGATTATAGGATGTATTTTTTCGGTGTATTTTTTATGATGAACAAAATGACTTTATGAATGTTTCAAGATGATATATATGTATTGGTTGAACTATTGTTGCTATAATGATGACATGTGTAATGTGAAGTATGTGATGTCATTATGATGATTATGTGAATGATGATGCGTTTTGATTAGTTGTGGTCATGTTATTATTGAGATGTTTCGTATCATACATTCACGGCATATGATAGGATATTGGTCTAGTGATGTTTTGCAAGATATTAATCCAATTATGTATTTTAATACAAAGAAAAGTTGAAACACTGGAACTTAACATGCTGTCTTTTCCTATAGAGATGAAATTTGTTTCCAACATTCTTACTTCTAACACTCTTACTGTTCTCAAGCTTTCGAACCTGGATATTGTAAAAGACCTTCCTCGAATAAATGTTTCTTTTGTCAAAACTCTTCATTTGGATAAGGTCGCTTTCGCTTTTCATAGCTATATGGTCAACTTTTTCTTAGCCTTTCCCATTCTAGTGGAATTGCAACAAATAATGTAATTGCGTGGGAGAACGATATTCTACAACCCGGACAACTGATTAAATGTTTGCCCAATTTGGCCAGAGCTAGTATTACCGACCCTAAACTTAAATGTAATTACTCAATGTAAAGCATGTATGGTTTTTAGTGTTTTGTTACTTTAAATTTTATCATGATTCGCTGTTTTTTACAATATTAACTCTAATAAAGCTATTCTTTAAATTTTAACAAAGTACTAATTTGTTTCTAATGTTTTGTGTTTTAAATTCATGAAGGCATAGCAGCTCAGCAATGTTCAAGTCCCCATTTTATACAATCTAACTCAAATGGATATATTCATGAACTTTGAACAAAGGAAGTGGATACTGGAAATGCTTCAACGCACTCCCAAACTTGAGCATCTTATCATTCATGAGAACATGAAAAATGACAATGGAGTTGATGAGAATAATTGGGAGGACCCAAAGATGGTGCCAAAATGTCTTTCATCTCAGCTCAAAACTTGTTTCTTAGGATATAGGAGAGGCCAAAAGTGTGAGCTTGAATTTGCTGAATATATCATGCAAAATTCCAAAGTATTAACTATCATGACAATTCACTGCTGCTCTTCTGTATATTTAAATACAAAGTATCAAATATTACAAACACTATCTCTGTGTCCAAGAGGCTCAAGTGGCTGTAAACTTGTGTTTAATTGATTCTTGTCCATGAACTCTTCCTTATTTTGTCCTCTCCTCTATGTGAAATACATTATTATTATTATTATTATTATTATTATTATTTATATATATATATATATATATATATATATATATATATATATATATATATATATATATATATATATATATATATATATATATAGACTTTATATGCAATTTAAATTCCTTTTACTTTCTAAAAAAAAAAACATGTATATCTCAGTTAATTTTGTTTGTTTGTTTAATAGCTGAACCGTTATAATTTGTCTCATGTTCGGTTCTACGATCAAATGTCATCTAACTTATAAAAATAAGAGTTTATTTTTATGTACTTTTTATACTCTAATTTTAAATTTGAGTTAAATATATTTTTGGTTTCTATAAATCAATGTTTTAAAATCGGATCGATCGTCAAATCAATAAGAGTATTGGGTCACTGGTTTATTGGTTGAACCACTAAATTACTAGTTGAATCGTATGATCAAATCGAATAATTTAGTTGAATAGATCGGTCATTATAATAAAATTATACAAGGATAAAACTGTTAGGGCAAGAATAGAAGATAGAGAGAGAGAGAGAGAGAGAGAGAGTAAAAACAAGGATTTAATTGTATTGATTGAATTGAATTGAAAACAATGGAATACTAGTGTCTATTTATAAGACAAAATAGTAACAAACTAATAACAAATTCTAACCCTATTCTTAAGCAAATAAAGATATATGATAATAACAATAAAATAACAAATACTTAATTATTCTAATAATTACTAAAGTGCCCTTAGAACATGAATTATTCACAACACCATCCCTTAATTCATGTTCATCAGAAACTGATTGTATTAGAACTTCACTCTACGGGCTCAACCACCTTGGACGACTCAGAACCTCGAACTTCGACTCTCTCAGAAGTTCTGGATATGACTTCATCAGAACATATGCAGCTTGCTTCTGGTTGCAACTCCCCGTAAGTAATATGTCATCACCATAGAGACACACTAGAGTCATATTGCTTCCAGAATGTTTCACATACACACCATACTTCATCTCATGCTTCTGAAACCCTTGCTTCTACAAAAGAATCAATCTTCTGAGTCCAAGCTTTGGGTGCTTTCTTCAATCCATACAGAGCTTTGTGTAACTTATATGTCATCCCTTCCTAATTCTTTTTCACGAAGCCAGAATGTTGTGACACGTATAACTCCTCCTATAATGGACCATTCATAAATGCTGACTTCTCATCCAAATGCATCAACGACCAACTTCTGATTGTTTCATGCCTCGCTACAGGAGCAAACACCTCAAAATAGTCTCTTCCAGGTTTCTGAATAAAAACTCTGGCCACTACCCTTGCTTTGTTCTTGCCAACTGATCCATCTGGCTTAAATCTCACTTTAAAAGCCCATCTGACACTGATGGCTTTCTTCTCCCTTGGAATCTCAGAAAACTTCCAAGTCTTGTTTCGTTCTGAAGCCTCAAGTTCTTCTTTCATGGCATTCAACCACATTTTCTTCTTGAGAGCTTCTTCTTTACCCAATGGCTCAGAATCTACTAGCATGACACAATGAATAACTTCTCCCTCTGAGTTAACTTCAGTGTCTTGCAACATGTCACAATCTGCAAGCCTTTTGGGTATGGTTCTGACTCGTCATGACCTTTGAACCTGTTCTCCAAAACCTGGGATAGAATTAACTTCTGGACCTTGTCCAGAAGCTCTATCATCATAAGTGTCACCAGAAGTTGGAACAGTATTAACTTCTGGACCTTGTCCAGAAGTTCTATCTTCAGAAGTGTCAACAGTATTAATTTTTGGACCTTGTCTAGAATCATCGCCTTCAGAAGTTCCACTTTTGGACCTTGTCCAGAATCATCTTCAGCATAATCATCACCTTCAAAAGTTCCACTAGAAGTTCCACTTTTGTTAACTTCTGGACCTTGTCCAGAATTATCATCTTCAGAACTCCCACCAGAAGTTCCACTTTTATTAACTTCTGGACCTTGTCCAGAACCATCACCTTCAGAAGTTGGATCGCCTTCAGAAGCTCTTGCTTCAGAAGTTCCACCTTCAGAATCTTGATCATCGTTAGAGGCTGGACTAAAAGTTCCATCTTCCGAATCATGACCAATGTCAGAGGCTAGACTACCTTTAGAAGTTCCTCCTTTAGAATGTCCACCTTTAGAGTCGTGATTTCCACAAATTTTTTTATCACCTCCAGAAGCCTATCCTCCAGAACCTACGTCTCCAAATTTTCCCTTCCAGAAGCATGATCAGTTTGATCACCTCCAGAAGCTTGTCCTCCAGAACCTATGTCTTCAGAGTTTTCCCTTTCAAAAGCATGATCACTTTCTTGATCACCTCCAAAAGCTTGTCCTCCTACGTCTTCAGAGTTTTCCCTTTCAAAAGTATGATCACCACCAGATTCAGGATCATCATTAGAATTTGGATCAGGATCAGATTCACTATCTGACTCATCCTTAGAGTCTCCAAAAGCTTCTTCATCTTCTGACTCTAATTTTTCTTCAAAACCTTCTGTTTCTGACTTATCTTCAAAACCTTCATGTTTTGACTCATCTTCAGAACCTTCATGTTCTGACTCATCTTCAAAACCTTCATGTTCTGACTCATCGTCAGAGGTAACATATTCTGACTCATCTTCATAACCTTCTGCTTCTGATTCATCTTCAGAACCTTCATGTTCTGACTCATCTTCAGAAGCAGACTCTTCTAACTCATCTTCTGAAATCTCAGATTCTGATTCATCTTCAGAACCTTTATGTTTTGACTCATCTTCAGAGGTAGACTCTTCTGACTCATCTTCTGAAACCTCGGATTCTGACTCATCTTCATTTTCTGACTCTGACTCATAAAGAGACACTCCTTCAGAATCTTCACCCCCTTCAGATTCAGAAAATGATAACCTCACAGGTTCCTCGTCAGATTCATAAGTCATCAATAGCACAGGTTCATCATCAGAGTCTCCTTTGACCATATTCGCTTCTTTTGATTCTCTTTCTTTGTTTGACCGACAATCTCTTGCAAAGTGGTCAAATTGCTTACAACAATAACATTGAACTTTCCTTCTGTCCTTTCCCTTATGATACTTCTCATCGGAGTCAGAAGCTTCTAGCTTATGGTATCTATCACCACGTCTATTCTGCTTCTGGTCCTTCTTGACAAAAGAAGCTTTGAGCTTCTACTTCCTCTGTTTTGCGCAATTCGTGCTTCAACTCTTCAATTTTCATGGTCTCCAGATTTTTGTTATGTTCAATTGCAACCACAATTTAGTCAAACATAGGGATAAGTGACCTCAGAACCTTTTCTATGATCACTTGTTCAGACAAAGTTTCTCCACAAGCCTTCATCTCATTAGTGATCAGAATCACTCTTGAGATATACTCAGAAACTTTTTCACTATTCTTCATGTTGAGATTTTCGTATTGCTTTCTCAGGACCTTCTTCAGCGTCACCGCCGTAACACTTGACCAGTATGTCCCACGCCCCTTTTGACGTCGTAGAGTCTGCAATTTTCTCAAACACAGTCGCATCCACACACTAATGAATGCTGAACATCGCCGATCCCTCGATCCTCTTTCTCTTCTTCTTTTGCGAACGGAATGGAAGCCATTAGTAACAAGTTCCAGAACGTTTTGAGCTCCAAACAACACACGCATTTGGATCATCCATCGATTCCAGTGTTTGCCATCAAAGACTGGAAGTTTGGTGCTTAGATTGTTGTTTCCATTCATCTTTCTTCCTTGCGCAAATTCACACAGTGGACACGATTTTGTTTTCTTGGATTCTAAACCGGAGGCTCTAGATACCAATTTGTTAGGGCAATGATAGAAGATAGTAAAGAGAGAGAGTAAAAACAAGGATTTAATTGTATTGATTGAATTGAATTGAAAACAATGGAATACTAGTGCCTATTTATAAGACAAAATAGTAACAAACTAATAACAAACCCTAACCCTGTTCTTAAGCAAATAAAGATATATGATAATAACAATAAAATAACAAATACTTAATTATTCTAATAATTACTAAAGTACCCTTAGAACATGAATTATTCACAACAAAAACTGGTTGAACAATGATTTAGTCTCAACAAAATATAATTAACACAATTTTTAAAATATATTATATCATAAATTCATAATTTCATAATCTAGAAAAGCATTATAGCTCGACTTATATATGCATATAGACCGATATATATATATATATATATATACCAACCTATCTAGATTATTTTTAATATATATAAAAATATAAGCTAGTCTATAAAATTTCATAGGTTTTTTTAATAGACTAAGTCTAATCTTCTTAATTAAATAGGTTTTTAAAAAAATCTAAATTTGACATTTTTAATAAAATAATTCTGATGCCCATATTCTTTTATTCTTTACTTAAAATAATTTTTTCAAACCAAAAAACTTAGAAGGATTATAATTCATAAATCATACTTATTCAAATAAAATAATTGTAATTATTACTTAAAATGAAAAAAAAAATAAAACTCCTTTAAACCTTCACCTTTCACCTATCAAAGTAGGCGCAAACCAAGAGAGTTGAATCGGTAACTATGGCGAACCCAGAAGCAAAGCTCGAAACTTTCTTGCACTGGCTTCAGGTTTGTTAAACATCATTTCTAATTTATGGCATAATTGAATTAAACACATTAAGCTTTTATTGCTTAGGTGAATTTTCAAAATGGCTTCTTTTCCCTAGTTTTGAATTTTGATTTGGTCTTGAATTCAGGCAAATAGGGTGGAGCTACGTGGTTGCAATATCAAGTACTGTGATTCCAGAAAAGGGTTTGGCATTTTTTCTGATAAAGATGTTTCTGATGGTAATAATAATGTAGTAGCATCAATATGAATATTGAATGTTGTTATTGTCGTTTTGAATTGGAGAAAGTGATTTTGTTTTCTTTGAATAAAGGGATTCTGTTGGTTGTTCCACTAGAGTTAGCAATTACTCCGATGAGGGTGTTGCAAGATCCTTTTCTAGGACCAGAATGTAGAGCATTGTTTGAAGAAGGAGATGTAGATGACAGGTTTTTAATGATGCTGTTTTTGACTGTGGAGCGTTTGCGTAAGGGTTCTCTATGGAAGCCGTATGTATGGTTTTTATTGTGTTTTACGTTGTGTGGTTCAGAACTTAACTTCAGATTGTATTGGGAGTTTTACTGATTTGTGGAGAAGGTGAAATTTAATCAGGTACCTTGATATGCTTCCGACCACTTTTGGAAATACACTTTGGTTTAGCGAAGAAGAACTTCGAGAGCTGAGAGGAACTAATTTATATCGTGCAACTGAGTTACAGGTAATTGATATACTATGATTGAACCAAATGACATTTCTTGCATTAATGTGTATTCACTGTTATTTAGTAGTGTTTGATTTGGTTACTGTTCTATCTTGCAGAAGAAAAGCTTGTTGAATTTGTATGAAACTAAAGTGAAGGATTTAGCAAATAAACTTTTGAACTTTGACGGAGATTCTGAGATGTATGTGTTGGGTAAAATTGTATGTGTGTTTATCAGTTAATACTTTTAAGTAGTTTTGAAAATATAACTTACTAGTATTAATTCACTGCTTCACTTTATATGAAAACTACTATTGCAATAAAAATTAAATGTGATTGTGCTTTATGATGTTATATACCTTCTCAATTTCCTTCAGGATGATGAATTGAAATGCGCTTTCTAGATTTTGTCTTCAAACAACAATGTTTAAACTTTAAACGTAAATTTACGGTGGTTCTCTTGTGTGTGTATGTGTTTTTCCAGTGAGGTGTGCTTTGAAGATTTCCTGTGGTATGTACTTCTAGACGTAAACTTGTATATGAGCACGAGTTCAACTAATTCTTTAGAAGTTTATATCCGACTTGCATTCCTGCTAGGGCAAATTCAGTTTTCTGGAGCCGTGCTTTGAACATTCCAATGCCTCATTCTTATGTATTTCCTGAGATGCAAGATGTTCATCCGAGTTGCACTCCAGAAGCTGATGAAAAGGGTTATTCCATCTTTCTCTCTGTTTACCTAGTTTCCTTTAGAAGTTCTCTACTGTGATGTGTCCAATGGAGCGGTCACAATATTAATTTTTTTTTTTTTTTTTGTATTTGTGAGTAAAAAAATAAAAAGTGATAGTATTTAAACAAGGAATGTTTTATTGCAGGAAGCAAGGTTACAAAATCAGACGATCTAACCAAGGAAATGACACATAGCACAGTGCACGGAGACACCGTTTGGGTTGAGGGTCTTGTTCCTGGTATTGACTTTTGCAACCATGGTAAGATGTTGCTTGAAGCTCTAACATTTTATTTCACTATGTGCTTTTAAAATACTTTCCTTGTTAATTTTTTTCATTGATTGGGATCTGATTTTTTACATGACCAATCAGATTTGAAGTCAATAGCAACATGGGAAGTTGATGGAATTGGCTTAACAACAGGAGTTCCTGTCTCCATGTATCTTCTTTCCGGTAACATCCGTTTTGTGTATTTTCAGTCTTTTTGATGTTCAACTAGTTAATATTAAATTTCTAACTTAGTTTTCTTTTGGGTTTCTCTCTCTCCGGTTTGGTAGTTTCATAAAATAATATTTATTAAAACTATTCCCCTTTAATTCATTATTTTCTTGTAAAGCTGCTCAAAGTCCCTTGGAGATTGATAGAGAAATTTCCATTAGTTATGGCAACAAGGGAAATGAGGTACTTTATATTGTATTTGTACCATGATTGGAAAAAAACATTTTCCTATAAATATGTTTTATATTCTATAGTTTACTTTTCTCTTATTTTCTTTTGATTAAGCTCATTTTTCCACTTGATGCAGGAACTTCTGTATCTGTATGGCTTTGTCATTGATGATAACACAGACGACTACCTCATGGTAATGACTTACACTTGTATCTTGTGTGCACCAAGTGTAAAATTTCTACTTCACAATATTACTCCAATTCCTTAATTGTTTCTGTCAAAGTGATCCGGTATCTACATTGTAGAATCTATTTGTCCTCCATCTTTATAATTATGGTTGTTTCCCCTTTATCTATTACTATTGAGAGTCTCATATTCTACGAAATACTGACACTGACACAGGACACACCTTCATACTTTGACATGAGCTGTATCAGTTTTGCTACTGTTATATTCTCTATCACGAGCTTTATGATTCAAGTTATTATGGTTCTTACAGATATAGACATGGCTTACTAACTTGTCTTTGTTGTTGGGTCCCTCAGGTCCATTATCCAGCAGAAGCAATAAATACCATTCCTTTTTCAGAGTCTAAAGGCCAGCTTCTTGAAGTGCAGGTATGCCAATAGAGTATAATAAGAGTTTTTTTTGCCAATTTTTTATTATCTATCATTTTAAAGCTTCCACCTCCTGTAACTCCACTTTCTGTTTTTTTGGGTTTGTGTTTACAGAAAGCTGAAATGAGATGTCTTTTACCCAAAACTCTGCTGGATAATGGATTTTTTCCATCAGGCACCAAAAACAGTGGAGAAAAAGAAAATAACCAGTGCAACTATAGTTGGAGTGGTCAGCGCAAGATTCCATCTTATGTAAACAAACTTGTTTTTCCTGAGAAATTTATGGCCACCTTAAGGACCGTAGCCATGCAAGAGGATGAGCTTTTCAAGGTTTCCTCAATGCTAGAAGAGGTACAATACAACTTCTATCCGTCACTGATTATTTCAACTTCATCAGAATTCAACATTAATACAATTTTTATTCTTTCACATAAAGCTTGTTGGACCTGAAGGGGAAAGACAGTTATCAGATACAGATGTCCAATCTGCAATATGGGAAGTTTGCGGTGATTCCGGAGCTTTACAAGTCCTAGTTGATCTTCTTCATGTCAAGTGAGTTCTAGGAATTACATACACCCGGAACAGTTGATTGTATCAAATATGAATATTTAATTATAAAGTTGGATGTTCCTTTTTTATCCTTCATGTCATTTCATTTATTGGGAAAATAAAGACGAACGTGAGCGTCAACATTGATGCATCTTATATGCAATGCATCAGTGCCTAATCGATTTCACATTTTCTCTGCATTTAAGGTTAATGGATCTTGAAGAGCATTCGGGAACAGAGGAAAGTGATTTTGAATTGCTCAAGAAAGCCCTTATCGTTGATAGCCAGGAATATAGCAAACAGTATGAATCTAAAAACTTTCACTCTTACAATAAATTGTTGTATTTTTGATACATTTTTCTTGATTTTCTTTGAGCAGAACGGGAAATGATTCGGAGGAAACAAAAATGATGAGTAGAAACAAATGGTCTGCTATTGTTTATAGGCGAGGTCAAAAGCAGCTAACTCGATTATTCTTGAATGAAGCCGAACATGCTCTGCAGTTATCAATGAATGAAGAAATGAGTGTTCCTTGATAACCATGTGACATTGTAAAATCCCCTTGTTACCTGATCATAATCCAAATTAGATTATTGTTTTTTTGGTCAATAATCCAAGTTAGATTTTACTGTCATTTTTGTTCTTGGCCATAATTATTTTTACTAGTTTACATTATTGGAAGGGTTATGTAGATTCATTCTTTAGTGTGGGAAGTTGATTCTGAAAACTTTCTACTACATCTATTATTTATATTCTCTAATTTGATTCCTGTTATTATAATTCTTAATAAAATTCATAAATGAAAGGAAAAATATGTTATTATAATTCTTGATAAAATTTATAAGAGAAAGGAAAAATCTATTGAAATAGAGAGAATTGTTGTCACATGAATGTGAATAGGAATTAATTTGTTAGATTAAGGGTTTGTTCCGAGAATAAGGGAAACAAATCAGAAATTGATTTATTTTCATTAAATATAATTAATTAGTGTAATTATTTGTATAACCTGTAACTTTTATATACACAAGAAATAATAATGAGATAGAATCAAGTCAGAATTTATTGACATGGTATCAATCTCATTGTCCAAATCTGTAAATTTTTGGTTCTGATCGTTTTTTCTGTCTGCGACAACGTGTTATTGTTCATTGTTTCTGGGTTCTTACTGACTGTGGAATTTGTTTCGTGCGAATTCATACGGTTGACGTCGTAATTATTTTTTGGGTAATTATTTTTTGGATTTAGGGCTGCATTTTGCTTTGCGATCGTGATTCTGGATAATACTGCCTTTGATTTTGCGGTTGCAATTTTGATTCTTAATTTCTTGGTTCTGTGATTCATTTCTGGAATACAAACTAGTTATATAACTAATAAAAACTTATATAACTAGTAATAATAATCTAACTAACAAACTACTTAGACCAGGAACAACTGAATAATAATCTAATTATATCTCTAATACATGTGATTTAATCATTCATCAATCATAATGTAACCAGCCCCATAGCGGGAAACGATTGTCTCCAGTGGATTTTTTCACTTTCACCGCAGAGGGAGCAGTGGAAATCACCACCTTTCATATTTCAGTTTTTTATTTTTTTTGTATCTTTAATATTTTATTGTGGTGTGGATTCCACTGAATGATAAATCCATGGGAGACAATCCATTCCCTTTCCTTAGCCTTCTCAATATCAACTTTTAGATGGGTGAGGTAACACAACTGATAATCATTAATTGGGTTAGATGGAACCAAACTGTTGATCTATGATTCAACTCGTGATAACTGCATTTATTTATATTTTTTTTCAAATGTAAAGTTATAAATATAACTTTTTGAAAAAATATGAAATTCTTTTTGACTTGGTAATTAGTGGATTTCTTAACCACCCTATGACCTTCTTACTCATTCTTCCGAAATTTTACTTTTTTCCAGGAAACCGGAAATAAACTTTCTGTTAGCACCCTGTATCATAAAAATCACGTTGAAAATGGTTGAGTGCAACAAATTATTCATTAAATATTATTAAATCAGATTTAAACATAGATTTAATTTAGATAGATAAAAATTTAGCGTATATTTTGATCTAAAAATCAGGCAAAATCATGATCAGTAATTACAGTCTTAATTAATATCCGTAAATGATGCAAATCAGAAATAAACTTTCGGTTTTAGGAAGAGCATTTTAGGGTTTTCATGGGGTGCAGCCCACCCTTATGGGGTGGGGTTAAGAAATCCACTGTAATTACTCTTGAGATGAAGAGGATTTCTGTCTCAACTTCTGTGTGTTTTTCCACTGATTTGCTATGGTTTGATCAAATTAAAACAAAAAAGTGATGAGAATAAAAGAAAAACAATGATTCCGAAAAAATATCTGATTCGTTGAGTGATTTTCAGCTCTTTTGTTTTCATTTTTCTGACGCACTAGAATCTGGAGCTGTGTAATAATGATTAAGTTTCATATGGCAAAGTTTTGATAACCAACTGAAATTGAAAGACAAATGTGTGTTGCATTATCTTGAGAGAAATATGTTTTAATTGCTGAGTATATATGAAGTTTCGAACTCAAATCCAATAATATTACTTGATAACGTCTCCCTTTCTATAATCCCAGGAATTATATTTTCCTATTGTACACATAGTCAAACAGTCTAATGAAATTTGAGTTAGACAGACTCAGATAGAATCACTGTCACCAGTTAATCCCAATAGTCTGATTCAAATAATCACCATAAGTCTTTACAAGAACAATTTCCATTTTTGAAGTGATGAAACCTCAATGAGTCTCTGACAACAATAACAATACCAACAACCTTAGACATATACTTAATGGCATTGTGACAATCACCACATATTCTCAAATTCTTAAAAACCCGTATTGTCGACTGTCCATTCAAATTAAGTATCCCAAAAGCAACAGCAAGCTTCTCACTATGGTTACAAAGACTTTCAGCTTTCTCCTCTTGATCAATATCTTGCAGAACATAATCAGTGTCAGGCTTATATCCAGCCATCTTCATTTTCTCAACCAACTCATCCAAAAAGTTATAGAGTTTATCACTTTCCATATTACTTTTATCTCCAACAACAAAAGTGTGAACTCTATTTCCCACTTGAAGCCAACTACATCCTGGTGTTTTGCAATTCCTCTTTCTTTCATCAATATTCTGATTTTTGAAGCTTCACTCCACAACTTGGCAGTAACAAGAATGTTGAACAAAGAAACATAATTTCCAGGGTTGTTAGGCTCAATCTCAAATAGTTTCTTAGCTGAAATTTTTGCCAACTCCACATTCTTATAAACCCTACAAGCACCAAGGAGTGCTCCCCAAGCACTAGCAGTTGGTTCCATAGGCATTCTCTGAATAAACGCCTCGTTGAGGCGACCAGCACCTATAGATATCAACCACACATGAATAGTGATTAGCATCAGGTTCTACAAGATGATCCCTACCCATTGAATTGAATATTTGAACCCCTTCCTCTACTAGCCTTGAATGGCTACAACCAGATAGAACACCAGTAAAAGTAACAGGATTGGGTTTGATCCTTGATAGTAGCATCTTATCAAAGAGAAAAAGTGCTTCTTTTCCATCCCCGTGCATCGCATTCGCAATGATCATTGTGTTCCAAGCAACAACATCTTTTCTACGCATCATATTGAAGACATTCCTTGAAAGATTCAAGTCACCGCATTTAGCATACATATATAATAGAGCTGTTGTGCTTGTCAAATCTCCAACTTTCCAATGCCTCAAGACATAGCAGTGTATCTCCTTGCCCATTCTCAAGCTTTCTGAAAAAGAGCAAGCGGGTAAGATACTACTTATTGTTATTTCATTAGGTTTAAATCCCATTTTTTGCATCTTCCTAAGCATCTCCACTGCCTCCTCTGTCCGTCCATTCTCCATGCACCCACCAATAACAGCATTCCATGTAGCTTCATCTGCCTTGACTCCATCTCTGATCATCTGCGAAAACAGAGAGAAACCCTTCTCATATTCTTTGTTTGAGAAGTATGCTGTTAAAACCCCATTCCAAGACACAGCATCTCGACGAGGCATTAAATCAAATACTGATCGAGCTTCTCTTAAACTTAAACATTTTGCATACAAGCTCACAAGTGCACTGCAAACAAATACATTTTCTATCATCCCATGTCTCACTGCAAATCCATGAATTGCTTTACCCGATTTCAAATCTTTCAATTCCGAGCAAGCAGGTAAAATACTAGACACAGTCACTGGATTCGGTTTCACTCCACTCCATCCCATTTCACGTAAAACATTCAGAGCCTTCCGAGGAAATCCACAATTAACATAGCAAGACGACAACGAGGTCCAAGTAACCACATCTCTAACAACCAAATCATCAAAAACACCTCTCGCACCATCAACACATTTACATTTACCATATGCATGAATCAATGCGTTAGCAACAAAACCATCAGACATCACCCCACACCGAGCCGCATCATCATGAACTTCCTTGACTCTCAAGGCATCACCGGAAGCAGCACAGGCTTTGGCAACAGCCAAGAAGACTGATTTCTGGGGATTGATCCCACGTGCCCACAATGAAGCGTAGATATTTATGGCCTCATTTGGAAGTCCATGAGCGGTTAAAGCTGAAATCAGAGTTGAACAAGTTGTGGGATCTGGTTGAAGAATATTATCAAACAGTTGGCGGGCACGGTTGAAATCTCGAACATTTAAAGCTGCCCTGAGAAGCCTAAGACCAAGGTGAGAAGGGATGTTGGTGGGGAAAGAGGGAGCTAGCATTGCTTTGGTGGAATGAAGACAAGGGGCAGAGAGGGAGAAATGCAGAAACAAGAAGTAGACATTTTGTACGCGGATTATGTCTTCACTGGAATATTCTTTTGTCAATGACAATATTTAATGATACTAATTACTCTCATTCAGATTTTGTCTCCTTTTCTTTTTTTGGATTCTATTCAAATGAATCATTTTATCTTTCTCATATTGTTTATTACAGTGATTTTTTTTATCATGTTAAATGGCGTCGATTACAAATGGGAGAAGATTTCTTAAAGCTTTATAAAACATTTAATGTTATGGTATCTATTTTAATTTTTAAAAGTACCAGCTCTTGATCCTAAAGTATAATCATTAATATTGTTGTTATTGCATCAAAACAGGTTAGTTTCATGTTGATTCAAATGTGAATGGTTAGTGTTACATCGATTATACCAATGAGTTTTTCTGTATGTCGTTGCAGAACCACTGTCTGATTGGTTCGTTACATGGATGGCAGGATGAAAGATTACCATTAGATATAACTTTGGGAGTGAACCTATTTCTTTTGTTTGTTCATGCTCTACAATCAGTGTGTATCTGAACCTTTGACATGACTATACATATATTTTTACTGTGACCCGTAATTAGTTGTGTGAATGTTACGTAGAATTATTCAATTTCATAAAATATATTTTTAATTTTATTAAAGTTAAATAATATATTAATTAATATTTAATGAAAAAGTATAATGAAAAAATTATGAAATTAAAATGTTACAACAAATAATATGATTATATAAAATATAATGGTAAATTTGACAACTGATGTATTTAGATACACGTGTGGATTTAAATTGAATTACATAATGTTAAAATAAACTCAATGTATTAAGTAATTAAAAAAAACTTGTGACATGGAGAAAAAATTAAAATTTGAAAATAATGGTAATAATTTGATAGTGACCCGTAAGATAAAAAGTTAGTTGTGTAAATGATATGTAGTATTATTCAATTTCATAAAATATATTTTTAATTTTATTATAGTTAAATAATATATTAATTAATATTTAATGTAAAAGTATAATGAAAAATTATGAAATCAAAATATTACAACATATAATATAATTATACAAAATATAATGGTAAACTTGACAAATGATGTATTTAGATACACATGTGAGTTTAAATTGAATTACGTAATATTAAAATAAACTCAATGTATTAAGTAATTTAAAAATAAACTTGTGAAATGGAGAAAGAAAAAAAATTAACATTTGAAAATAATGATAATAATTTGATAGTGACACGTAAGATAAAATGTTAGTTGTGTGAATGATAAAAACCACACAAAATATGCATTTTTCTTGTCCCAAAATATATGAGAAAAAATCACTTTCATCATTTTCAAAGTAAAATTAAATAAAAAAATGCATTTAATTTACCATCTCTCTCATATTTTCTATAACCAACAACAAATTAGAATTGTTTTTACATTTTTCAAAACACTTTATTTCAAAAAAAACACAAGTCAAATAATTGTGTTTTTACTTTTCTTAATAAGCGTGTTTTCTTTTTCTCTTATATTTTGGGACGAAGAGAATATGTACTATTATTCAATTTCATAAAATATATTTTTAACTTTATTAAAGTTAAATAATAGATTAATTAGTATTTTAGTGATAATAAACAAATAGAAAAGATAAAATATGTCTTAAAATATAAGTTTAAAATGAGATAATTAATTGTAAAATAATCAATTATATTAAAATTCAAATGTATTAAATAATCATATAAAATAAAAAGAGAAGAGAGAAAAAAGAGAAAATAGTGTAAGATGGGAAAATATGAGTAAAGTGAAAAAGTTAAGAGTTATTTTGTTAGTTACTAAAATGTCCAAAGTGTAGTGTAAAATAGTTTTTAGAAAAGAGCAATTTAGGTAATTTGAGCAATCTTTCAGTCTATGTTAATAAATAGTAGATAGTAGATTATATATCGGCAACAACCACGACTTATCAAATGATCTAAGATAGAAATGAACTTACTCATGCGGATGTGTGACATCCCAAATAATTCAATTATTAAATAATTGGAATTTTAATTATTAATTTAATTAAAAGTTTGATTATTAGTATTTTTGGATTATTGGATTTAATTAATTAATTAAATAAAAGGAAGTGTTGGGGTGTGAAGTTGAATTGGAGGGTGTGTGGAGTAAAACGCTATAATTACTCTAATTATGTTATTTTTATTATTTGGAATAATAAAAGGAATAAATAAAGGAAAAGGGAAAAATAGAAGGAATGTTGGAGGTTTTTCATTCTACGTACATTGGAGAAGAGAAGAGAAAGAGGAAAAAGCCAAATCGTCAGAATCCGAAGAATCATCGCAAGGTAAGGGGTGATTTTGTCTAATTAATATGCCTTATAGATTTTGATGATCAATAGGATGGATTGATATATTAGGAATCTCGAATTAGGATTTTCTAGATTATGCCCTAATGATATGATCCGACGTAAAAACCTCAATTGGATATGTGATGATTGTCACTATGTATAGAGTTATGTAGTAGATCAATTAGGGAGTGTAATTATGTTGTTAATTGGATGTGAAAACACATAATAATTACTGTTTCTGTTATACCATGGTTGTTGGTGATGAATGGTAGCAATGGGGATTGCATAACAACGGGAAAACAGGTCTTTGGTGAAAAATACGCAGCATGAGTCGACACATAGGGCTATGCATCGACACAAACTGTGTTGGTTTAAGGAAGAAGAAAGCGCACATACAGCCATGCATCGACTCATGTGGCATTTTTGGGAGTCTTGTATCGACACAAGAGAAGCATGAATCGACTCATACTGAAAATAATTGAGAAAACAGGTTTTGGAATAATGTATGAGTCGACTCGTACGATGTTTGTATCAATACAAATGATTTTGTATCAATACAAAACATGTATGCATCGACTCATACTGAAGGAAAAATAGAAAATGGGATTTTGCAGAACGTATATGTCGACACATACGAAGCTTGTATTGACACAAGCTGGTTTTGTATTGACACAAGAGGTTTTGTATCGACCCAAGCTGGACAGAAACGAATAAATACTTTTGAAAAACTGTTTTGGTCATATCTTTGCGACCGTAACTCCGATTTAGTCGTAGTTGGTATCGTTGAAAAGTTGGAAGCACGTACTATCTATTAAAAATATTCTTAACACCTAGTAACTGAATCTTGATGGATTGATGTGGCTTTCCGTATGAGGAATTCGTTGTAATTCGTGATTGTTCGTCGTTATCGTTGTATATGCTTGATAGATGTTAATACTATGTGGTGTGATTAACGTTGTATATGCATGATTATGTTGTGTTGTTTGATGGTGTTAACCATGTATGAAATGGTGTTGTGATATCATATTCCTTATTTGAATGTTGCATGATTTATGTTGCGCATGCATATGCATTCTGGTGGTGGTTAATTCCCATTGTGTGGAATTGGACCTGCAGAGCCAATATCTGTACCTAGTGGTTTAGTGGTGGTGAGGCTGGATTCGTATCCCAGTGGTGTATGGGCGAATCGTTGATTAACGCTGTTTCCGAGGTGTAAACGGAACAGGGTGTGAATTGAGTTCACGTTTGGTACCACATGCATAGAGTCTGCATTGCATATAGAATTATAACATGTTAGGATGGTTTCCAGTGTTATATTTTCATTGATTGTTGTTATATGCATAATGAACTGTGTGATGTTGTATTTGTGAACTGAAATCTAAATTATGCTAATGAGGGTGAAATAATGTATTGACTGTTTTATTGTTTTTAGAAACGTATAATGCATTTTAATTGTTGATGAAATATCACCCTTACTTTGATGATTTCAGATTGAAGTGTTAGCCGCTTAGGAGCTGGTGAGGATAGCTTTGAGTTGTGCTATTTAGATTGTTCGCGTGTCAGTGTCATGCTCTGGTAGTTGTAACACTGGGGAACGATTGTTTTGGAATTGTAGAATTGAACTTGTCTTCCTTTGGTTTATGTTGGACTACTTATGAATTGAAGTTTATTCCGTTTCGGTTGTTATTTTCCGCTGTGTATAACATAATTATTGGTTTTGACTACTTTAATAAAGTTCTTCAGTAAAAGCACGACTACTGTTATGATATTTTCTGTTTTTAAATAATTGTGACGCCCTTTCGTTTATGTTAACTCTGATTTAATCATTAACTTGCGAGGTATTTTAGAAGGGGTGTTACAGGATGCGTGAGTCTTCTATTAGTTTTATAATAAAATTTATTCCAAAAATGCATTTCTGATATAAACTTAAAATATATTCATCGTACTCTTTATCTTAAATCATAACAAATTATTCAACTCACATACTGATAAATATTACTAAAGATTCTATTTTCATTAAAAAAACTGAAACTTCATGGAATCTTATTCTAGCTGATATTCTTTATCTAATAAATCTTCACACACATCCCAAAACACTAAAAATCCAAATGGAGAAAATTGGAAACATGATCAATACCCTTTTCAATCCAAACATTTTTGACGTCACTCGGTAAGAAGTACACCAGCACAAAAATAGAAAAGTACCAAAGGTACCAACACCCGTCAAAGTATATAAAGTGGATCCCATAAACTTTAAAAGGAATTGGAAATGCATTTCCAATTTATATTGAAAGTGTATTTTCGATTTCTATGTATATTTTATCAAATCTAGGTATGCACCGCAAGTATATTTCCGATTTTGAGGAACAATTATAAAATTTCACGTGGTGCGTAAGAAAAACATGTGACGAGTTAAGAATTTGTCTTTTTTTTTCTTTCAAAATATAAAAAGATTATTTCAAACCAAAAAAACTACTTAGCTTAAAAGAAACACATAGAAGTGTTCAAAATCGAACTAAATCGTATGGTTTGATTTGGTTTGTAATTTGAATTTTACAAACCGAACCAAATCGCAATTGGTTCGAATGTGATTTGGCAATCTGTTAACAAACTGCATGATTTCGTTCAGTTTGTAGTTTGTATTTTACAAATCGAACTAAACTGAATAAAATTGTATTATGTTACAACCTAAATTTTAGGTAACTCACATTCAATCCAAACCTAAACATATTAAATCTTAGCCATTACAAATAATTTTCTCATCCTTACACTTATGATTTCAGTTCCAGTCTTCTCAAATCTCTCATAACATTATTGCACCTTATTTGTCATATACATATTGACACTTCTCTAATTTCTACTATCTTTTATTCTTTCATTTTTACATTCTCATTTTTATGCAAATGTTTCCTTTTTAAATTTCATTTTTACCGCTCATCTTCTTCTCTAATCTCTCATCTCTTCTATATCTTTTTGTTTCATTATAATATTTTTGATATTGTTTTATGCTATTATTTTATGTTCATTGTTCCACTTTTGTCTAATATAATTTTTTACATATTAAATGAGAATTTGTTGTCTAAATATGATAAGTTTTGTTGTTATTTAGTACTGTATGAATGACTAAATATGAAGTTATATTTTCATCTATGTGTGTATGTATGACTCAATGAAATATTTATAAAAAATCGAACCAACGAACCGAACAAATCATATTGGTTTGATTTGGTTCGATATTTTTCTTCTAAAAGTCAATCAAACCAAACCAAACGACACGTTTATTCTCTTGCAGTTCAGATGACTTTTAACATCAAAATTGCTCAAATCACACCACAAACACCCCTAATTTTACCTAATTAATAATTCTCATTTTTATTTTTTATAGCTATAAAAAATTATAAATAATAAATTTCAGTTAAAACAATTAAGTTGGTAATTATAATGGGTCATCCGACTATAAATGTGTAGGACTCAAACATTGCATCCCACTAATTAATTTATAAAAAAGTAATATTTCATTTATTAAACAACTTAACAAAAGAAATCAAATAATGAACATGAAATTACTTTCTTGTACTAAAATAAACTCCCAAACAAAACATTTTAAAATCTAAGGTAAAGATTTTTATAAAATAATAAAAAGTAGATCTATTACATTTAGAATTTGTAAAAAAAATTGAATTAAATTATACAGTAAAATTGATTTTAAAGTAAAAAAAAAATCTTTTTTGAAGTGGGATAACTTTGGTTGAAGTCTAAAAGAGACTGGTCCAAATCACACTCGACCCAAAGATGCAATGAAAGAGTTTGGCGGCGAATGATGGCAGTTCCATGTGCCAAGAATGCAGTCTCTTTTGACCCGATCAAACACTTCTAGGGTACGAATTACCCGACCCAAATCAGTTTACTCAACCACCCAAATCACGGGTAACATGTTATGCCACGTATGAGGTGAAATAAAGATACCATTATTGTTGCAAAAAATAATTGTTTCTCCTACTAAGGGGTTACCGGTATCCCTATTCCCACGCCTCAATCAAGTGGAAAGATGAAAGATGTAGCTAATTTAGTGATATGATTAGAGTCTATAAATGCTCTGGCCACATGGTTAACGAGATCATTCTCTTTTTAGCCCTAAAAGCATGGTTTACCTCATTGTATTTATCACAAGTACAATTGATGCCCACCATAAGATTTCAGTCAAATTGACCTAGACCAAACTCTCTCTTGACATCTAGAAGTATTAATCACCCTTTTACCATGGTAAGACGAGGCACCGCCACCAATAGTGGTGGCGGCAACGACAATATACTCTGGCCACATGGCTAAAGAGATCATTCACTTTTTGGCTTTAAAAGCATGGCTTACCTCGTTGTATTTATCACAAGTACAATTGATGCCCATCTTAAGATCTCAGTAAAATTGACCTAGACCACACTCTATCTTAAGATCTAGAAGTATTAATCACCCTTCTGCCATGTTAAGATGAGGTACCGCCACCAGTAGTGGTGGCGGCAACGACAATGAGGCTATAATAGAGTTGTGTCGCGCCAAAGAAAAAAATGCAAGGAAACATCTTGCTCCTTCAACAACGAATACATAAAGGCAACCCTCATAGGGTGACAAGATTCTAGATCCCCATCCTCTTTCTAACAAAATTTGGGGCTCCCCCGTTCCTACAGAACTTAAAATTATCATCTTTGATAGATTTCGATGAAACGAGTGATCCTCAAGACACGTCGTTACCATCAAAATGAAAGTGGAAATAATTGGTGTCAACGACTCTCTAAAATGCTATATTATATCCATTACCTTTAAAACACTGTCACTAAAGTGGTACGTGAACATTTGACTTTCGATAACTAGTTATCAAGACCTTTCGAGAAAACTAATCCACTTGTTTTTGGTGAGAACACATCAAAAGGTCTCGACAACTAACCTATTAAATACTTGTTTGGGGCATTCAAAGTCCTTGGGAGAATATCTCCCTCTATTTACTGAGGCGACAATAAAAGTGGTACATCCAAATCAGAAAGTGTTAGTGGTCGAATTTAAAAATGGATAAAAGTAAGGAAACTTCAATGAGTCTCTCACTCAAAAACCTACTACTTTCATGGCCTGATTTATGACATAAACTGAGTTTTATATCAAAGGGGAATAAAGCAACGCAAAAAAGTATCCACAGATGTTAAATAGTGTGCTTCTAGAAATTGCGATTCCTCACAACAACATTGTCGGAGTCACTATACCTCGCTCGTTCAAGACATAGCAACTTTTAAGCGCAATGGGAGGTTTGTGGACAACTTTATGTTCCTCAACACCTATTGAGAGAAAATTTGGCGCAAAGTGCTTCATGTACACGACATTTCGCCTTCTTCGACTCCAAAGTGGGAGGTCAGTGGTAGTTGTCGCAGTGAAAAATTTAGAGACCAAGCTACTGACTAACTAGAGTCACAAAACTTTAAGAAGTCACCACCGAACTTTATTGTTACCAATGAAAAGGGAAAAGATCAAAACCATATTATTAAACATGCATTGCAAGAAGTACAACTAAAAGCAAAGCATAAAGAAGAGATTTAAGGTACGGGTGTTGGTTATACAAAAGGAATGTATTATCACCCTATGTATCTTTAGTACTCTACAAGAACCTCTTGTAATATCAGTGTTTTTGACTAAAGTGGTTGATTGCAACATGGCAGGAGAGATGGACAAATAAATTGTTTCTATTATATTTTTGTGTTTGGAAAGACATAAAGTCTCATACCTACGTACCAATGAGAATCAAAACCTCGTAGTTCATGGTAATAATAACAAAAGATTTGTTATTGTTGATTTTAAGAGAAGAGAAAAATTGTCTTCTTAAGGAGAATACTCAACTAATACCACCAAATGTATGAGAAAGTGGATCTTGCATCATCATGAGGAAAAGACTCCTAACTTGGATATAAGATCAACAAGTAGCCCATCTACCATTTAATATCACTAAAAACACTATTTTTGTCCTACTTTCTCAATCTTCCATCTTTTTTCTACAAATATTTATTTTTCTCATTTGAATTTGTCTTGTGCTTAGTGAGTATGTTTGCTTTGAGTGAAGGTCATATTTGTAATTTATCCAAGAGTGTATTATCTCTTAAATAGAGTGTCTCATGTAAAAAGTTGCTAGGTTGCGAACTAAACCATTAAAAATTCTTGTTTAGTTTGGGATTATCTTAGGAGGTTTCCGTTTGGTTAATGAGTTACGCCAGCTACAAAAGCTCTTATTGGGTTCATGAATATTAGCCAACAAAATCTTTATAAAGATTCTGGAGCTATAAAATCTTTGTTCAGTTTTGAGATCATCCCGTATAAAATCTCGTGCAAGATTCTTAAGTTAAACTTGTGTAAAAACTCTCTCAAGTTTCGAGATTAACCCATGTAAAATCTCACAAAGCTCGTGAGTTCAATCTAGTGTAAAAGCTTCATTTGATTAGATGGTTAGCCTGTGAAAAATTCCATCTCACTTTAGAGGCCAACCTGTACAAAATCTCTATTTGGTTCAAAGAATAGTCTGTTAAAACTCCAAATTTGTTTGTAAGAATATTAGTGATAAATATATAAAAAATTCACGCAAGACATTTCGAAAACTCTCAAGAAAAAATTCTTAAAGAGAAGATTAGATCACCTCGTTTAAACCGAACCTTTATAATTTATTGATGTTTTTCTCTTTTCATTATCTCTTTTACTTTTCAGTTATTTTTCTTTTTCATTGTTTTTCCGTATGTTTATCTATCACAGATCTATTTCTTTATTTGTTTTACCAACGATTTTAAACTCTAATTTTTTTCAATAATTTTGTTTTCAATTAAATATTTTCAAACCTTCATAATTCCCTCTCCCTTTGCGTTTAGAGTCACTTGTCCAACAATATTAATATCCGAAACAAAAATAACATTATCAATCAAATTTACTAAAATCACGAGCTCTCATAAATAGTGTATTTGAGTTAAATTATGAATAAATAACTAAAACTCGAACTTCATAAAATATTTATTATTCTAATCATTTGAGAGTCTGTGTGGTCTTCACTATATTGTTTGGTCTCTAGGATATTGAGAGTGAGTGCGGTGTTTTCAAGCATTTGGCCACAAGGCCTCTAGGATATTGATATTGAGCATGAGTGTGGTTAGTGTGGAATGATCCGGCCTCAATTCCACTAATCCATTACATTGGACTTTGTGAAAATCCTTCACATTTTTGTCTTTTAAAAATAGCAAAATAGATCTCGTTGGAGGAGAGTGTCTCTCATCTTGATTTCCAAGCAATGTGAAAATGTGTACATTGACATTGAAAAAAATCACTTTTATCCAACGAAACTCATTGCAATCAAATGTGAAAGAAATATATAGTAAGGATTAATAGTGGAAATATATTCATGTGATCATCACATTCCTAAACCTATCACACCACAAAAATTGAATTAAAATAGGTGCAGAAATTCAACTGATATTTTCCTTAACCATCCCCACAAAAATTGACTAGTAGCAAGCACACATTAGACTTTTTTTGTTAGGAAAATTAGTTACGATACAACTAAGATAACATAGTAAGTCTCAAATGCATTTATAACCTGCCTAATTACCTAATAGATAAACTTTAGACATGTGTCCAAAACTGAGTAGCCCACAGTTTGTGTACATACATATCTTTCATGGCCAAAAAGAGTCCTAAAAAAAGACGCTATTCCTAATCATTTCCTATAGTTATCAATCTTCTATTCCTGCAACATGCTTTAGCAACCACCCTACTAAATAAGCTGCAGCTCCCGCTACAACACCACTGAAAAGAGTAACACCTGTGGTCAACATCATGTTTTGACCAGCAATTCTTGCCCTTGCCACACCAAGAAGTGCAAGGCCAAGTGATGAAACAAGGCAAGCACTAACAAACTTAACCGAATCATTATCTGTAAATGGTATAAGGATGATGAAAGATAGCAGAGGTATTGAGCCAAAAACCATGAAAGATGCAAAGGTCACACAGCCATTCTTCCATGGCTTCTTTTCTTGATCTGCTGCTTGTAGCATTCCTTTCTCAGCTACTATTCTTTGGTCCACTAGTATGTCATTGTATTTTGTAAATATGTTCACAACCTTGCACCAAAGCAAATAATCATGTTAGAACTTATAAGCAATTTTGAATTGACTTATTCGAGTTTATCTACTAGACGTACCGTGTCTGCGTCGTTGTAATCCATTCCAAGAGACTGATAGTATGTAACTAAATCTCTTTGTTCATTTTCTCTACTATTCAAAACATCCCATTCAATGACTCTCCTTTCCTCCATGGTCACATCCCGCTCGGAGCTAGCAGAGACTATGTCTCCAAACCCCATTGATATTGCATCTGCTACTAAGTTTGCAAACCCTAGAACCAACACATTCCCTATATTCACATAACACACAAGCTAAATTAAATCATCAATGCTTAGAAATATGTGATAATAATCTTTAAAGAAAAAGAGAATACGTATATTTATGTAAAACAGTATAAGTATACCTGAGGAATTAGTGGTAGCTGAAATAGAGGAAATAAGAGAAAAGCATGTGATAATAGCATCAAGTCCTCCATAAACTACGCTTTTTACATATTCACCTCTCCAAGGTTCTTTTGGTCTTTCACTCTTCCTTTCAATATCACCACTATGGAGGAGCCTTGTGGTGTTGTTGTTGTCACCTCTCTCATCCATTATACCACTGATCAATCAAGCCTCTTGTTTTTTTAATAAATTTTTTTGGAACTTTGTGGTTAATTATTATTTGCAGAAGGATTTAATACACCTTGCAATGTTTTCAGTTCACAGTAATGAGCAAGTTTATTTTTATTCTTTTTTTTATTCTCTTCTTTTAGTTATTTTAGTGTCAATTCATTCGAAGTGTCACTTTGCATGTAAATGAACAAACACGTAGCGGTATTAAGGTTGTCTGTTTTGTAGGAACGTTGTTGACACGTTTGAATCACCACATGGCCACCGACCACCGTTCTTACATACTAGCAGCTGTAAACAACTAATACTACTACATATAGAGCATAGTTTATGGAGGAATAATAGTTTGATTTTAAGTATAAATAAATATAATAGTTTCGGAAATAGTAACATTTTAGAAATAATTGAATTACATCCTCTTTCTTTTTTTATGTTAAAATATACCTTTTTCCTTCCTTGGCTAAACATTTTACATTTTTATATAATTATATTTATAATTCATGTTACTTTATTGATTTTTATTTCACAATAATAATCTACAAAATACTATAAAATAAATAAAATTAGATATCATAAAAATTTTAAATATTAAACAAATTATTATAAGACAATTTCTTACCCCACGCATATGATAAAGGGCCACTCTCTATAATTTCAAAAATACAATTTGGAAAATAAAAACTATATTTCTGATTCGCACCATATTTTATACAAAACAGGCCAATGTGATTTCATCCTTCAAAATGTAAAAAACGACACCGGAGATATACTTTTGGTCCAAATCATAATTATGTTTCCGGTTCTATTAGCGGGAAGATTGAATTTTGTTGCCACCTTGACATTTCATATATAACCAGAATATATTTCTGATTTATGACACGATGCAAGTTACTTAAAACAGTAACGAGTATTGATATATTTGATCACCGCCATTTCTTCTTTCTTTCCTTAAAACATCTAAAAAAAACCTCGTCATTCTCGATCCATTTTCCAGTCCAAATCATTATTTTTGTGGTTCATCATATTAGAAAGAACTCAAGTAAGTAGAATTTCAAATAAAATTTATTCATTTCATCTCTCATTCCCTACATTAATCAGTTATTTTCTGTAAAAATAGGTTACGTAGAAATCGATGTATATTTCCGGTTGTTAATTTCCAATTTTTGTCTGTGTTTATTTTAACAGCAACTGTCAATGTGACATGCTAATAAATTTTGTATTTTTATCTAATATTAGGTATGGTGCACCCCGATAATAGTGCCAAACCTAACGTGTCTGAAGTTGTTTCGTCTCTTGTAGTTTCTCCTCTTGTAATTAAGGTGGTAGATGTTCGTGAGCAATTTGAAAATATAGAAGAATTTGAATTATGTGAAGACATGTTGCAGTGGATTCATATAGAGACAACAAAATTAGGATTTGGTGTTGTGATTTGAAGGTCTGATAATGGTACGGATAGAAGAAAGGAATTTGTATTCTGACATGTGAAAGAAGTGGAAAATACATATGTCGTATACAAAATTTGAAACACGACGACACCGGTTCAAGAAAATGTGAATGTCCATTTAGGTTGTTGGTGTTACGTTGACTGAGAAGACGTATTATGTTAGTTTTGCATTTCTAGAGTGCGGAAAAAAGGACAACTTTGCATTGTCTTTAAAGGTTTGTAGGTCAATGTTGAAGGATCAAGAAGATATGCTGAAAGTCATTGTTACCGATCGAGAAACGTCATTAATAAATTCGGTTGCTACTGTATTTTCCACTTCTTACGCATTACTTTGTACGTACCATATTACTAAAAATATGAGAAGTCGGGTTAACCCGCGGTGGGGACAAAACATGTTGCAGGTGAAGATGGAAATTGGTCAAGGCGGGAGTCATTGTGGAGAAAATATGGATGCATGCAATGTTATAATAAATGCATCTACAAAAGAGCTATACGCTGATGTTGTTTTACAGTTCAGGAATGTTTGCGTGAAAATTATTTCCCTATGCACACTGCTCAAACACCAAATTCCAATGATCGCATCATATGTGTTGGGTGAGTTTCAAATCCGGGACATTTTGTTCAAATGTGTTTGAAACTGGAATGCCCTATACCACATACATCACTAGAGTGGACGCTTCATTTCACAAACCCATCTGAGATCTGGCCGGATCAATTCATTGAAAGGATGCAAGAATACAACAAGGTAAACCAAATTGAAATAGAAAAAAATAGGAAAAATCAAAAGGGGTGTCAACGATGGATTTATCCAGCGAAACTTTTTTCAGCTCATTCAAGTAGTTAGGTATCATTTTATTGTTAAGGTAATTTTGTTCATGTATTATGATGTGAAAATATAGTCATTTTTGTAGTTTGACAAAAACACAATATTTGAATACATGAGGCTTTTTGATAATAGTTGTTGTTTCTATTTTTTCTTCTTCTGGTTTTTCACTCCCAGGGCCTTAACCGAAAACATACTTCTGGTTCCATTTAATAAAAAAACGGAAATTAATTGTCGGTTCTATCATTGACACAGAGATAGGATTTGTATGGTTCATGTTTACCTCCAACTACTATAAAAAAACCTCACTTCTTATATTTTTTTCATACCACGACACCAAAAACCAGAAATGGATATGAAATTGAACATCAAATGGCATGTTGGAGTTCTCCACTTGACCGACGCTACACCATCTTGCGAATTTAAGTTCACCGTGTACACTCCTATTGAAGATGTGCGTGAAATATTACAGGAACTTGTACCTTTTGACGACAATCGCAAGGTAGTGAAGATCGAGTACCGCTCGCAATCGGTTGACAAAGATGGGAAGCTTCAGTTCATCAAGCGTGAGTTGAAGAACGACACTAATTTACGGGATATGTGGAGTACTTTTGACAGTTTTGAGGAGAAAGTTTGGATCGAGTTAGATGCGACTATAACAAGATCGGTCGATGATATTATCAGGATGTTGCAACGTCCACCTGGACGTTGATTTGTAATGTTTGATTTATGTTTAACTCCTAAATGTATTTGCTATGTTTATGTTATGAATTATATTTATGTTTATGTTATGCTATTCAATAATGTTTTCTGGTTCCTGTAAAGAATAAAATCAGAAATGCACCTTCGGTCCCAAACCGAAATTAAATTTCTGATTTCTATGATATTTTATCAGATCTTTGTGCGCATCAGAAGTATACTTCTGATTTTAAGTAACATTTAAGGAATTTTACGTGGTGCGTAAGAAACACATTGGGTGGGTTAAAAAATTGCCTTATTATAATTGAATAGTAGTATACTGTCAATGTAAAAAATTATTACACAGACATCCAATCAAAATATTTTAAAGCACCAAATTATAAAAGTATTTTAAAATTTATCGTATGACTTGGCGGTTTACATATTTATTATTAGTCGACAGTTTAAAAATGTTTTACACTCAATTCGCCATCATTTTTCTCTATTCAAATTGCTTCAATTTACATTTCTGTTTAAATATATTTATCATATTTTTATTAAAAAATAATAAAAATTATGTCTATAGAATTGTACTTAAGTTTTTCTAGTAAATTAATTAGAAATAAATTTTGATTAAAAAATAAAAAATTATTAATAATATATTTAAAGTTAATATCATTGATATTTAGATCTGTAAAAATTGATTTTTTGAATGACAGCTTGAAACTATTTATTAGTGATTTGAAGTTTTATTTTTGACAATTTTAGTGATTTAAAGTTTATTATTATTAAAAATAAATTATTTACGTTCAAATAGTATATTCAAGTTTAATATATATTTAATATTTAAAATAATTAAAAATATAAAAATAAAAAATAATAATACTAAAATAAGTTAATTGTTAATTATTGAAAATTAATAAATTAATATAATAAAATAGAATATATAATACTTCAAAAAATAAAAACTATAAATATGCAGTTTGATTTATTAATGTCCAAATACTTATATCGATCACTTAATCAAACAATGTTATTCAATAACATTATTTTTTAATTTTATTTTATTTTAATACAAATCAATGTTATAAATCTATTTTAATCAAAAACACCTATATCAACCTAAAATTCATAATTCATACTACTGTTCCAAATAATTTATCATTGTTTTGCTTACTTTTATTGTAATTTTATTGGCTTTAGATTTATTAAAAGGTCCACATCTCGCACTATATATTTTTTCGGTTACAGTGGCCAGTAATCGAAATTATACAGATTTTGTTTTTTGTGTTACTATTTTGTACACTTGTTGTGACCGACTCCTCTGTCATAATCACGACTCGTCGGATTAAAATACAAGGCTTAAATTGTCACATTCATAACCATGCAAATGACTTTATATACCTAAACCATTTAATTAAAATTAATATATTCAACATCAAATCATTTCTTTTCTTTTTTACTTTAACTAACAAAGAAATTATGAAATTTCAAAATAATGACAACAAAAAAATAATAAAGTTGCATTAACAACATTTAAATTTTAATCTAGACCAAAGGCCTCCTTTCATCATCTTCACCACCTACAGAATCATGGACTCCACCCATCTCTTCATCATCACCAGTAGTTGATTTTGAATTTGAACTATTAGGAGAAGAATTTAAGGCTTTTTTGTTGATGGTTGGTTTGTTTTCAGGCAACATTTTCAATGTGATTCCCATAGCTATGAGTATTAGTCCACTTCCATGTTGTTCTGTTAATGGTTTTGTAAATATCAAGTATGATAGTAGCAATGTCACTGCCTTTCTTGCTGTTGTTATCTGTCATCATACATACACAATTCAATGAATTCAAACAAGGTTAATTTTATGGTATGGTGAATTAATAGCATTTATGATGCACAAGGTGCTTGTTTTTTCAAATATGTGACATATTAATGTTAGTTTGGTACAAAGTACTAAAGTGATGACAAATTAAAATGAGGAAAAGGTTGTGATAGTAAATTACCATGGCTGTGGTGGCAGCACCAAAAAGGGCAATAAGGGATAGGACAGAAACTTGACCTATAAATGTTGCCATTGCTTCAAAGACTAAAACACCATACACGTAGGGATGCTGCAAGGACAAGAAAAGTGTGATTCTATTGATGAGAAAAGTGGAATAATAGAATAATGTTGTATGTGGTAAAAACAAGGAGCTGTTTGTTCTAAATTTACCTGTGAACATGAAGTCCATGCTTTGAATAATTCTCCTGTAAAAAGCATTGGTGGGATTAAGAAAGGTAAGCCCACTACAGTTGAGCAGAACAGCATCTCCATCTGTGTCATCAAATTATTATCAGTGTCAACATGTCAGGCTCGTGTATGTGTCAATGCGATTGAGAAATTTTCTATTGACTTAAAAGAATGACAAATTTGGGGTAAAATGCATATACTTGATGTATGATATACTACTAGAAAAATTTGAATTAACGACAGAAAATTCATCTGGGTCGTGTTTGTGTCTGTGTCAGTGCTACATAGATGATTAGGAAGTGATGGAAAATCAATCAATCACCTGTGTGGTATCAGGGTTCATAGTAAAGATAGCTTCTTGAAGATTTCCGAGAAAAGAATCCATAACCAAAGCACCGGTTATCATAACAACGCCAACAACACTGAAATTAGGCGATGTATGTGCATCTGCTAGTGTGAATAGGATCAATCCAACAACCAAGAGTATTGCAGATATATATTCATGAATTGGATACTTCCTTCTCAAACCAGGAATAAAGGCTCCCATTATCATCACTGGCAGAACCTACATAGCATCAAAAATTGCAACATTCAATCTTCACATAGCTATACAACATGAATCAAACAGTTTGAAGACCAAAAAGCATGTTAGAAATTTTATCATAAACTTTACCAAATGAATAAAGCTTATACATAAATGGGCAACAAACTGCGCCGATCACAATATCCTTCAAAAAAGGTAAAGGTAGTTGTTATTCTTTTGTCTATTATGCTTTTTTTTAGTTACCTTAGTGGATTTGAACATGATCTGTGCAGGGTAATTAAGAAAAGCCAAAGAACCCTTTGTTAAACCATGTGAACCCATGAGAACAGCAGAAAGCTTCACATAAGTTTTCCATGGGTTCACCATTTGCTTGCTTGTGAAACCTTGAAGGTAAATCAGAAACAGGTACACAAATCCTTGAATAAATGTGAAGTACCAACCATAGCTGAAACAAACAAAAAAAAAATCAAAATCACTTATTTCACTTTTAGCTTTTCCATTGAAAGCTAAAAAAAAACAGTAATAACTTGATGTGAAATTCACCTGAAATGAAGCCTGTTATACACATATTCCTGAAAATTAAGCAAAAAGGGAAAATGAAAAATTGATGAAATTTACCAAAATTCAATTTAACCACTCATAAACACACATAAAAAAAGCATAAAAATCAGTTTTTTCTGCAACCCAATTGCTGAAATTGTAATCATTAATCAACAAAACCAGAAAAAAAGTCAAGAAAAACCAAAACAAGAACAGAGTATATAAAAAAAATATACCTCACAGATACCATTAACAAGGTATCCAAAGAAGAATCCAGAAGAACAAATGAGGAATTGTTGCCATCTGGGTTTATCAGAGAGTGAAATTCCAAACAACTTACGACCCTGTTCTTCTTTCTTCATCACCATTTTTGTTGTTTTTCTTCAAATTTGACACAACCCCAAAATTCAATTCAATGAAAAGACTATATTTTTCTATAACTGAAACGTGATCAAACCATGTGAAGAAGCATTTGGGGGTAAAATCATTGCATGTTGACTTTAGCTCTCTAGCAATGAAGAAGAAAGAGTTTTTGGGTGGCACAAAATTGAAACTTGGTGTATTAGTCTAATCAAGCATATAATATTTTTTATGCATGAAAATTTTAGAGAGATAAAGTTAGAGAGAGAGAGAGAGAGAGAGAGGGAGCGTGGGTTTGTGTGTGTGATGTTGTTGTTACAGTAGAATTTATTTATGGTGTGCTGTGAATGTGATTATACGCAAAGGCAAAGGTTGAATTAAGGAGAAAATTTTCTTCTATACTTTATTTATTATACTACGTGTTATAATTAATTAATTAATTAAAAAATAAATATTTTATTGATTTTTTATACAGTGTCAAATCAACATCTTTCAATTTTATTAATGGGTATAATTAATAAGTACAGCAGTATTTGAACATGCAATTTAATACATAAATTAAAATTAGATTAATTAAATATAAAAATATTTGGTTTTTTAACACATATGAAATGATAATTTTCGGTAGCGTAAGAATATTTAAGCTGTGAGTTTAAATCTGCGACATTTTAATTATATATTTATAAAAAATATTTTAAATAAATGTTTAATAAATTAATAATATATTTGATATTAAATTTAGAGTTAAATATATTTTTATTTCTATAAATATTTTAATTTTAATTTCTAATTTATATTAAAAAAATGTTGAATTTTAATCTTATAAAATTATTTTTATATATAGTTTTAGTATTTGTAAAAGATTAAAACTTGATTTTTTTATAGCGAGTAAAAATTATTTTTGGTAATTTTATAGAAATTAAAAATATATTTAATTTTTAAATTAAATATATTAGTTTTAAAAAATATTATAAAATTATTTTTTAATTTTGGTTGATATTTTTTTTCATATTTTGTTTGCATCAGGAGAAGAGTGGAAATTTAATATTTTGATAAATATTTGGAAAGTATTGAATATTTTTGTTAATTAAGAAGGACGCCGGTTGCTGGGTCATGTGAGCTACATGAAAATATTGATGCCCCACTGAGGTTAGAGTATATATTTGGGATGATTTGGCTGGGGTTCTTTTAGTATTTCTTTCTTGCTGATTTTGATTTTAAGTTATTATTTTATGGCTGATTTTGATGTTGCCCATTTTTCTTTTAGTATTTTTTTATTTACTATAAATATACTTTCTTACCAAATATTAAGCAGGGTAGTTTTAGTTTTATAAAAAATAAATATGTATTTTTTTAAGATTCAAATAGACATATTTTAAAGATATAAAGGAAAGAAAAGTAATAATACTTAAAAAAAATAAATCCTTTTCACCTTTTTTATATATACAAATGAAGTAAAAAATGTTGATACATGTGATATAGTAGTACAATGAAAAAAATATTATATTAAAATTAAAATACTTTTAACGTATAAATCAATTATATTTTGATATATGCAAAGTATTAAATATTGCAAAATTATTTTGACTAGAATAACTTTAATTAGACTAAAAAAAGAAAGAACACATAATTTAATCGGTTTAAAATCATATCATTAGGTGGTATTCAATGACTTTTTCACCGAATTTTGTATGACACTTTTGAACAGATTAAATTATGAGTTGTTTTTTGAACTCCAAATTCGGCCCATCACGATTAGGGCGTACGTCACCTGAACCAAACTCATATTATTAAGTGGCATTCACGTCAATAAGTGCTAGACCAGATATTTATGAAAGAGCGGTTATTATTACTTCTTTATTAAAGAAATTATTCTTCTTGTTTTAGGGAATAACGTCTCTTCATATTTCCATGGCGTAGTCGTGTATTTGGATTGGAACTGATTCTTCACCGACAACTTGCCACATGTATCGTGGCTATAAACTGTTCTTCTTATTTTGCTCAGATATCCAAGATACCTAAAAACCTATTACATTTCTCACACGAGCAAGACATCTTTATTTTATTTTTGCAAGTACTTTTGACGCCCATATTTCCACTTCTAGTTGTTGTGCCTTGTTGTGTTACCATGTTGAGAGAGATGACTGAGGCGATTAAGTAATAAGTGAGAGAGTAGCCTAGGTCAATTTTACTGAGACCCCATGATTAAATTATGAGTTGTTTTCTGAACTCCCAATTCGGCCCATCATGATTAGGGCATAGGTCATCTGAACCAAACTCATATTATTAAGTGGCATTCACGTCAACAAGTGCTAGAACACTTATATATGAAAGAGCGGTTATTATTACTTCTTTATTAAAGAAATTATTCTTCTTGTTTTAGGGAAGAATGTCTCTTCATATTTCCATGGTGTAGTCGTATATTTGGATTGAAACTGATTCTTCACCGACAACTTGCCTCATTATCGTGGCTATAAACTGTTCTTCTTATTTTATTCAGATATCCAAGATACTTGAAAACCCTATTACATTTCTCACGCAAGCAAGACATTTTATTTTTATTTTTGCAAGTACTTTAGACGCTCATCACGGGGCCTCGGTAAAATTGACCTAGTCTACTCTCTCACTTATTACTTAATCACCTCAGTCATCTCTCTCACCATGGTAACACAACAAGGCACAATAACTAGAAGTGGCAATATGGGCGACAACGAGGCCTTGGTAGAGATGTGAGGTGCTATGGAAGGATTGTGTCACTCCAACCAAGTTTTGCAGGATAACGTCCTAAACCTTCAAGAAAGACATTGTGATGAAAACCTACTCAAAGACGACAAGGTTCTGGATCTCCATGATTTCTTTGAGAAAATTTAGGGCACCCTCGTACGAGAAAATTCCAAATCGCTATCGATGGTGGAATTTGATGGGAAATGTGACCCCCATGAGCACATTGCTTCCATCAATACTCGGTGGCAATAATTGGTGCTTCTAATTCCTTGAAATGCAAGATATTGGATAGTACTTTCAAGTATGCGGCTCTCATATGGTTTATAAACCTCCCTTATTTTTCAATGACCGGTTTTCAAGACCTCTCTAGGAAACTCCATTCATTTTTTGAGAGTAATCACCAGAAAAACTTGCCTATTCAATGTTCTTTAGGGGAATTCCAAGTCCTAGAGGGACGACCTCACCCAATTCAATAAGGAAACTATAAAGGTAATACATCAAAACTAAAAGATGTTTTTGGGATCATGGAAAAATGGCTTATAGGCTAGACATTTTCACAAGTTTCTTTCCTTAGAAACTTTTCATTTTAGCGGTTGAATTTATGGCATGGTATAAATGTTATATCCATGGGGATAAAGAAATGTAGAAAATAATGTATGATGCTTCAATGAGTCTCTTGTGTAACACCCCTTCTAAAATACCTCGCGAATTAATAATTAAATCAGAGTTAACATAAATGAAAGGGCATTACAATTTATTTAAATATAAAAATATCATAACAGTAGTCATGCTGAACTGAAGAACTTTATTAAAAATAGCCAAACCAATAATATGTTCTACACAGCGGAAAAATAGCATAAAATCCGGAATAAATTCAACTTATAATTATTCCAACATAAACCAAAAGAAAACAAAGTTCAAAACTATAATTTCCAAAACAATTGTTCCCCAGTGTTACAACTACCAGAGCATGACACATACACGCAGATAAACTAAATAGCACAGCTCAAAGCTATCCTCACCAGCTCCTAAGCGGCTAACACTTCAATATGAAATCATCAAAGTAAGGGTGAGATTTTGTCAACAATTAAAATGTATTATACGTTTCTAAAAACAATAAAACAGTCAATACATTATTTCACCCTCATTAGTATAATCAGATTACAGTACACGATCACAATTCACACAGATCAATATGCACAATAACAACAACAATGAAATTATAACATTGGAATCCATCCTATCATGTTATAACTCCATATGCAATGCAGACTCAATGCATGTGGTACCAAACGTGAACTCAATTCACACCCTGTTCCGTTTACACCCCGGAAACAACATTAATCAACGATTCACCCATACACCACTGGGACACGAATCTAGCCTCACCACCACTAAACCACTGGGTACGGGTATTGGCTCTACAGGTCCAATTCCACACAATGGGAATTAACCACCACCATAATGCATATGCATGCACAACATAAAGCATGCAACATTCAAATAAGGAATATGATATCACAACATCATTCCATATATAGCCAACACCAATAAACATCACAACATAATCATGCATATAAAACATCAATCACAACATATAATATTAACATCTATCAAGTATTTACAACGTCAACGACGAACAACCATGAATAACAATGAATTCCTCATACGGAAAGTCATATTAATCCAATAGGATTCACTCACTAGGTGTTAAGAATGTTTTTATAGGAAAGTACATGCTTCCAGCTTTCCAACGGTTCCAACTACGACTAAATCGGAGTTACGGTCGCAAAGATATGACCAAAACAGTTTTTCAAAAGTATTTGTTCAATTTTGTCCAGCTTGGGTCGATACATAAGCTCATGTGTCAATACAAAACCGGCTTGTGTCGACACAAGCTTCGTATGAGTCGATTCATACGTTCTGCAAAATCCCATTTTTCTATTTTTGTTTAGTATGAGTCGACACAAGCTTATCTTGTGTCGATACAAAACTCCCAAAAATGCCACATGAGTCGATGCATGGTTGTATGTGTCGACGCAAGCAGTTTTTCAGCTTCTGTTTTCTTAAACCAATGCAACTTGTATCGACACATACCCTCTTGGGTCGACTCATGCTGCGTTTTTTCCACCAAATACCAGGTTTTTCCATTGTTATGCAGTCCCAATTGATACCATTCATCACCAACAACCACAATACAACAAAAACAGTAAAATTATGTATTTTCACATCCAATTAACAATAGAATTACACTCCCTAATTAATCCACGAATCAACCTACACATAGTAACCATTCCTATGAATTTCAATTGGGTTTTTTACGTCGGATCACATCATTAGGCATAACCTAGAAAATCCTAATTTGAGATTCCTAACGTATTATTCCATCCTATTGATTATCAAAACCTATAGGGCATATTAACCAGACAAAATCACCCCTTACCTTGCGATGATTCTTCGAATTCCGACGCTTTGGCTTTTTCTCCTCTTTCTCTTCTCTTCTCCAATGTACGTATGATAGAAACTTCCAATATTCTCATTTCCTCTTTTCCTTTTATTATTCCGATGATAATAATAATAATAATAATAATAATAATAAAATTAGTACATTTAGAGTGTTTTGCTCCACGCACCCTCCAATTCAACCTCACACCCCTATGCTTCCATTTATTTAATTAATTGATTAAATCCAACAATCCAAAAATACTAATAATTAAACTTTTAATTAAATTAATAATTAAAACTCTAATTATTTAATAATTGAATTATTTGGGGTGTCACATCTTGCATTAACCTCATATGATATTTTTGAAGGCTTGGAAAAACACTTAGAAGTGGGGGTTGAATAAGTTTTTCTTACTTTGTAAATCTTTTATCCAAACAACAAACTAAATACTCAAGGGTTTTATCTTGGTTCATTTGAAACTGAAACTACTCCAGTCCACCCGTCAAGATGATTTTGCCTCTCTCAACGAGGACTTAATCCACTATAATCAACGATTACAGAGTGAACTACCCAATTGGTGTGACTAACTTCCTCTAAGACTCACTAGTCATAGCCCTCTCAAGAATACTGACCCAACTGGTCTTCTCAAGGAACAACCTGCACAACCAACTGTTGTGACTAACACCTCTAAGACTCAACTAGTCCTAGCCTTCTCGAGATTACTGACCTAAACTAGTCTCTCAAGGAACAACTATTGCTTCTAGAAAAGCTATTCTTCATAAAGTGAAGTTTACACAAAAATGAAGCTCAAATGTATAGTAAACTAATTTACAGAAATGACTCTTTGTTTTTGCAGCGTGAGTTTACTTGAGAAAATGAATGAATGTTTGTTGTGCGTTGAAGAAGTGTTCTTGTTGTTGTTATTTTCCTTTTTGAATTGAAGACTTTATATAGAGCTTTCTAGGAAAACTTTCTGTTGGAGGTAGCGTGTCTTGAAGAATGGAAAACGTAATTAACTTGCTAATCTCCACGTGGTTTTGCTTAACCAATGAACATGGATTATTGAGCCACTCAAGTACCTTAGCCTTTTTAGCTTAGTAGGATAACGTTGTTGTAGCAGGTTTTGTCTCTTAGAAGATGACGTATATTTAGATGATGATCTTCTATAAGCCTTGTTAGAATATCTTCTTATCAGAACATTCTGTCGGTGATTTCTATCAGAATTGTGCTTATCTGCTTCTATCAGAAGTTACTTCCTAGCTTACCTGACCAGAAGTTTTGTCTTTATTAGAACTTCTAATACTTCATGATCTTCTGTAAGCCTTGTTATACATATTCTATTCAGAATATATTGTTGGTGCTTTTTATCAGAGGTTTCTCTTTGCTTGCTTCTCTCAGAAGTTGAATTTCATTCTTTAGTTTAGAAGCTTTATAGGTAGCGTGCGTGTTCCAGAAGTTTTTCTCTCATTAGAACTTCTAAGGATCGTTTCTATCAGCAGTTGCTTTGAGCGTGCTTGATCAGAAGTTCTGTCTCATTAGAACTTCTAACTTCATCTTCTGCTCAGCATAATATGTCTTCCATTTTTGCGCTAGAGTCAGAACATCTTTTGAAATGAAAACATGCACAAGTCAGAGTATCATATTCATTCATACAAAATTTATTATGCTTGTTATCATCAAAACTTTAATATATATTTAGAAACAAACTTTGTTCTAACAATTTTCTCCAAGTTTCTTGACAGCTTCATCTTTCCTTTTTTTAGGTTCCTTCAACTCATTCAAAGAGAAATGTGCCTTATCACACTCTTCTGCACTGGGCATCAATGATTGTTGGGTTTAGGTAAGTGTCTTCCTCATGGTGTTATGCTTGGTATTTAGGTTCAAGATGATCCTAATTGACAGGCTGTGGGCATCGAGCATTATGTACTTCAACATAAGACCTCTTAGGAAACGAGTCTCTACTAAATTGAACATATTACTAGATCTCAATTGACTCCCAACATATGATCGTTGTGGAAGTTATTCGGAAAATTGAAACACTCGTCCATATAACTATTCACGTTAAAATCTATGTTCCAAAGGGAATGTGCCTTTGTGTTCCTCAGAGGAGCTAAGGAAATTTTTATCTTCGTAGGCGTTCCCTCAAGGTCCACATTATCTTTGTCGTCCAAATATATAATCAAATCAGGTTAGATGATCTTATCTTTTTGCCCCAAAATTTAAGATGGGGCCTATTCTGCCAAGACATACTTTATGGTTTATTAGAGACCCTAAAGATTCGTCATTTCTTAATTTTGGTGAACAAGTGCAGAATTTGATAAGTAAATGAGTTGAATTTTCTTCAATGGAGGAGTTGGAGTTGAGTTTGAAATGTATAAAGTTGATATGAGTTAAGTTTAAAGTAAGCCTTGTAACTTTTTAATTTCCTAAATAAAAAGTGAAAGAGTTCTTATTAGTTTTGTTGATTTATGAGTAGACATTGTTGAATGTTTAGGGTTGTGTAGTGTTATTTTTACCGTGTTGATGAGTACTGTTGTGTAATTATATAATTATAAATATCGTCGAGTTGTAGTTATATATGATGTTGAATTATGTTGGTATGATTAGTTTAGAGAGGAACTATTATGGTGGCCTTATATTGGCGATATTTATTCAGAAAAGAACTACAATGGTGGCCTTGTATTGGATATTTTGTGGGTTCAAAGAGGAAACAATGATGATTATTTTGTTGATATTGTTTGTTGCATTGCATCACACACACACACACACACACACACACACACACACACACACACACACACATATATATATATATATATATATATATATATATATATATATATATATATATATATATATATATATATATATATATATATATATATATATATATATATATATATATATATATATATATATATATATATATAGATGACTTTGATCGAGTGAGGGTCACAAATTTAGAGAGGAATCATTGGTTTAGAGATGAACTAGTGGCAAGTCTTAGGTTCATAGAGGAACTAAAGACAATGGATCAAATAGTAACATAACTCTAACATAAAAAATTTGGCACCATATACATTATAGTAGAAGATGGGAATTTTATTTCATTATATATTTTCATTGTGATTGATTATTGTTGTGAATAAATCTATGTGGTTGATGAATAATATGTTTAAGTTATTCTCATTTTTTCGTGCACTATTAACAATTATGAATGTATTATCACCGTTTGTCTGTTTCTTTTACGTCCATGGTGCAGAGAGTCAGGTGGAAACTAAGGAGTCTTAGATGCTACTTGTATGGAAGATGGCTAGTGGCCTTCTTCATTTATTATTTTTCGCGTTGTTTAGTTGTTTTTGTGTCGCTCTAATATTGTAACACTTTAGTAGGGAATGTTTGCTTATTTTATTCTGCAAGTTGTTGAATTTATCTAAACTGATGTTTCTTTTGAGTTAAAGTAAATTCCACGTTATGATACAATTCAAAGTTGTGTTTTAATCGTCTTAAATCCCTCTGATATTACATATTAGTTAAGGAAGACGTTTGATTTAGAAATAATGGGGCACCCTTTTTGAGAAAAAAATACTCTTATTTTTTTAACCGCATGTTGTTTTATTGTGTTACAAATACCATGGAACACTTGTCTCGCCCCCGTACTTTCAAGAACATGTCTTTTTAGTTTTTTTTAGTTATTTCAGTGAGGAGGGTAAATGAACTCTCCTAGGAAGTGAGCCTAAGGTAATTGAGTCACCCTTGCTCACTACTTAGTACCATAAATGAAAAAAATGGGTATTATATGTGTGACATCTATGTGACTAAAAATGAGTTTAAGCACCTTGGTGAAGGCTCATTCGATGGGCGATATTTGATAGGGGCAACATTAATAGTCTTAAGGACCTCAAATTCAAACACTATGAAATTAATTAGCACCGAGTCATATATGATAGGGATGCACATGTAAAAGAACTCAATTTCTGAGTGAGCAGAGGTGTTGTCATGTTAATTGTCTCCTCCCCATAATATGGTTCTAATATGACATCTTCTTCATCTTCCAAACCAGATAGGTTTATGCTCTTGAAGAAGAAGATCACCTTTTCCACAGTTGTATACAAGGACTCACCTTTTCCACAGTTGTATACAGGGGCTCAAAATCTTTAACTCCCAAATATTTTGAAAAACTGGTAGCCGTCAGTGATTTTGTCTATCGCTTAAAGGACTCACCCATAAGTAACACTTGAGGGACTCTCTCCAATCAAAAGTGAGGAGTTCACCCAGGGTACATATGAGGGACTCGCCCCCCCCCCCAGGTAATGCTTGATGGACTCACTCGTAAGCCTTATCTAGGGTAATTGTTTATGCGAGTCTCGCCCAAATATAGATTTTTCCTACCTAGCTTAAAGTATTTCGTCCTTCTCAAGCCGTATGCTTAAGGCTCTGTGGAATGCGATAACTTTAATTGGACTCTAAAAGAGAGTGACATCATTACTTAATTATCCCAAAAACACGACAGCTAGGTGAGATTAGTGGGCGTGGCGTGGTGGGTCATGTATCACCTAATCCGATCCATCACGCCCCAGGCATGGGTCGCTCGACCTAAACCCATCCCCATTAAGTGATTGTGTTAATACATTTCAAACCACTTATTCATGAAACAACAATTATTGCCACTTCTCATTGGAATAATCTGTTCCTCCTATTTTTGGAGAAGAACGAATCTTTTTATTCTTAAGTCATAACAAAATGGTGGGGTTAGAATCGATTCTTCACCCACAATTTAATCCATAAGTGTGACTATAAATACTTTTATCTCTAAGATTAAGAGAGATAATTCACTATTTAGATATTAAAGATACATAAATATCTCATTTCATTCTTAGCGAGCAATATAATCTATTTTTGCAATTACATTATGCTTTTTAAAAATTAAAATCAAATTAATTTGAATGTAAAAATATTTTATGTGAAATTTAAGTTTAAATTTAGTTCAACATATTCCCTTCTTCTGCAAACATTTATTTAAATATGTATTGTCTATTAAAAAATATAATACAATTTAAAGATGTTAATGGCGAGGAAACCAACTAAGGACCAGCTATATAGAGCGGATGAATTAAAATTCGGGCAAAGGACATCCTACATGTTAGGGCTTTAGATTTAAATGTTGGACTAAAAATAGACTAAAAAAACTAATTTAATCATAATTATATAATAAAAATAGTTATAATTGTTTGTCTAACTAAATTAGTCAATATAAAAGCTTTGTATGAACGACTCAGCTAAAACTAAATTTGTGTATATTTTATATTAATTAAAAAGATAGAGGCTTCATTCTTTAGAGGTCGAAATGAAACACACAAATACATAGATATGGTATTTTAAATTTTTAAAACGAATGTAAATGTTAAAAATATTGATGTACAACCGGTTAAAACTTTGAATTATAAATTATAAATTTTGTATTTAATAGAAGAAAACACTTAAATAATTATGACTTGGTTAATAAAGTAATAATTATTAATTAACACAGTCCATTCACATCAATAATCAATCACCAATCACCAATGCATATGCAATATATTCATCTATTTTACTTCAATCTTTTACTCCAATGCATGTGATACCAACATTCGGATATTCAGAGGTGTGTCACTGAAGCATCCAATTCACCACTGGATCGAAGTCCTAATTCGTTACTGGACTGAAGTCATACTCTCCAGCGGACTGAATTCATAACTCATCACTGGACATAAATCTTACCTATCTCTAATATATATGATGCATGAATGCTACACAAATATATGCAATACTCGTCTCAACCTCCAACTCTAATACTTGTTCTTGGTTTCTCTCAAACCTAAAACTCAACATAAAGCATCGCCAATGCAACATCATATCAATGGTTCTACTGAACCGAAACATCTTAGTAAAAACTCAACAATTTTCTTCTTCACGAGGCATTCATCATAATCTCAACATAATAATTAAAAATATTTAATTCCTTATAAATACTCATCAAACAACATCAAACAGTCATCAAAAATAGAATCCACTCGAAAATCGAGTCGAACAACCCCAAATTGGTCTAACAAGGGTTGACGGTCAGCCCTTAAGGCATGCCGACTGTCACGTCCACCTGTCACTCATTCATGTTAGAGATAGTTAATAGTAGGAGCTTGATATAAAGTTGATGAATAAGCATCTTATGAGAGACACACCACTTGTCCACCTAAAACCTCAAGGTGATAGATGAGTGGGTTCTCCCACTTATATATGCTCAAGTCTCCACATTCCTATCCAATGTGGGACTATTTCCCCACTTACTCACACTTGCATATTATTCCAACACTCTCCCTCAAATGTGAGGCCACAATGCTCTCCACTTACTCACACTTGCATATTATTCCAACAGTCCCATCTCACACGCCCGTCATCGTAGAAAGTTTGGGCGATGACCCCCATCTCTGGGTCGATGAGTATCTGCCTGCCACCCAGTTGATGCTTTCCAGCTTCGTTCAAGTGAACGTCTTTCCCAAGCATGATGACGATTGACCAGTCACCTTTGTGACGTCCGTCATCACTCTACGGAATGCAGAACTTTTGTGTTATCTCCATTAGAGCACTTTTAAAGCTATGATTTCGATTCCAAACAACCCAAAACGCATAACAAATCACCATACACAAATAATACAATATTAAATACATCAAATACGCACAGATTTGGGATATACATCATTAATCACTACTACAAAAAGCGCTTTTAACATCAGATGTGAAATACGTTTTACCTCGGCTAATGAAGCGAAGTAACGAAGGGCGCCATGTAAAATTAGCACTTAACACCTCGGTGAATTAAAAACTGAGGGGTAAAGTTATACCCACAAGGGTTCGAACCTTAACAACAACAAATTTTATTATTTTCAAACTAGTGTGTCTTTTACCTCACTTTTTCCAAATAACCGAGGGGTGTGATTATTTTTATTTTAAAATTGTTACATTGTTTACCTAGAATATTACATTGTTTATCCAAAATATTAAAATAAAAATAAAAATAAAATTCCCTAGGGATCTAGATCAAAATCAAATTCCTATAGAATTTATACTTTAGATCTTTGAATTATTTAATATAGGTGGAGATCAAATATTGGGTGCAATATTATTCTCTACGAATCTTGCATGCATTTTTTTGGTGAAAAAAAGGTAAGTTAATTAATATCAATAATCAAAAATATTTTCGGTAAAAGTAAAAGTTTAATAAAACAAACCTTGATCCCATATGATTTTCTACTATTGCAATCCATCATAGAGAACTTTTCCAAGCTTCCTTGTGTTTCAAGTTCTTCATAAGTTTTACTTAGGTTATATTTTCAATATCGTAAGAGAACTTTTATAATGGATGTCCATTAGATTTCACGTGTATCACCAATGATAATTTTTTTAGCATTGATAACCCTTAAGTGGACGACAAAGATTTGTTAAGGTGGGTGCATATAGAAAAAAACTAATATAAACGCTCACCTCGATCATGGAAAAACACTGATGTAATAAGCATTTTTTTAAAATTACAGTTTTTTCACAGAATATTAAAAATATATTGTATGCAACAAGATTTAGATAATATCATAGTCCCATGGAAGATGCTAGAGAAATTTTTTTCTGCACTTACAATCCATCCAAGAGATATGAAATGGTCAGTGGTAAATGTTTCCTCTCTCTAGGGCACCTTCATAATATTAAGGATTAGGGGAAAATCTGTTTAAAGAGTATTTTTATAGTAAAATATGATTATTATTATTAATTCTCAATTTTTATGATTGACAATAATTTTAGTAAAACTAATTTGTGTTGTAACATGTTTAAAAGGATGTTCTAAACTTGCAGCAATAAGCTATCGAACACGATGTCCTATCCAGCTCATTCGACATCTTGTCTGTTATAGATGTTTTCCTTGAAGTTTTTATATTTTAATAGATCTTGAATATTTTGGGAATATTAGGATATTGTATGTGTCATCTAAGATTGAAGAATCAATGGTTGTTGTGTTTTTGGAAGATAAATTTGTTTCATTTAAATGTTTAGACGTTTTAGGAAAATCAATGAAGTCCTATTTTCATGCAGAAGTTTCTGCTGATTTTCTGCTGATTTTTTGCAACAGATCAACTACGAATTTGAAGCCCAAATTCAGTCCATTCAAGGTTATAAAAAGAAGGCTTCAACCCTATTGATAGTGTGGAACTTACGTTGTATTTGTGTTAGGTTTTGTGCATGTTTATTGTGAGCCTATCTAATATCACTTTGATAGAAGAGCATGACGGTTCTTTGAGTTGTAAGTTCTATCCTCGTTCATAAGTTTGTAAGCATTTAATGACATTGTGTTTTTGAAGTGTGTCTTCAAAAATTTCTTTTGAATTGTGTCATTGTCACTGTTTGTGACTAAAAGGAATTTGAGAAGGGTCTCGTACCTAGGTGAGTCTTAGATAGAGTTAAGCATGAGTAGTGTTTAAGTGAGTAGATTGTAAACTAGTGAGAGTTTTTTGTGGGTCTACGAATAGATACTATCTAGTTGATTTCATCCCTGGCTTAGTAGCCCCATACGTCGGTGTTATTGTACACCGAACTAGGTGAAAACACCGGCCTAACCTCCGACTGATAACAAGTATCAAATAGAGTCGCCATCGAACGTCTTTTATCTCGTGAGAGAGAAAGGAAAACATCAAGTAAACCTGAGGGGAGAAATCGCGGTCCTATGACCGAGAAATCGAGAGAATCTAGGTAAGGGAGTTAGTTACGCAAAGGGAAGGGATTAGCACCCCACGCGCCCGTAGTACTCTACGGTATCCACTTTCTATTTCTAGCTAGAGGGTGCGTTATATCTATGCTTAATCGTTATCATGCATGCAAAAGAAAAGAGAAAATAAGAAACCACGGGGAAAAGAAGGAAGTATTTACAAAGTTTGCTCGATCGAGCCCCGTGACAAGATGCCTACGTATTCCCGCGTGCAATGGGAAAGTCAGAGCACTGTAGTTCGGCTCACTTGTTTTGGTGGGTTTTGTGTTTTTTACTTGTGAAAAAGGTTTTAAACACAAAAAGAAAAGAAAGCGCGCAGAGGCGGAAAGAGTTTGTGTTGGTTGGTTGTTTTTACCTTGAGAAAGGAGTTTAAGCCATTATTAGGTGTTTTTGTTTGAAAGGGAAAGGAAAGAAGTTTTAGTTTTATTATATGCAACATGCAAAGAAACTTAGCAAAATGAAAGGGAGACTAGCTAAGAACTAACCCTAATATTGTCATGCAAAAAGGTTGGACCTATGGTTGAGGATGCAAGGGAAATCTCTACCTATGTTGACATACAAAGGATGTAGATCCTAATGTCTAGGCTAAAGAACCAAACCTAACCAAGGGAACCTGCAAGCAAACACACATCACAAGTAGAATTGCCTTAAACGGATCTTTAAATAAACCAGAGGGGTTCCTGAACATGCTCCAACTACGGAAGCCCCATCATGCATCTCTATCCCTACTTCTCATGGCAAAAGAAAGTTGTAAAACCCTACTTCTCATAATATCTAGGAAAGCTGTAAGAGAATGCAATAAACAATGTAAAAACTACCAAACGGATATAGAATCCGAAGAGCACCGCGAGCTATAGAAATACTCCAGAAAACTTCAAGTACTGCAACCATGCAATAAGAGTAAACCGGTGAGAATTGTTCAGAGCACTAAAACAAGCGGAATACGTGTCGATACGCATCCGAAGTAACAATGCCTGCAAGAACAAGGTTAGAACAAGCAAACACGAGGCAAAGGCGCCGTACACGTGGGTGTACGAGTCCACAACACCTGCAAGAAGGGAGTTAGACCCAAAAGGCAGGTAGAAGAAAAATATGCGAGTATCGGAAAAGTGTGTCGAATGTATAGGCACCGCATGTCCCTGCATGAAATGGCACACAAAAAGTAGCCCAGCATAGCTAGGGTGACTACTGTTCGCCATTAGAATCGAGAAAAATAGAACAAATGCACCAGTGAACCGCGCTAAGCCCGGTATATCGCGCTAAGCGCGACCTGCAACACAAAAAGTCAGAACATTTTGCGCTTAGCGCGCTCTGGACCGCGCTAAGTGCGACCTGCAACACAAAAGTCGAACATTTACGCTTAGCGCTCGGGCGCTAAGCGACCGCAACCCGCAAACTTTGTTCTTTGATCCGAACCACCTGTTTATGATGTTTTCATGAAACAGTCTGATCCATACCGTTAGGCCATAATCCAGTAGAAACTGAGAGTCAAATGAACGTGCATGGAATGCGAATCGAACGATAAAACCAATGCTCATAGATGCATGAACATGTGAGGAATGCAAATCGAATCGATAAAACCAATGCTCATAGATGCATGAACATGTGAGGAATGCAAATCAAACGATAAAACCAATGTTCATGGATGCATGAACATGTGAGGAATGCAAATCGAATGATAAAACCAATGTTCAAATACATGTAGCAAATGCATGAACATGTGAGGAATGCAAATCGAATCGATAAAGCCGATGTTCATATACACGTAGCAATGCACGAACGTGTGAGGAATGCAAATCGAATCGATAAAACCAATGTTCATATACATGTAGCAATTAATGAACATGCGAGGAATGCAAATCGAATTGATAAAACCAACGTCCATATGAAGTTAAATGCATGAACATGCAAGGAATGCAAATCAAAACGATAATTCCAATGTTCATGTGAAGTAAAATGCATGAACATGCAAGGAATGCAAATCAAAATGATAATTCCAATGTTCATGTGAAGTAAAATGCATGAACATGCAAGGAATGAAAATCAAAATGATAATTCCAATGTTCATGTGAAGTAAAAATGCATGAACATGCAAGGAATGCAAATCAAAATGATAATTCCAATATTCATGTGAAGTAAAATGCAAGCTAGTCATAGTATTTTGGGATTTTCCTTCAAAGAATCTAAGTCATGCATTGACGCAAACGCTTGGAGTGCACAAGCAACGAGTTCATGCACAATGCACTAAATGCTTGGATATCTACATATTGAATGCAAGTTATGCTTCAAATCACCATGAATCAATGTAAATCGATCAAGCTAGATAATCACCAATGCATGAACATGTGATAGATGATGCAAAATGTATGAGTTTATATCCTAAGTTCAAGGGGAAAACAAATGTACAAGTGTATGTACATGTTATCCACAAATAAATCCTCACTCCGACACGAATAAGGCGGCGAAATTCAATTCAAATCAAGGAACTCAAGAGTACAAGTTCTAGAATCAGGATCTACATTGAATTTGCATGCAATTTCAGTATTCAATTTCAAGAAAAGCTGAAAGTCAAAACAGCTTAAAATAAGTGCTTATTTGAATCTAACACTTACTTGAACTTGAAGCTTGAGTCAAATTGAAGAGGAATTCCTTGTGCTCTTCAAAGAAAATACCAAATCAATGATGAATTGATGATAATACTCTGAATTAGCCTTGAATCCTTGAAGAAAGCTTGAAGTCTTCAATGGAGAATTGAAGAAGATGAAGGAGAAATCCTTGAATCTTGAAATTGGAGAGAAAATCAAGATGAAATCGTTCCTTCCATGTCAATCACGTACAGAAGGAGGAGAAGATGATATAGATTGAAGTAGAAATGGAGAAGATGAAGTCGCTTAGCGGTCCGTGGGTGGTGAACGGAGGTCCGGTGGCGGCCTGTGGTGGTTGCTTGGAGGGAAAGTTGAGGTTTGAACTTTTTTTTTGAGTTTTTATGCTTTGGAATTTGAGAGAATTGGAGTGTGTGTGGTAGTGGAAAATTAAGCAAATGATTGTGTTGTTATGATTTGTGAAGAGGAAAATCTATTTATAGCTTTAGATCCATAATCAAGCCCAAATTATGATTATCCGAATAATTTTCGTGATTAATCCAAAACGGCCAAATCCGTGCGAAATTCGGAGTCGGAATACAAACGAAAAGTGTCTGGAATGCGATTTTGCTTGCGTGAGTCAAAATCCCGACTTGATCCGATGAATGGTCAAGGGGATTAAATTTTTTGAAGTTTCAGCACAGAGTTTGGACCACTGACACATGCAGAATTTTGTTCGCGCTCTATGGGGAAAATACCTCAGACGAGGATCTTCTGATCGAAATTTGCACATACGTATATCTGGGATATCCAAAGCTAACGAAATTGGTGAACTTTTGGCATTGGTCCCGTCTTGTTTCGATGAAAATCGAGCGAGATATGATTTTTCGAACTCCGCGTATCAGATGAAAATTGCTCGGTTCAGCCCAAAATCAATCTCAGAGAATAAAATTATGGTACCGATCAGTGAGGAATCAACTCCCGAGTTGCAAATGAGAGTTATAGAGGACGTCAATACGAAATTTTAGAAATCAGTCCCACTCGATTCCGAGTTTCCAGCTAAGAGATAGAGGTCCTCTAGTTGACAGAATGCACGGTTTCAGCACTAAAAACATCTTGATCTACTGGGGAGAACGATTATTTTGAGAACCTTATTCACAACATCTACTCTCGGCTCTCAAACGAAAATCGCGGATATTTCCCCGAAAATCCAAAATAGAGATGAGAGTGCCCATATCGCCTCATTGAGAAATGGCGAGTAAACTCACGCCATTAATACCGAACCGATAATCCTATGCATGCTACCACATATATGTTTTATGCAATTGAATTATAAGCCAGAGAAACGCAGAAAAGAAGAGGGTAAATTTTGGGGTACAACACTAAGTTAAAATTTTTGTGTGTTCTTTACTTTCAGCACTGTTATATTGTTATACCTTAGCATTGTGTATTTGTTTAGAGATAAGTGTCTCGACATCTCTTAGGACATTTAAGATCTGACTGCCAAAATTTCAATTATACCCCTCAGTCTATTTATAAAACCGATTTATATTTTATTCTCCTTTTAACTATTACCTCGGTTAAGGTTAAAAACCGAGGTGATAGTTATTATTCATTTTTTTAATATTGCATTACCTATACAAAATATTAAAATGAACTGTTTACAACAAATCTCTTCGATGATTTTTCTGCACTTGGAATCCATTATAATGATGTTGATGCTTGAATGTTAGAACTTTGCATCTAAAATTAATTGCTGATACTATCATTATCACTGCTTTCACTAGCGTATACAACGTGTATGCTTTGAATGCATTCATTTTCCAATAAGATGTTTGTTCAAAAAATTTGAAAATGTATTTTCTGCACTTGACATCCATCAATGAGGACTTTTAGGAATAAATTTCTCAATATTGGAAGATTTTTCAAAACCTTCAACAACAACAACATCAACATCAACACCATTGTTTGAGATGAATTGCAAAAGATGAAAAAATGTTTTGTTCAAGGTAGAAGAATATTTTTTTTGTTTTGCAATATACCCCAAAAAATTGATGTATGTGGTGGTGGGACGGCTATAAATAAGATATCATTAGGATAAAATCTGTTTAACAAGTGTTTTATAGTAAAATCTGATTATTTTATCCTCGATTATCACTGAAGTTGAAGGGTTATATCATGTATTTTACACTTGTAAACAAATAAAAACATAAATTCTAGTAGTTGAGATCTGAATCATATATGGTATGGTCTATCCCTTATAGTGTTCGACCGTATTAAAGTTTGGTTCAGTGTATAAGAGACAATTGATCATAATGAGGAGAGGCGAGAGGGATACTATTGGGTCAAACTAGATAGAAGTCGGTGTAATTGCAGAAAGTTTCAACCCTTTCGTATGCCTCATTCTCATGTGATAGTGGCATGTTCACATGCTCGCCTGGACCCTACAGGGCATATATCCCTATTTACAAAGTCGAAAATATATTAAGTGTGTACATCAATATTTTCTCGGTGGTAGCAAAAGAGGATATATTACTGGTATGTTTATCAAGGGGACATTGTTTGCATAATGGGCAAATGCGAAGTAAGAAAAAGAGGTGCCCTAACAACATACATATTCAAACCGAAATGGACACGACATACAAAATGATAAGATTATGCAATACATGCCGCCAATCTGGTCACAATCGAAAAATCTGTTTGAATATTGGGTCTAGCTTGCAACATAATTTTTATATGTCAATCTTGATATGTAATTTATTTGTTGTAACCAAGAAATTTCAATTTAAATTCAACTTTTATTTCATATTCAAGTCAACATTCGGGTACAACAAAATAAAGACAACAACGCATAAAACAACAACACGATAAATAAATAAAACGACTAAATGGATCAACATAACTAGAATATTACAACCATCCAGACAAAATTAACCGGTTTAAACATCACCATAAGGACATCATAGTTGGTTTTAATAGATTTTTAAGAACAAATTTCCTTATTTTAATTAAGGCTCTGTTTGGTAAAACTAACTGGTAGCTGATGACTTGTAGCTGATAGCTGGTAACTGATAGCTGGTAGCTGGTAAATTAGTTTGAATGTTTGGTAAATTAGCTGTTATACTAACTGATAAATATGAAATAATGTAAAATGACATTATTAATTAAAAAATGGATAATTTTAATATATTTTTGTTAAAATAATAAGGATATAAATAAAAGAAAAAGTCATAAGGTAAAAGTTACAAAACCTTTTTGTTCATATGAATTTAAAAGTTAAAAGTTACTCCCTCCGTCCCAAATTATATGATGTTTTGGTCATTTTACGAGAATTAAAAAATTTAATTATTACTTTATGAGGAAGTGAAATGGTGTATGAGTTTATAAATATGTCCTTCAATACATTGGAAAACGTAATAAAAAAATGAAAGAAGAAAGAGAAATAAATAATAGAAGGTATATTAGATAAAAAATCATAAATTATGTATTGTGATTCTAAAGTTACTTATAATTTAAGACAAATATTTTTAACAAAATAATTTATAATTTAAGACAGAAGAAATAAAAGTTAAAAACTCTTTTTTGATCGTAACCAAATAGACTCTGAACATCTTAACAAACTTACCAATTCTTTGATATATTCACCGTCACGGATGTCTCTGTCTCTGTGTATGTATTCATTCCCTAAATAACTAGCTAGTGAAAGGTGCAATGAAGACCCGTAGAGTAGAGAGGTAATTATGGCTATAATCCAAATGTCAAATTACCAAACTCACATCTTAAATGAGGTAATTAATTGTTAACCATACGAATACTCTTTGGCCGAATTCAATCAACCAGTGCTTTTCCGTTTCTGTCACGTTGTATGTCAAAGTGGCAAACATTGATGCTAGTCTTAGTTACTGGCTCTCCTTCCTAAAAATAGTTACTCTCAGTCTCAGATAACTACAAAGTCAATACACTATTTCAAATTGGATAAAGTTTTAATGTCAAAAAAGCATTGTATGCCTAAAATTTGGGTTAAGTAATAATGATGGAATGGAAGTTAAGTATAGGTAAAATCTTATGTGAACTGCAAGGGAAAAAGGCTTAAAGATTAATACGTGTGCTTTATAATGTTTATGAAAAACAAAGCATTCTTATGCATACATTAATTTTTGTTTTAATTTTTTTTTTATGATTCTTACTATAGAGAAGTATTTTAGGCAAAATATTTTGTTTTGTTTTCGTATATTAAGGTCAATGTTTAATTTGATCCTCCAATTTTAAAAAAAATTATATTAATTCTTTAACTCTTAAGAACACTTCATTTTAATCATTTTAATCTAATTAACGATGAATTTAAAAGTCAATTATTAAATTTTTTTATCATTAATTAAATAAAAATAATTAAAATAAAACAGTTTGAAGAGTTAGAAAATTAATATGATTTTTTTTTATATTAATGAATTAAAATAAACTTTAACGTTAAATAATAAAAAAGGTATTTTACCAATATATTAAGATTCAAATAGCACTTGCAAAAACACTTACAAATTATTCACTAAAAAAAGATCTTATAAAAATACTTACAAAGCTAATTAGCTTATGATTGCCTAGCAATATCTATGGCCGGAGTTGTGAGTAAGTTTAACATATTTTAAAGGGGTTAGTTTTTTTTTAAGGCAAAGCAAAACAATTTTTTTATTAAATTATGCATCAGTAATGCTAGAAACATACACAACACCAAATAGACCACTCCTAAAAACAAAACAACCTTATAAACAAGAAGACACACTACACTAAAACTAAACAAAAACTAGAAGCAAACTGAAGGGCTTCAAAAAGAAAACAACACCAACCAGAAAAGAAATCTATACTACCGTTGCTCTATGATAACAATCCTAAATCACTCTTGTCGGGATAACCACTGCCGCTCCAGACCCTCTCACAAGACACCAAACGCTGTTACCATAGCCACGCCAACCTGCAACACCCGAATAGCAAACAGAACTGATCTCTGATATTTCCGAGGCTAAAAAAATAATTAGGCTTAATCTTAGGAGGCAAATATTCAAGGGAAGAATGAGGTAGATTGTGATGCGTGAGTAGTTCAAGTTCAATTGACAAAGCATTTGTGTGTTCATTGTGTTGCAACTTCCTCTATTTGGTATATGGTCTTTGTTGACGCGATCGAAAAATTATTAATGATTTGATTTCGATATAATGAAGTCGTCATTTAACTTTATTTATTCCTAATGAGGAAATGAAAAATATAGATAAAATCCAAGAAATAAAAATGAAATGAAATGGTCTTCGAGACCAAGAGATGCAGGTTCAGGAGTCGGTTATGCAAGGGGAGATATTAGCATCCCTCACATCCATCGTACTCGATGAGACTCATTTAGTTCTAAGTGTGTTTGTGTGTTTAAAAAATGAATTTGCAATCTTCTTATTATTTATGCGAAAACATGTTTTTAATTTTTTGAAAGTGTGCTCGCCAAGATGTTAGAATCTCGTGCCTACGTATTCTCCAAGTGCGATGGGAAAGTTAGAGCTTATGTAGTTCTCGGTTGCGATAACATTTGTTGGTTGGTTGATTTTATTTATGAAAATAGGAGTTTAATCGTACGTGGACGATAAGACATCACTAGTGGAATTCGCATGTGAGCGAAAGGAGATCGCGTGTGAGCAATGTTTGAAAAAGGACTTGCACGTGAGCAAGGTTTGATGAGTTGAATTAATTTTAATTGTGGGTGAAAAGTACCGAACAATAGGACTAACATCCTACGATTTAAATACTAGAAACCAGAGGAACTCAATGCTCAACGAGTCGTCTATCATCCCAAAAAGTTTTCTTAATGAAAAGTGAAGTGAAACAAAGTTCACGTTATTAAGAGTCTTTAAACAATTGGTCTAGCGTCTAACAATTTAAATACTCTAAGTTTATTTGGCACAAGTTTCTAAACAATTGGTCTAGCGACCAACGATTTAAATACACGGAATTTATTATGAAAAAAGAATTTTTTGAAAAGGCACTCGACGTTGAATCGAGGTTTGTAACTTTTGATTATGAAAGTGGTGAATATACAATGAGAGGAAATTTAATTTGGACTATGATTAACCAAGAAAGCTTGATTAATCTCGAGAGAATAGACAAGTGTCTACTCCCTACTATGAGACCCTTATTGAATGAAAATTTGGTATGTGGACCAAGGCGCGAGAATGGAAATGAGGCGAGTAATTACGAACATTCATGGATGAGAATAATTGATAAGAAGCCCATACAAGGTGGCTAATACAAATGATAAAAAAATTGATATTGTGTAAGTGCATGCACAAAATAAATTTAATCGACTAATTAAACGAAATTTAATCAAGTAATTAGTTTAATAAAATTAATTAGATGGACTAATCAATTTTAAATAACCTAATTAGATAATTAAATAATGTTTAACTAATCAATTAAAGTCTCATTGTAAACCCAAGAGCAAGCATGGTGTGTGCACCATGTGTGGCCGTTGTGACGCTTGTTGCTGCGGTAGAGCGGCAAGCAAAGAGTTGATATTATTTTTACCGGGTGATATATATCGGTTAGGTTATATCGTATCGTGTCCACAGAGATTGGTTACTGATTTGTCGTTCGACAATTCTACCGTTAATGAGTTTGAGATTAAAAGAAATGAAAATAAAAGACAAAAAGTAAATGAACAAAAAGTATAAAGGATAGATAGCTTATCCGGAATAAATGTAAACTACCCATCACAGACTTAAATCTACCACCAATGTCATACTTGGCCTACGATACTCGTCCGTGTCATCACATATCTCTCACAACCTTGGTTATCTCTAACCCAAATTGAGAATCCTCCTAAATCATCTCAATATCCATTTTTGGCATACCTCGACAACTAGAAGTCAACTGCGTCACCTCCATACCCATCTTTGGCATACTTCACCAACGCAGAGGCATTAAGTTCAGATACTCTAAGTGAATGTCAGCTCTAAAACCATTTCTAGCATTCAGAAACTAACAAATAATCATCCTAGGTAAGAATCTAAGCAATATATCTCTAGTAAAGCTCAAATCCCTAACATAGAGTAAAAACCCAAGACAATCACCAACACAGATTTGTAAAGCAAACTTTATACAACGCCAAGGGAGACAAATATACATGAGTTAGAGTAGATATACATACAAAACCCAACAAAAGAGATTACAAAGAGAAGAGAAGAAGAGGAACCAAACATTTCTTGGTTTGTCAATACCAATCGACGAGGGATTCGACTCCGGATCATCCAAATGCAAGCTCCAATGTTGTTTTCTAAGCTCTCTAGACCAAAAAATGATGTTGATGGTGTTGGGACTCAAAAATACCCAACCCATAACCTAAAAATGTTTTTTTAGCCCCTTTTAAAGAATTCTGATATCGCAGGGCGCGCTAAGCGCGTTCTGTGATGTTCCGAAAAAAAATCAGCATCTTGTTTTTGCCATATCATGAGAACCGTAACTCGGGATTGCGTTCGGTTGGAAATATTATTCAATGCTCTATCTAACCATGAATAAATATCAAGCTTTTATGACTTTGAAATATTTGAAAAACTTATTCTTTGCTTTATGTGTCCTCTTTTATTGTTCAAAATCATGCGTTTGAAGCCGTGTCTTCGACACTTTATTACTCAATGCTCCAATTATGAATGAATACCTATAAAAGAGATGAAAAACTATCAAATGATACAATATTTACACAAAAAATCAATTATTCTATTATGTACACATTTATACAAAAAGCGGGGGATTTATTCGAAGAATATCAACAAAAGAGCTGATAAGTGCCACTAAACATATATACAAAATAACTACATTTTGGAAATTATCAACGCTTTAAAGCTTTGTCGACTCAAGGTAATGAAAAATGGTTCATGATCGAGTATTAGTTTGAAAATATTTGGTTTGTGCATTGTGATGAAAAATTAAATAATAAATCAATAAGATAATTACCTAAACTATTACACCTCATGGGTATGAGGATACATATTTACAAATGGGAGTGAATCGATTTACAAGAATTATATAAATGTACAAGAAGCAAAATAATTCAGTAATTAAACAATGCGAGATTAATTCTAAAACTACTTAACTCAATAGAAAATATTTTTTGATTATTTTGAAATATTTCTAGATAGAAAAGAAATTTAAATCTAAACTACTATTTTCTTTGATATTGTTTTCTAGAGAAAGTGTTTTAATAAAATAAATATGTAAAAGAAAATTATGAAAACATTTAAAGCAAATTAATTAAAAAGACTAACATGGGCCAAAATGGGTGTTAAATCTGCATGGGATATATTAAGCAAAATTGGGTGTAGGACTCTGGCCTATTGAAGGCCCAAACATTTTTTATTTATTTAAAAGAATAAGTGTGTAGATCAAGAGAGAGTTGGACTGGGTCGGAGGTGTAACATCCCGTTTTAAGGAAGGAGCAGAATTGTTTGTGTTGATGGCGAGCATGAATCTTGGTGAAAGTGGAGTGAGAAAGGATGTTCCTGTTGTTTGTGATTTTCCAGAGGTGTTTCCGGAGGAGATTACAGATTTGCCTCCAGAACGCGAAGTGGAATTTTCTATTGATTTGGTCCCTGGTACTAGTCCTGTTTCGATGGCTCCGTATTGGATGTCACCATCGGAATTGGTTGAACTAAAGAGCCAACTTGAAGAGTTACTTGATAAGAAGTTTATCTGTCCGAGTGTATCCCCGTGGGGTGCATTGGTGTTGTTAGTAAATAAGAAAGAAGGAACGATGAGGCTTTGTGTGGACTATAGGCAATTGAACAAAGTTACTATCAAGAACAAGTATCCGTTACCTAGAATTGATTATTTAATGGACCAGTTGGTAGGGGCTTGTGTGTTCAGCAAGATTGATTTGAGATCTAGTTATCACCAAATTCGTGTGAAAGCTGGTGATATTTAGAAGATGGCGTTTAGAATGAGGTATGGACACTATGAGTATTCGGTGATGCCTTTTGGTGTTATGAATGCACCTGGTGTGTTCATGGAGCATATGAACATAATTTTTCATAAATATCTTGATAAGTTTGTGGTAGTATTTATTGATGACATTCTTATCTATTCAAAGAGTGAAGTGAAGCATGCCGAGCACTTAGGAATTGTGTTATCGATTCTGAAAGAGAATTAGTTGTTTGCTAAACTTTCTAAGTGTGAGTTTTGGTTGGAGCAAGTGAGTTTTCTTGGTCATGTAATATCTCATGGAGGTATTGTCGTGGACCCATCTAAGATTGAAGCTGTGTTAGAATGGGAATCTCCTAAGTCTATTTTTGAGATTCGAAGTTTTCTTGGTTTAGCCGGTTACTACCGTAAGTTCATTGAGGGTTTTTCCAAGTTAGCTTTACCTTTGACATAATTGACGAGAAAGGGGCAAGCGTTTGTGTGGACTACTCAGTGTGAAGATAGCTTTCAAGAGCTTAAGAGAAGGTTGACTACTGCTCCTGTTTTGATTCTACCTAATCCATCCGAACCGTTTACGGTTTATTGTGATGCTTCATTGATGGGATTGGGTGGTGTGTTGATGCAAAGTAGACAAGTAGTGGCTTATGCTTCAAGGCAACTTAAAGTGCATGAGAGGAATTATCTGACTCATAACTTAGAGTTGGCAGCTGTTGCTTTTGTGTTGAAGATTTGGAGACATTACTTGTTTGGATCGAGATTCGACGTTTTCAGTGATCACAAAAGCTTGAAATATTTGTTTGATCAGAAAGAGTTGAATATGAGGCAGAGGAGGTGGTTGGAGTTCTTGAAAGATTATGATTTTAGTTTGAATTACCATCCTGGTAAGGCGAACGTGGTTGCTGATGCATTAAGTAGGAAATCATTACATATGTCTATGTTAATGGTGAAAGAGTGGGAGTTGCTGGAATAGTTTTGAGACTTGAGTTAGGTTTGTGAAGAAACTTACTTTGGTATGAAGCTTGGTATGTTGAGACTTACTAGTGGTATCTTGGATGAGATAAGAGATGGACAAAAATCGGGCTTGGTTTTGGTTGACAAGTTGACTTTAGTTAACCAAGGTCAAGGAGGAGAGTTTAGAATTGATGATAACGGCGTATTGAGATGTCGTGACCGGGTTTGTCTTCCCGATGTGGGAGATGTGAAAAAGAGGATCCTTGAGGAATGACACCGAAGTGGATTGAGCATTCATCCTGGCGCCACAAAGATGTATCAAGATTTGAGAAAGTTGTTTTGGTGGCCTTGTATGAAGAAAGAGATTGCAGAATTTGTGTATTCATGTTTGGTATGTCAGAAGTCCAAGTTAGAACATCAAAAGCCTTCCGGTTTGTTACAACCTTTGTCTATACCAGAATGGAAGTGGGACAGTATCTCGGTGGATTTTGTTTCGGGTTTGCCGAGGACTCCGAGTAACTATGAGGCTATTTGGGTTATAGTGGATAGATTGACTAAATCTGCTCACTTTATTCCAATTAGAATGGATTACTCGATGGAGAAGCTTGCAAAGTTGTATGTGGAGCGGATTGTATGTTTGCATGGTATTCCGACATGCATTATTTTGGATAGAGACCCGCGGTTCACATCTATATTTTGAGAAGGTTTGCAAAGAGCTTTGGGTACTAAGTTACGTTTGAGTTCCGCTTATCATCCACAGACGGATGGTCAAACAGAGAGAACTATTCAATCACTCAAAGATCTTTTGCGTGCTTGTGTGTTGGAACAAGGGGGTTCTTGGGAGAGTTACTTGTCTTTGATTGATTTTACCTATAATAACAATTTTCATTCTAGTATAGGTATGGCTCCTTTTGAGGAGTTGTATGGGAGGCGTTGTCGAACACCTTTATGTTGGTACGAGTCGGGAGAAAGTGCGGTGGTTGGACCAGAAATTATGCAACAAACGACGGATAAGATTAAGTTGATTAGAGAAAAGATGAAGATTTCTCAAAGTCGCCAAAAGAGCTACCATGATAAGAGGAGGAAGCCTCTTGAGTTCAAGAAGGATGATCATGTATTTTTGACAGTGAATCCTACGACGGGTGTTGGTCGGGAACTTAAACCGCGGAAGTTGACACCTCGGTTTATTGGTCCGTATCAAATTTCGGAGAGGGCTGGAAATATGACTTATAGGATCTCATTACCACCATCACTTTCAAACCTTCATGATGTGTTTCATGTGTCGTAATTGCGAAAGTATATTGCGGATCTGTCTCATGTAGTGCAAGCGGATGATGTGGAGGTTAGAGAAGACTTAACCGTTGAGACTTTGCCGACGAGGATTGAAGATCGGAAAGTGAAACAACTTAGAGGAAAAGAGATCGTTTTGGTAAAGGTGGTGTGGGGTGGTTTGGCTGATGGAAACATAACTTGGGAGCTTGAAAGCCGGATGCGGGATTCATATCCCGAGTTGTTCGTTTAGAGGTAATTTTCGAGGCCGAAAATCTTTTAAGTGGGGGAGAGTTGTAACACCCAGTTTTAATTAATACTATTTATATTATTATTTTCTAAAAATGACCGGTTGATGTTTATTTTAGTAATTTGATAATTATTTAGTCGGTTATTCGGTCCGGTAGTTGATTAAATTGGTTTATTCGGTTTATCAAAAAATGATTAATTTATATGATAATATTGTATTTTGGTGTGTATATGTATTTTGTGTGTGTTAATTAATTAATTTATGATAATTAAATTATTATAATATTTATTTAATTATATTAAATTAGTTTAATAAAATATTAGTTTTTATTATATATATGTTACGTTAACATTATATATATATATATATATATATATATATATATATATATATATATATATATATATATATATATATATATATATATATATATATATATATATAAAAGTTTATAACTAGCAGTATGTTTTATATTATATATATATATAAGTAAGTATATAGTATATATTAAGTTAGTTAAGTTAGTTTTATATAAATATAATAAGTAGTAGTAGTTAGATAGTAAGAGAGAGATATTAGAAAAATTGAGAAAACAGAGAGAGGTGAGATAGAGAGGAGAAGAAGAAGAGAAAAAGGGGGAAAATTAGGGTTGAAGAGGAGAGGAAGAAATTTCTGAAATCGAACCGAAAAGCTTGTTCTGGAGGATAATCAATAAGGGTTAGACTTTCTCTAAATATCTTGTATGTTATTTGTAGCATTTGATTAGGAAATTAATTTAGGAATTAGGTTATAGTGTTGTAGGAATTGTTATTGAATTTATATGTTGCTGTTAAACAAGAGATATAAAACTAATTATAACATGAACTTGAGTCAATACTTTATAAATATACATTAACCATAATGGGGGGCTTCAGCTACTTTGTTCATTTCCTGCTACTTCTATCTCTGTTTGAAAAGTAATTTTTTGCTACTTTTTCCAATAGTTTATAATAATAATAATAATATAGTTATTAATTAATATATTAATATAGGATATTAATTAATATAGTGATGAATAATATAACCGGTTACGGTGTACCGATAAAACTCGATATTTTGGATTCAACCGGAGATGAATTAAATTGTAGATGTGTTGTAGATTTGAAATGTGTTGTGAAATGTCGATTCCGGAAATAACATGTTCGGTTTATAAATATTATGTTGTGGTGTGATAAATGTTGAAATGAAATAAATGATGTTTGTTGTGCAATGTTGAGAGATTAATTCATAGGGTTGAATTATGGTGATGTATGCTTGTAATTGAGATAGAGGGATGTCTTGATTTGCATAATTGTTGTTGTTGAATTGCACACCGCATCATAAGTCGTGTCAAGAGGCGATGTCCGTTAGTCTCGTGGAGGCTAGTGACTCGTCCCAAACTCAGAGTGGGGGTTTGAAAGCTTAGGAAATGAGCTTTGTGATTATCCGTCTGAGGGATAAACAATCGATAAATCCGAAGGATAATAGATGATTGGTACCACATGCATAAGTCGTATCGTTGTGTCGGGTCGCACATACACACTTTGTTGAGTTGATGTTTGTTGAATAATATGCTTTGTGTGCTATTTGATAATTGGAATTAATTGTGTTTGATTCCTTTGATGTGATGATTATGTGAAATGGATTAAATGACCATATTTTTGTAGTTTTCTCATGAATCCGGAAAAGTGTAAGATTCCTATTTATTTAATGTTTTCAATTGCTTTAATTACATACTTTATATTTATTGGAATTCTTACCCTTCTATTGGAAAATGCTTGCTACGACATTGTTCAGGTACCGAAGATGGTAGTGCGCGACACTAGGACTTAGCAGATGCATTTAGGCGTGTAGTCCATTACTTTCTGGTTATCGAGTCGATGCTCTGATTGTAACACTGGGGGTTTAGTGTCCGCATTTGAACTCATATTTTTGTATATGGATTATACTTGTATATAATCCTTTGTTTCGATTATATGATGATGTATGTATATTATGACTTGATAATATGAATGGTTTATGAACCATATGGCTTAATGCCTTGAATTTTATATTTTGATTCCTCCTTTGGAGAAGATAATATTATTATGATTCCGTTGCGTTTGCACGAAAAAGAAAGTATATGTCATGAATGTATTATGTGATTAAATGATTAAAGTGACGAATATGTCATGTCCATTTTTCTTGAATATGTGAATTGATGTTGTGACACTCCTTTCGTGCAAATTTTATTTTCTCTGATTTTATTTATATCGTTAATTCGGGGTTTATTAGAAGGGGTGTTACAGGAGGCCACAAAGGCCCACTTGGATCTAAGATGTAACAAACTAAAACCCTAATGCTAAATGATTGTTGTTGTTGCCTATCTATTATCATTATTATTTTTTTACACAAAATCCAATTAAAATCGGTTATACTAATACTAATAATAACAATCAGAACAAAAAAACTAAATCTCTTTCTCTCACGAGCCTCGCGCTCATCTCACACGTTCCAACTTCCATATCTCTATCTCATGCCTTTTCTTCCTCTTTGTCTCTATTTCATTCATCATCGTTCTCTCTTCCATCGGCCATAGCTCCGTGCATATCAAAAATCAACAACACACACAGAGAAACACACAAAAATTTTATATTTTGATTCCTCCTTTGGAGAAGATAATATTATTATGATTCCGTTGCGTTTGCACGAAAAAGAAAGTATATGTCATGAATGTATTATGTGATTAAATGATTAAAGTGACGAATATGTCATGTCCATTTTTCTTGAATATGTGAATTGATGTTGTGACACTCCTTTCGTGCAAATTTTATTTTCTCTGATTTTATTTATATCGTTAATTCGGGTTTATTAGAAGGGGTGTTACAGGAGGCCACAAAGGCCCACTTGGATCTAAGATGTAACAAACTAAAACCCTAATGCTAAATGATTGTTGTCGTTGCCTATCTATTATCATTATTATTTTTTTACACAAAATCCAATTAAAATCGGTTATACTAATACTAATAATAACAATCAGAACAAAAAAACTAAATCTCTTTCTCTCACGAGCCTCGCGCTCATCTCACACGTTCCAACTTCCATATCTCTATCTCATGCCTTTTCTTCCTCTTTGTCTCTATTTCATTCATCATCGTTCTCTCTTCCATCGGCCATAGCTCCGTGCATATCAAAAATCAACAACACACACAGAGAAACACACAAAAATCCCAATACCCTAGATCCCCAGTGAAACCCTAAGCCTCAAATTTATTTACAAACCATGACAATGGTAAAGAAACAGCAGTAGGAAAAAACGAAAAAAAATAAATTACACAGGTGTGTTAATTTTGATTTTTGGATTTTCTTCTCTTCGAATTTGCGTTATTATGATCTGGGTTCTTCTTCTCCGCCTTATACGCGTGTGTTTGTTGTTGGTCTGTGAGCGTGTCGTATTTTAGATTGTTGCGCGGTTTGGTCGGAGATGATGATGAAGGTTTGAGATGTTGAAGTAATAAGATTGTTTCTAGGTTGTGATTTTGATAAGGTTGGTGAGAGTTTAATGGAAGTATGGAACTTGTATGGAGATTAGGGAGGATTGAAAGGTGTTGTGAAAGAAGTGGGAAACATTTTTCTTTGGGTGAGATTTGTTCCTCCTCCATGATAAGAAGGAAGGTGTATTATATAAGAGGATTGTGTGAGGGTAGTATGGTATTTGAGTGAGGATTGAGGATAAGAACAAAGGGACAATTTGTACAAGGTTAGTGGAATTGAAATGGTGAGTGGAATGGTAGTGAAGAGGTTGAAACTTTGTGTATAATTTTTCTTTGCAAGCTGTAAACTTTTTTGAATTTTTGATTTTGTGTTTTCTTATTTTTGCAGGTACATGATGATGAATGGTGGTAGTGGTGTTGTGCGATGACGACGATGAATTGGATGAGTGGGAATCATGGAGAGAAACCAGCAACAACAAAGTGTTTTTTTTGTATTACTACTTAAAAGAATAAATAAAAGACTATTGTTACTATAATATTAAAAAATGTACATGTATAATATTATTTAAACCAAAATATCTCTACTAAAAAAAAACTTAAAAATAATTAAAACAAAATAATGACTAAAATGATGTAAATGAATAATTATGGACAATTTGGAATTTTAAATAAAAATTATTTTAAAGAAAAATTATTATTTTATATGTAGTCAAAAAATAAAAATGTAATTTATGCAAATTTAAAATTACAAATAAAAAATACAAATATTAATTAAATGCAACATGAAAATTTTATAACAAAAAATATATTTATACGTAAAATTGAAATTTAAATGCCAAATTCATGCTTAAGGCAAATTTGACTACAAAGCAAATTTTTTTTTTATTGAAATGGGAATACTACACGAGGACTCAACTCTTGACCTAAATGTAAGTAAATGCATATGAGCGATTATGATTAGATAAATGACATAATGCCAACATATGTTATGCTTAATGCAACTAACAAAATCGGGGTGAAATTTAGGGTGTGACAGTCTTTATAAGTGGGTTGGTAGCTCGATGCCTATTCCATATTTAGTTTAGGAAGGATGCAATTCAGTCAATCAGTAGCTATTTAGTTTGATGATGACAACACTTGAAGTTAAGAAACTACTAAATATAGCTCAATCAATCAAAGATGTACAAGATGGTTGATCAAGTTATCCCCATGAACTACCAAGATATTTGTTTAAAGTTAACAATGTAGTCCAACTTCTCTCAAGTGAAAACTTAGAATTTATGGTCATCGATGGTTTAAGCTTTCAATATCTCATGTCATGGTAATTAACATGGAGATATCTCAAGCCTCATTCAAAAGACTCAAAGTTCTTGTGTGATGCTAAAATCAAAGATAATGATGTCAAGACTTAAAGCTTTGGAGTGTGAAAGATATGAAATGTGAAAGCTAAGTATTATAGCTAAATCACACACACAAGCGTGTGTGTGCATGCGCGCGCACACACACACACACACACACACACCTACACATACTAAAATCATTGAGAAGCCTTGGGGAACCTTGTTTTGTAGGTAATACGCTATAAACAAAACATATGCCTTTGATCATGACAACTATTAGGAACAACAAAAATGATGACAACTATGATAAGTCAAGCACGAATGATTAAGCGGTTAAAGATGCAAACCTAAGTATTATGGTTTGATGAACTTGGCTATTCAATGAGGGAAAATTAAATGAAAATAATCTAAAGCCTCAACATCTAGATCTCAAGTATTGTCAACATAAACAGGAGTAACCGACAAAAGCTTGTAAAAAAAGAGGAATCTCCTAATTTAGTAAGTGAGTGAACATATGTTTAGCAAATGTGTTTTTCCGTAAAAGTACAAGGCTAAGCGCACACACACACACACACAAAACTATTTTTCAAGATGATTTTCCAATATAAAATATTTTGAAAAATATCTGGAAGTTGTATCAGATGAATTAGGAGTAGTCAAAATAGCCATGAACAAAATTTTGACATTTCTAATCAATTAGAGCATATGCCCAATCAATTAGAAATTCACAGACTTAAGGCACAAGCGATTTTTCAACAATTAGATATCACAACCTTCCATTTTGGGAACTTGCAAACGTATATTTACACTATCTACTTGATTATAAATATGCTCTAATCAATTAGATAATGGTTATATGCATCAATTGCAAATTCCTTTTTAAGAAAACCTCAACCCTATAAATAGAGATTCATTTTCTCATTTAAAATCATCCAGAATGGTGTTTTGACACTCTCATATCTCACACACTCACTCTAAAGTTTTATTTAACTTTCTCTCACAAAATGTTTTAGCCAAATGCCTTTGCGAGAAAAGTTCATTTGTGAATAAGGATATATATGTAATTCTAAAAATGGTAGAATTGTAAAGTTCACCAAGGAAATTTTTTCTATACACCATGGTTGAATACTGTCCATTTAGGGATTTATTTGAGTTATAAGCTCATTCTATAAAAAACTTATATTTGGTGATTCTGTGATCAGTCATAGGTTTGGTTGAAGATTATCCAATATTAAAATATTCATAGGTTCTTGGTCAGCCTATTTAACATCACGAGAGGTTGAAGCTCAACCCGATATTAGAATCTTCATAGGTTCGAGATCAACCCGATTAAAGTCTCACAAGTTTTTGGTTAGCTCGGTTAAAACCAATGTATTAAGCTCATATTATTTGGAACTTGAAGACAAATCGCTCCAAGGTCTGTGTTCGTTGAAAGAAAATCAAACACTTTAATCCATAGTTGGGAAGAAAGATTGGTTGCTTCACTCTCAATAATATATTGAATAAAAAACGCAAACACCCATAATTATCATCTTGTAATATTTGGTTGAAGATCAACCATCATTTCCTTGGATAAGGGTAACGTGAGTATTTCCTACTAAAAGTTTTAAACTATTATTGAAAACTCTCAAGATCAATTATTGGAGAGAGGAATAGGTCATTTTGATTTGACGGAACCTCTATAATTCTTGATGTTCCTCTTTTCTCTTAACTTTTATTTTTCACAATTTATTTTTTCCATTTATTCCTTCCGTTGCTTAGTTTTTGAAAATGATTTTAAACTCTGATTTTACTTGACAAAAGTTTTCAACACCTAGTTTTTCCAAACTACACAATCCATCCCCCTCCTTTGTGTGAAGTCTAGAATGTAACAAGTGGTTTCATAGTATAACTCATGTTTAAGCACTAATTATCTCAGGTGGAAGATGACTTTCGACACAAGATCCTTTTTAAATACACCACCTTTTTGAAAATAACAGTTTTTATATTTGGAAAGCGATTTAAAAAATTTCTTCAAAGTTTAAAATCATAAATTATGGGAAACTATTGTAATTTTCCTTAAAATCTTTCTTGATGAAGAGAAAGTGAACATGTTTCGAGATTGCCAAAAAATCAAGAAGCCGAAAAAGAACAAGAATGTTCGATTTGGTCGGTTCACGAATTTCAGGTTTTACTGGTTCACGTTATTTAATGTTACAATATTTGTTATATATATTAATTTAAAAATATTATAAATTATTATAAAATATATTATAATATATTTATAATATTTTATTGTTATAATTAATGGTTGTGTTTTTGGACTTGGGTTTTTTGATATTATGAATATGTATCTCTTTATTATGTTTAAAATGTGACAATCTTAAGTTTATACCAAAAAGGGAGAGCAAGATTTTAAAGATATAACATAGGGTTTTGGCTATTCTCGAGAAAAACCTTAGAAAGGCAAGCGTTTTGGAAACCTTTGGAGTTATCTAAGAGAATTGGGGAATTGGGAAACCCTTGTTTACACCTTGGGTTTGAGTTATTCATATATTTAAGGTTGAAGTGGTTGAGAAACACTTAGGTATAAAACGTGGTTAATTTTTGGTCGCCTTTAGTGTTGTTCTATGAAACCTGAAGACAAAAACTATTTTCTTATAACTCATCTGTAATCTTTGTAACAACTTTTTGAGTAAAGTGAATTGAAGACCTCCTCCCCCCAGAGTAGATCGTTTGATTGAACTGGATAAATAAACTTTTGTCTTTTTATCGCCTTATTTTGTTATATTATGTGTGTGTGAATTATTATTGTTGTAGAACATTTATTTTATTTGCTACTATTCTTTGCCTCACAAATTGATATTGAAATTTATCATAATTCTCAACGAGATTCTCAATAAGTGGTGCAGTGAGCATGAAGCAAAGATGTATTATTTATAAGTGAACACTATGGTTAGTATATGGGAGATTGATAAATTTTCCAATAACAACGAATTTGGGTTGTGGAAAATTAAGATGCAAGTAATTTTAATTTAAGATAAGTGTATCGATACTTTGAAGAGTAAAGCTTTGATGCTTGTATGGCTTACATAGGTACAAAAGACCACGATGTTGGCTAAGGCTATGCGTGCTATTATCTTGTGCCCGGGGATAAAGTTCTAAGAGAAGTCGTCAGGGAGAAAACTGTGGTTGCTATGTGGAGAAAACGTGAATCATTATATATGACAAAGTCTTTGGGTCACAGGTTCTATCTGAAATAACAACTTTATTTATTTTGGATGGTGGAGAACAAATCCATAGTTGAGAAGCTTACATAATTTCACAAGATTATTGATGATCTTGAGAATATTGAAGTGAAGATTGAATATGAGGATAAGGCTTTTCTCTTGTTGAGTTCATTACCTAGATCCTTTGAGCACTTTAAAGATGCCCTTTTATGTTAAGGAATGTACTATTACTTTGGATGAAGTCCAGACGGCGATGAAATCTAAAGAATTTTCAAAGTCAAAAGATTTGAAGATTGAAGATAATGGTGAAAGATTAAGTGTGTCAAGAAGAAGAGGTGAACATAAAGGGATGTCTAAATAAAATAGGTTTGTCAAGTCAAAGGTAAAATGTTTCAATTGTTAGAAAATTAGTCACTTTAAAAGGGATTGTACTGAGATAAAGGTCAATGAAGATTTCGTTCAAGATGTAGTTCCCTTTGGTGAGGCAAGTTATGAGGATGTCATTGAACTAGTACTATCGAGTTTGGAAACTGAAGATTGTTGGGTTATTGAATCAGGTTGATCTTATCACATATGTCCAAGAATAGAATACTTTTAAACTTTGAAGATGATGCAAGGTGGAGTGGTCCGCCTTGGTGATAATAAGGCATGTATGGTTCATGGTATTGGTACAATCAGATTTAAAATGTTTGATGAATCGTGAACTTATTATTCATAATGTGAGGTATGTTCTAGAACTCAAATGGAATTTGTTATATATAAGTATGTTTGATGATTTAGGCTATTGTACTAGAGTTGAACATGAAGTGTTGAAGATTTCGTGTGATGAATTGATTATTGCTAAAGAGTCTAAAATATGTGATATATATATATATATATATATATATATATATATATTAGAAGGTTCAAATATGGCAATTCATTCATCGTTAACCAGTGGAGGTTTTCATGACAAGGAAAACCTATGGGATTTCACTTTAAGGCATTATGAATGCCTTGCGAAAGTATCAGAGGAGTATAATGAATATTGCAGAAATCAAGTGATAAAAATGCATGTTACCCCTGATTTGTTATTGAGTGTTTAAGGAAGACCCGAGGTTAAAACAACTTACTTGGTTTGTAGAGAATTTCTTTAGATGGAGAATAATGAAAACCAAGGGAGAAACCTGATAGAAACTATAACGGATAAAACTCTCTTTGAGGTGAAGTTTCCTACTATATATGTTATAAGCAGTGAGGGAACGATTACAGAGATCTCTGATTATCATTTGACTCATGATAAGGTAAGGAGGGTTATTATAACATCTCAAAGGAAATATTATGCTAGCATTGGATATTATGTTTTAAATGTGGCTGAAGGACTGCAAAATACAAATAGAAAAATATTCAGATAGGCATTTGAAAACAGGTGAAGTCAAAGTTGGTTGAAAAGTGATACCAGTGGGCTTGTTAAATTACCTATGCAGAAAAGGGCAATTGGAAACAAGTGGATGCAAATGGCGAGTTCAATATTTAAGGGTTGTTTGAATTTGATCAAGGTTATTGATTAGAGTTTCAACATGGTAGAGAGAAGCAATGTTGTTGATGGTTAAATTGACATCAACACGGTTTAAAGCTAGGGTGGAGATTGTTGTAATTTCCCTTAAAACCTTTGTTTATGAAGAGAAATAATACATGTTTAGAGATTTGCAAAAAAATTAGAAAGCCAAAAAACTACAAGAATGTTCGGTTTGGGTAGTTCGTAGATTTCAGGTTTGACCGGTTCGCGTTATTTTATGTTAGAATATTTGATATATATTAATTTAGAAATACTCTAAATTAATATAAAATATATTATGATATATTTATAATATTTTATTTTTAATAATTAATGTGTTGTGTTTTTGGGCTTAGGTTTTTTCTATTATAAATATGTATCTCTTTATTGTGTTTAAAGTATGATAATCTTAGAGCTTACACCAAAAAAGGAGAGCAATGGTTTAAAGACATAACAAATGGTTTTGGCTATTCTCAAGGGAAATCTTATAAAGGAATTTTTTTTTGAAACCTCTGGAGTTATCTAAGAGAATTGGGTTTGGGTTATTCATATAGTGAAGATTGAAGAGGTTGAGAAACACTAGGGTAGAAAATATGGTTAATTTTTGGGTGCCTTCAGGGTTGTTCTTGGGCGCCTTCAGATTTTTTCTTGTAACAATTTTATGAGTATAGTGAATTGGAGAGTTTCTCTCTCTCCAAGAGTAGATCGTTTGATCAAACCGGGTAAGCAAACCTTCGTCTTTTTCTGGCCTTATTCTATTATATTATTTGTGTATAAATTATTATTGTTGTAGACCATTTATTTTGGTTGATACTATTCTTTGCCTCACAAATTATATATATATATATATATATATATATATATATATATATATATATATATATATATATATATATATATATATATTATTTCTTTTGTAATTCACAACAAGATTCTCACAGAAACAATAGTAAATGATCTAGTTTACCTTACTCATCAAGTAGATTGTGAAGTAGTGGTAAAAACATATTCTCTATGGATCGAGGAGGGAAAGAGAAAGATATATAAATCTAAACCAAGAATCTTATAATAATGTATTTAGATGATAATAAAATTTTTAATGCTCTCCATTGTAAAATTGCCAAGGAAGTGTGGGATACTCTAGATAAGATATATGACGTTTCTCCAAGTATCAAAAAGAGAAGATGAACACACAAGGCGAAGAAGAAATAGATATTAGTAATGAATAATTTTATAAATTTAGAAATATAGGATATTTTGTTAGAAACTGTTTTACTAACAAATATCTAATAATTAAGAATTGAAAATTTAATCCAACTCATTAGCTAATTTGAGTCTTCATGAATTATAGAAAAAATCAAGACAGAAGGAAATCATAGAAAAGATGAATGAGCTTATTCAACTACTCAAAGATGAAGGACTCTAAACTTAAGAATCATCATCCACATTTTTATCCTATCATACAACTCATATACAATCCTTCGAAAGAACATACTTAGCAGTTTAACGATCTTCGAAAGATTCAACATCAAATAAACGATCCTCTTGTTCAAGGAACGACAAAGAATATGAAAAAGTTTCTTCAATATTTGAATAAATAAGAGGAGGAGAGACATCAACTTCTAATAGAAACATGAAAGAATATTCTTCCAATGATAAAATCTGCTCAAAGGCATCCAACAAGGGAGATACTTTTGTCAAGATTGAAAGGATCTAAGAAAAATTAAGATCTCAGAGAAAAGAAAGTTCCAATATATAAATGCACTCATTATAAGAAAATTGGACACTTGAAATAATTTTGATTTAAATTGAAAAGATCTAAAGGTAATCACCTTACATCCTCTGTGACTAATGCATATGGGCCCTAGATGATGAAATGGTCATTAAAGGTGAAATCTTAAGTGTTATGCATGTATGCTTTGCAGATTGAAGCTTTAATAATTATTTGAGAAAGTTGTGCAAATCATCAATATACTCTAGAAGTATACAATATATGAAAGTCTATGATCTCGAAGATGGAGTATGATGGAAAATATCAACCGTTGTGATCAATAGAATGGATAAATTTATAGTGAACTTATCCATCTTAAGGATTTACCAACTCTTGCATCAAATGACGCGTAGAGAAGGATATATTGTAAGGTGTTCTCCCTTTTGGGAAATAATTGTTAAGAATTATTGACAAGGAGGTAAAAATTATTGAGGTTAAAAATCATCGGATAATCTGAGTAAACCCTTAATAATTATTTTAAATTTGTACTCATCAGATTTAATTCCTTCTAACCCATAAATATGACTTCTTTTTTAGTGTTTTCTAGCAAATTGGCAATGAAAAGTAACAGTGGGGTGCTAAAAGGTAAAAAGACAACATAAGACCAAACAATGCATAAAGAAAGTTAAGCTACAAAAGCCCAATCGATTAGCACGATATGCTAATCGATCACAAAAGGTTGAAATATGTATTTCCAGATCAAATCCAATTCTGCTTTGTGCTTCATGTAAATCAAATCTCATCATTTATGATGATGTTACTAAATCCTCAAGAAATCACAATTATAATCAATTAGAGCCATTAGCTAATCGATTAGAAGAGTAAAAAATGAAGGATTTTTATTCAATTTTCAATCACCACAATCTGCACTTAATACTTACTTAAAATAGACGCTTAAATCCTCAAATGGCACACTATAATAGGTAAACCTCTTTTCACTTCTCTTGCATCTCATATTTTCTCTGTATCTCTTTTTGTGAGTTCTCTTAGTCACAAGTGCCACAGTGACTTCCCCTAGTCAAAGACCCATAATACCACTAGTAAAAAGAAATGTTATCATAGCTACAATGGTGAATAAACATGAAAAGTAAAAAAAATATGATCTTGGAGAAAAAGGTCATAGAGCCATGTTTTATGGATAAAACCTTCATGAGAGGATATAAACCATATTATCATATCTGTCAAAAATAATTAAGATCATTCTTCCCAAAACAACCTGATAAAATCTTTTTGGATATAGTACAAGAATTCTATAGCAACATGCACATTCATGGAAAAACCTTAATACCATCAGTAAAGAAAGTGAAGATAACAATTCATAGAGAACAATTAGGACGAATATTTGAAATACCATTCCTAGGAACACCCTACAAACCTAAAAAACCCTTAGAACTCAAAAACTTCAAACAAATCATAGCTCTAAACTCTCTCGTAACAAATCCCATGGAGAAAAGAAGTTTTCCTTTCAAAACAACCCTAAACCAAAAGTCCAAATAATTTACTATCTCCTAACAAGAATATTACTTCCAATAAATATCAATATCAACTTTTTTTATCAAGGATGATATTATCCCTCTTTGACTCCTCACCTAAAATATACCAACAAATTAAATGGATAGAATACTCCATCACATGTCCCTCTCACGAGAAAAACCGTTAGTAGATCTATTATATGGGGAAATGATTACAAAAATATCGAGGACCTTTAACGTTGATACTGGAGGAGAAATATTAATCTTGTTCAGCAATAAAATAGATTATACCAACCTTAGAAACATAAAGATCAAAGTAAGATACGAAGAACTAGTTGGGTAAACAAAGAAGAATAAGAAACAAAAGACATGGACATAAATAAAGTGTAGGAAATTTTCCAAGTCATAGCAAGAGAAGTAAAAGATATGAAGCAGATGATCTTAAAATAACGAGGACACCTATGATAAATACATGAACTAACCTATATGTTTTATGTTTTTGTCCTTAAGTTAAATCTTGTCTTACAAAATTTCCCATATGCATTGTGAATTCATCATAATAATGAGTGATATTTTTCTTTTCTTAAATTTATTAATTTCATTTATCTTTCATATTTATTTCTCGCAATGCATATTTACCCTCCTTTTTTATTTTTTACAAATGGAAGAAGTATACTGTCAGGGGGATGGTATATTTTCTATCTAATACAAGGGAGTTTAATAACTCCAAATATGTCTATAGTGTTTCTTTTACTACCTTCCTTGAGATATGTGTTGTCATTATAAAAAAATGGGGGAGGATGTAGAACATTTTTTTTGCAGGTAATACCTTCCAAAAAACACATCTACTTTTGATGATGACAACTACTACGAAGGACAACACTAATGACAACTATGATAAGTCAAGCACGAACTATTAAGCGCTTAATGATGCAAACCTAAGTATTATGGTTTTATGAACTTGAGTATTCAATGAGGGAAAATTAAATGGAAATAAATCTAGAACCTTGTATCAAGAGATCTTAAGAAGTGTGAACCTAAAGAGAAGTATTTGATGAAAGCTTGTAGAAAATGAGTAATCTCCTGATTTAGTAAGTGGGTAGACATATGTAAAGCAAATGGACTTCTCCGTAAAGCACAAGGCTAAAAAACACATAGACACACACACAAAAACTATTTTTCAAACTGATTTAGCAAAATAAAATACTTTGAAAAATATTTGGAAGTTGTATCAAATGAATTGGGACCAGTCAAAATACTCATGGGTGAAATTTTGAATTTTCTAATCGGTTAGAGCATATGATCAATCAATTAGAAATTCACAAACGTATGGCCTAAGATAGTTTGAACGTGCTTTCATTATGTGCAATGACTAGAAATTTTAACATTCCATTTTGAGAACTTACAAACGTATATATGCACCACCAAATTGATTATCAATATGTTCTAATAGATTAGATAACAATAAAATGCATTTATTACAAATTCCATTTTGAGAAAACCACTATCCTATAAATAGAGGCTCATTTTTTCGTTTTAAACCATCCAAAATTGTGTTTTGACACTTTCATTTGTCACCCTCTCTCTCTCTAAAATTTTATTTAACATTCTCTCAGTAAATGTTTTAGCCAAATGCCTCTGTGAGAAAAGTTCCTTTATGAGTGAGGATTTATCTGTAATTTTAGAAAGGTTGGAATTGTTAAATCATCAAGAGAATATTTTGTATACATCTTGGTTGAATACTTTCTATTTAGGGATTTATTTGGGTTATAAGTCCATCCTATAAAAATCTTATATTTTGGGATTTTGTGATCAATCCTAGGTTTGGTTGAAGATTATCCACTATTAAAATATTCATATGTTCTTGGTCAGCCCGATTAAGACCAAGATAGGTTGAATATTAACCCAATATTAAAAGCTTCAGAGGTTCGAGAACAACCCAATTAAAACCTCACAAGTTTTTAGTTAGCCCGGTTAAAACCAAGGTATTAATCTCGTATTTTTTGGAACTTGAAGACAAACCGCTCCAAAGTTCGTATTCGTGGAAATAAGACTAATTTCTTTAATCTACAATTGGAAAGGAAGATTTTCCGCTTTACTCTCAATAATATATTGAAGAAAAGACACAACCACCCACATACATCTTCTTGTAATATTTAGTTGAAGATCAACCACCATTTTCTTGTATAACGGAGTTCTTGAGTTTTTCCTACTAAAAGCTCTAACCTATTATTGGAAAATTTCAATATCAATTCTTAGGGAGAAGAAAAGGCCCTTTTGATTTAACAAAACCTCTATAATTCTTGGTGTTCCTCTTTTTTCTTAACTTTTATTTTCCGCATTTATCCTTTCTACTGCTTAGTTTTTGAAAATGATTTTAAACGCTAGTTTAACTTGCCAAATGTTTTCAAAACCTAATTTTTCCAAACCAAATAATTCGCCCCTCCTCGTGTATGTTAAGTCTCAAGTCCAACAAGCCTCACATTTTTTTATTAAAATCACTAAAGATGTTTTTAGGGTCTAACTACTTGATTAAGGGAATGTCAAACTGATTAGGAAAACTTTTTAAAAATTGTCTACTCGATTAGATCATAATTCCTAATCGATTACACGATGCCTAATAGAGTCTATGAAGTATTATGATATTATCTTAATGAGTGGCAATGACTATATAAAATCCTTCCATTTTGTGCCACAACAATCGATTATTTGCACCGCCTTCACTTAGGTCATTAATTTGACTCATAGATTATTTCCAAATTTACACATTGTCTTATCCTGCAAATAACTTTTCTATCATTTTTCAACATCTAGAAAACATAAGAAACCTCACTTTTATTTTAGATATAGTGCTTCGAGAGTATTCTTAAATTTTAATGAGGATATTGTTCTAAGTGAGAGTATATGCTAAAATTACCTAGAGTTCTTTTTTCTAATCAGTAAATAATCCTTCCTTAGGAAATTATTATTTTGGTTGGGAGGTAAACCATTGAAAAACTCTTATTTGTATTGGGGGGTTAGTTTTATTCTCTATTTAGTTTGAGTTCTTCCATTGAAAATAATCTCTTTTGGTTCGTGAAGATCAACTAGTAGAAATCTCCGTAACGATTCTTGAGCTCACCCCTGCTAAAAGCTCTAGTGTAAAATATCATTTGGTTTGTGAGTTCAACCCAATATAAAAACTTAGTACGTTTGAGATCATCCTAGTATAAATCATGGTTCAGTTCGTGGTCAGCCAGTATAAAACCTTAGTTCGATTCAAATGATTGCCAACACAAAACTCTATCTTGGTTTGAGATCAGCCTGTAAAATCTCTATTTTATGTGAAGACTAACCGCTTCATCCTTTGTTCGTTGTTTGATTAGAAGTTAGCTTGAAATTTCATTTCCTTGTATAAGGGAGTTTATAGACATAATCTTCTAAATTTCTCAAGCATAGTGGATATTCTCAAGTTAAATTCTTAGGACATGATTAAGTTTTCTTAAACGATCTTGTATAATTCTACAGTGTTATTGCCTTCTATTATCTCTTTATTTTTCAGTTATTTACGCTGCATTTTCAACTAATTTTATAAAATGGTTTTATAATCAAACATGAAATCTAGTATCCTTACTGGAACATAGGAAACCCATTCTAGTTAAATGGGGTCTACAAAATAAAACACCTCCCATATGGTTCCACTTTGAAACATAAGACAATTCTTTTTTATTTTTGCAAAAGGGTTTTTACTAAATCCTAGCCTCGGCTACACATAAATTTTTCCACCATTTTAAATAATTGAGACTATGAGATTAGTTGCAGTTGTTTATAGCTTTTTGCAATGTAACCTTGATCAACTAGATGTCAAGTCTGCATTTCTCAATCAATATCTTGAGGAGGAAATTTATGTTGAACAATCTCAAATCAAAGATTCATTGTGATAAGTGAAGAAGATAAATTCTTGAAGCTTAATAAAACTATATATGGCCTAAAACAAACTCAAGCGCCCATGAGCTCCTAAAGTAGATTCAATATTCCAAGTGTAGATTTGAACATGGAATCTATGTTAAAAGGATGAACCAAGAATATCTCATCATTATGTATCTATATATGGATGATATACTCATCACATGCAACAATCACAATGATATTTAGAATCTCAAATTCAGCATGAGCATTGGATTTAATATAACTAACTTAGGAGACCTAAGTTACTTTCTAAGTTTTATTTGATGCAACCATGAAATAATTGATAAGTTACAAAAGGAAGTATATCAATCATATCTTGAAGATATATATAATATGTAAAACTACAACTAAACAAGAATTTCTTGGAAGAAAATCACAAACTAATAAAAACGATGGCACAATTGTTTATAACACTATACAAGCAAATGGTGGAATGCTTAAGGTACATTTACAAATTCAAATCTGATATATGTCGTAATTTAGGTCTAGTGAGATGATTTAGACAAGAACTAAAATTGTCACATATGGAGTCAATAGAATCATGAAATATTTTAGAGTCACAATAAATCATGTCATCTTATTTTCAAAATCTGATGGTCAGTGGGATAAGATAACTAATTTTTATGACTCAAATTAGCGTGAATACAAAGTATAAATAAGAAGCATATTCAAGGTTGTCAAGATCGGGAGAGAATAACAAGACCGTAAAATATAAAATCGTAGTTAAGATCGGAAGATTTTACTCAATTATTTTTGTAAGATCGAAAGGAGGTAACAAAATCATAAAACATAAGATCGCAACAAAAATCGCAAGATCCTATTAAAATGAAAAAAAATGATAGTATAAATTTGAAGTATTTTTACATGATATATGTTAGTAGGTAACCGTATTCGTGAGAAAATAATTCTTTTTCATATTCTATAGCATATATGGTCAATTGCTAGGATTATCATAACTTCATAAGTCAAGTAGCTAAAACAAACCCTACAAGAAAGAAGTTTATTCTCTAAACCCTAAATTTAAAGCTTTATTTCAAAATATGCAAATTCATCCCCGCTGAACTGTATGTCACCGCATCTTGTCATCTTTCTCACCTTTTAATGGCAGTGGTTGGAAAACGACCAGTCATGGTCGGATCTGGCAAAGATCGCACAAAATCAATAATTTTATGGGATTTTTTTTCATAATTTGACTACAACATGGGATTCTACTTAAGATCTGGATCGTTGAGGGTGAATGAGATAGTAAAATCTTAAGATTTTAAGATCTAGATCGAGATCTTGACAACCACGAGCATATTGATATATGTGTTTAATTTGTTCAATTCTTCAATTTCACGGTTCTCCAAGAAGTAAATCATGTTGCTCTATCTTCATGTGAAGTTGAGTACATCTTATCCTACCAAGAAATTTTTCAAGTAGTATGGCTACAACCTATGTTGGTTGAGATAAAGATAAAAAAAGAGGAAGAAGTTGAACTAATGGTAGATAACATCAATAACTAACCATGCAAAAATATCATACCATATGGAAGTAGAAAACACATTGAAATCAAGTTTAACTTTCTTAAAGATTAAGTAAATAAGAGAAATATCACTTTAAAATATTGTAGAACAGATGATCAAGTGGCAGATGTTCTAACCAAATCATATAAGATTGAAAAATTTAAAGAAATGAAGAGCATGTTGTTGTACCTCAAAATTTACCCTCTTCATTTCGGTATTTCAAGCTTATAATTGCATCATCATAAATATACGCGCATACACATGCATAACATTGATCACATGGCTACCAGCTTCTAAGTATCTCAATTTGTGAAAGAAATTGTGCGTTTCGGCCATCTCAGATAATTTTTGAACCAAAATCAATATTTCTCAGTTCGTGTGTTTGAAGTAAGATTTTCTGGTCAGAAATCCATTTTGGTTTGGTTCCATAAGCATTGGGATATCAGTATGTTCTCCAGTTCATCTGTTCAGATCGGAGGCGGTTTCGTCAAGAAAAAGACTTTAATTGTTCATTTCTCAATAAAGTGAATTTTGGGTACTCCGGAAGGCATATCTTTCAGCTCGTCGGGTATTTTATGATGATTTTTGACTGGCAAGTCCCTCTCACTATTATCTACAACTTTCGTTTGAAAGTCGGAGGCAAATTATGTGAAAAAAGCCCCCAAAGAAATTGATCTTTCAAGTGGAATAAATTGAATTTTAGTGTTGTACCGTGTTCTCGGTGCGCTAAAAAGGTCACAACTCCTGGCTGGAACTTCGAAATTGAGCGGAGCCGGTGTTTAAAATTCCGTATCGAAGTTCTCTCCGACTTTCATTCACAAGTCCAGAGCCAATTTCTTACCATTTAAGAGCAGGTTTTTTATTCTTTGGAGTTGATTTTTGAGACGAACCGAGCGTTTTTCATCTGATATGGAAAGTTTGAAAAATCATATCTCGCTCGATTTTTATCGAAATGAGATGGGACCAGTGCCAAAATTTCACAAATTATGTTAGCTTCAGTTGATACGAAGACTCTGTGTTCGGATTTTGATCAGAATACCCTCGTTCGAGGCAATTTCTTCGACGAGCGCAATAAATTTTTTGCATGTGTCAGATTCTTGAAAAGTGTGCTGAAACTTCAAAAAACCGTATCACCTGAACCGTTCGTCCGATTGAGTCGAAATTTTAACTCACTGAAGCAATTTTACGTTCCGGACATTTTTCGTTTAGAGTCTGACTTCAAATTTTGCACAGATTTGGCTGTTTTGGACCGTGGACAAAAATATTTCGGATAATCGCGATTTGGGATTAATTGTGGATCCAAAGCACTCTAAGGTCCAATTTTTCACACTATAAATATATTTCCCCCTTCACAAATTTAGGACAGATAATCATTTGTTAATTTTGCTTTCAATTCTCATTTTTCCCTCTCCTAATTCTCTCAATTCAAAAGCAAAAAATCAAGAATATTCAAATTGCTCTTCCCTCTCATAACTGACCTACCTCATTTCTCCTCCCTATTCCGGCTAGCCAACCACTATGACCGGCTAACCCTGGCCAGAACTCTGACTGTCTCCCTTCCTGCCGAAGAACCGACCTTTCTCTCCTTCCGACCGCCCCGCGCCCTATCGGTCCGAGCTCCCTCCACCTTCTCACACGCGACTTCCTCTATTTTCGGCCGGTCATCCTCCAATTCCAGCCGCCTCCTCTCCTATCCGGCCGGTCTTGTGCTCCGGCAGCCCTCCTTCTACTTCCTTGGCTCGGTTTGTGTTGAAAGAGGTCCTCCTCTTCATATTTTTCTTCAATTTCTCACCAAATCAAGGTTTTCCTCTTCCGATTTTCATCGATTCAAGGATTATTCTCCGATTATTCATCGATTGAAGCTTGATTTTGGTATTTCTTCAACAATTCAAGTCAATCTTCAAGAACAAGTAAGTAGCTTATTCAATTAAGTGCTTATTTTAATTGATTTTCCGATTTTCACTTTTATTGAAATTGATACGTGTGTTGATTTCGATTCTTGAATTTTTATTTGTGAATTCTTTGATTTGAATTCGATTTGCAGATGTTATTGTGTTGGTGTGAAGGAAAATTGTACATAACACACATACACTTGTGTAATTCTTTTTCTTTGCATTTAGGTCACTTTTGTTGAACGTTTGCATCACCTATCACATGATCATGTATTAGATAGCATTTAGGTTGATAATTTGCATTGAATCCATGTGAATTAAGGCTTAATTAGTGAACATAATTGTGTCGAAATGTATTTTTAGGTGCATTTTGACTTGTAGGTAGCATTTGCATTGTACATATGCATTTATACTTACATTTAAATCACATCTTGCATCTTCATGCATTGATCCATCAACATGTCAACTAATTGAATTAAATTCATGTATCGAGACTTGATTATGGTGACGTTAAAGTGTGTCGGTGTCTCACTTTCATGCATATTTTTAGGTGTTTATTGATGCATCTTTAATAATGTAATTCAAGCATCCGAACATGTTGAATTCTCAATTCTAATTGATTTTAATTCATGTTTAGCATGGTGTAGGTAGAGTGATCACCTCATTTGCACATTGTATGTCATACATCTACATTTCATTCATGAACATGTTGCATTTTCATTCATAAATACACATTAAATACATGTTTCAGTGTGAATTTTTGCATCCTTTTTTTATTAAGACTTCAATCAATCTTGCGCATAACTTGCACCTCATTTTATTTTGATTTGTTGCATACATGTTCATGAATTAAATTTCATTTCACTTATCATTTCAAAACTAAAACAAAGGTGAATTAGAACTTAATTCAATACATGAATTTGGTGGTTCTGTAAGCCTTTTTAGGCGATTTTGTGCATCAGAACTCACTTTTCCTCAAAAGTCAAAAGTAATGATAGTTGTCCCCAACGTTTTGGCACGTTCTAAAACCGTTTTTGATGGTATCAGAACCAAATTTAAAGTGCAACGTTCCTAAACGGAGTCGCTGCCACGTTACTTTAAGGCCCAAAAAATGTCACTTCCACTCGGAATTAATTAAAATCGATCACGTTTTTGAATCCGTTGACGTTTTTGCAAGCAACCATGGGATTCTAAATCAATTCTGAGAAGTTGACTTTTTTGCTCCGATTTCAGAAAAGCGCTTTACTAAGCCAATTTTTGTGATTTTATTTCACTTATTACATGGTTATACTGGTTTATGATCATATATTCAATTGGTTTTGCATCCGTTGCTTTATTTCTAGCACTTGCTTTGTTAATTCTGACACTTTATTTCATGTGCGAGGTACATTGAGCACTTACACTTGAGATTTGGATTTGTAGCATCCTTATCTTGTGCTTGCACACATACGTGTGCATTCTATAGTTTGCTTGCTTGGGTTTTCACCTTTCTTGCAGGTTTTGTGATTCGAATGTGTACGAACACACATTCTAATGCTTGTTTGCATATGAACATGCATTCTATTGTTGTTTGTTTGGATTTACACCTTTATTGCAGGTTATCCAATTGTTTGAATGTGTACAAATGCATATTTTATTGCTTGTCTGCGTACGAACGCACATCCTATTGTCTGCTTGTTGGATTTACACCTTTCTTGCAGGTTATCCATTTGTTCGAATGTGTACGAACGCACATTCTAATACTTGTTTGTGTACGAACGCGCATTCTAATACTTGTTTGTGTACGAACGCGCATCCTATTGTTGTTTGTTTGGATTTGCACCTTTCTTGCAGGTTATCCATTTGTTTGAATTTGCACGAATGCACATTCTAAGGCTTGTTTGCGTATGAACGCGCATCCTATTATTGTTTGTTTGGATTTACACCTTTCTTGCAGGTTATCCATTTGTTTGAATGTGTATGAATGCACATTCTTTTGCTTGTTTGTGTATGAACGTGCATCCTATGGTCTGCTTGTTGGGTGTTCACCTTTCTTGTATGAGCACACATTCTATTGTTTGTTTGCATACGAACGCGCAACCTGTGTCTGTTGTTTGGATTTACACCTTTTCTTTGGCAGGTTATCCAATTGTTTTGAATGTGTATAAACGCACCTTCTATTGCTTGTTTGCGTACGAACGCGCAACCTTTGTCTATTTGTTGGGATTTCATCTTCTTTTTTTTTGCAGGTGTACCTTGTTTCGAATGTGTACAAATGCATATTTTAAGACTTGTTTGTGTACGAATGCGCATCCTACTGTCTGGATTGTGATTTCCTGCAGGTTATCTTGTTTCGAATGTGTACGAACGCACATTCTGACACCTTGTTTGTGCACGAATGCATATTCCATTGTTTGTATTGTCTGGATTGCAACCTCTTGCAGGTTTACTTGCCTCGGATGTGTAAGAACGCATATTCCGTTCATGCTTTGATGCCTCCCCGCATTACTCACTGATTTTATTAATTTCTTGGCAGCAGTACTTGAAGTTTTCCAGAGTATTACTTAGCTTGTTATTGCTTACGAATTTTTATCTGTGTAGTATTTACTATACCTTTTTATCGCATTATTTTACCTCTTTTCTAGAGAGCATGAGAAGTAGGGTTTTACCGCTTTCTTTTGCCATGAGAAGTAGGATTAGAGATGCATGATGGGGCTTTCGTAGTTGAAGCATGTTCAGGAACCACTCTGGTTTATTTAATGACCCATTTATGGCGATTGTGTTTTCTACTTGTGTTTGGTTTGTTTAAAGTCCTCTTACGTGCATAGGGAGGCACTTCATGTCGTTGTGTTTACTTTTGTGCTTGCATAGGTCAAAAGTTATTAGGCAAACCGCTAAGCGGCACCACCAAGCAAAGACCCGCTTTTATGAGATCTACAGGTGTTGTATGTTATGAAGATATGATAGGCACGCGGAAAGGGTTCACAATCGACCCCCACATAGTTCTTGTCTGTGTCAGCTCACCACACGCGAATCATGTTGCTTCCTTTATCAAGTAAATAAAAATGCCAAGTGTCCCCTATTTTGACTCTCCACACCTTCTCTTGGGATTCGCATTTAGTGCTGATACCCGCACTCATTGCTTTTCACACTTGACAATTCATGTCATGCTGTGATACCTTTCTCGGGAATCAAATGTGTCGGCTCCTGGTTGACTCCGGTATACTCGTTATTGTCGTAAGCTATGGGACTTCCTTCTTTTCCTGCGCATGTGTGATCATTTGTTTGTGCATTTCATTGTTTGTGTGCTTCTGCCAAAGCACTTGCTTGCTCCATCCCTTTGCATCCCTTGGTTCTACAACCAAGACGGATATTATGATAGCTTCCCTTAGGACCGCTCGGTTAGGATATCTCTCGAGCCTAGACATTCGGATCTACATCCTTTGTATGTCAATATAGGAAGAGATTCCATAACATCCTCAATCTTAGGTCAAATCTTTGAATGTTAACATTAGGGTAGAACTAGTTAGTCTCCCTTTACATGTTTTCTTGTTTCTTTTGCATCCTTGCATGTAATAAAACTAAAACTTGTTTTCTTTTTCTTTTGCAAATTAAAACACTTAATAATGGTTCGAACTCCTTTCTCAAAGGTAAGAGCAACCAACCTCACTTCAAACCTTTTTGTCTACGAACTTTCTTTTTATTTTAAAACCTTTTCAAAAAGGGTGTTCCCTTTCAAGTCCAAAAAAATTGCTAAGTGTGCGAGCGTCCGAGCATAAGACTTCTTATAGCTGCAACGCCAAGCATGAGTTGCAATTTTGAGGACGCAGAATCGAACTTCCCATAAAAACAATTGCAACCCACCAAAACATGTAAGCCGAACTACGACGCTCTAACTTTCCCATTGCACGAGGGAATACGTAGGCATCTTATCACGGGGCTCGATCGAGCAAATTTTGTAAATCCTTCCTTCTTTTCCCCGTGTTTTCTTTATTTTCTTTATTTTACATACATTGTAGTTATTAAGCGATAAATAGGTATAACACACCCTTTAGATATAAGATAGAAGTGGGTACCGTAGAGTACTACGGGCGCGTAGGATTCTAATACATTCCCCTCGCGCAACAGACTTCCTTACCCCGATCTCTCGGTCGTAAGACCGTGATTTCTCTCCTCTCAGGTTTACTCGACGTTTTCCTTTCCGATGGAGACTTCATTGATATTCATATCCGATGATATTCAGTCGGTTGTTTCACATGCTCAATATAATAAATGTAGATACATTGAATTGATAGGGAGTGTTGAAGTATAATTCAAATCTAAGAGGTTTTAGCTAGTTATTTGTTTAATAAGTAACTAACTAATTAAGTTGATTAGGTTTTTGAACCTTGTTAGTAAAAAAACTCAAAACTAATTCCTAAAAATTATTTTTTAACACGAATAGTATAAAAATAAAAATAAATTTAATATTTACAAAATAAAAAATAAAAAATAAAATTCAGTCCAGTCACGATTTAAAAGAAGAGAAAAAGTGGTATAAAAAAATATTAATGGATGAACTAATATGTCTCGGTTAAATTTAACAAATGATTAAATCATATATGTTTTTAGTGGGGGATTAATTTAAATTTTATTGTTTTTATAAAGGGCCAAAATAGATCTTAATTCTAATATCTAATATTTATATAAGTGACAAGTATTTTTCTCTTATTGTTTGCCCTACACTCGTTTTTATATTAGTGATAGGTATTTTTCTCTGTCCTCCTGCAGGGTATTGAAGAATTTTCGTGGTGAGATTTCTGATAAGTGCTAAAATGTAGTTATTTTGTATATATTTTTTTTGGCACTTATCGGTTCTTTTGTTAATATTTTGTGAATAATTCCCCGTTTTTTGTGTAAATATGTATATTTTGTATCTAATTGAGTTTTCGATTCATTTATATATTGTTTAATATTTTTAATGTATTTTGTAGGAATTGTTGCACATTTGGAGCATCGAGGAATAAGGTGTCAAAGACACAGTTTCAGATGCACATTCTCGGGATAAACGTCCACTTTTGAGAAGTTTTGTACATACAGGTGCGCTTAGCGGTAGTTGTAGCGTGCTTCGAGTGTTTTGACAGATTTGATAGATGTTGTGTTAATGATGCCTCTTAGAGGGGTCATCCCACTTAGTGGTATTTTAGGGGGTTTAATGTTCTATTTTAGTAAGTCGCGCTTAGCGCATCAAGCCTGCTTAGCACGATCTGCTGAGTACAATTTTCTATAAATAGAACAAAAATAGTTTTTTAAGGTTTTCTTCATCTCTTTCCCTCATAGAGGCGATTTGGTCCAATTCTTTGTAGTTTAGAGGTTTACTTAACATCATTGGGTGGTGCATCTTGTCAATTGGTTATGTATTATCTTAGATCGTGTTGACAACGCGAGGAGTTTTCTATTCATCTCCTTCTTTCATATGTACCATTTAAATTATGGGTTTTGTATGTATATCTTTACTCTTATTGTATGTACATTTGTTGATCATGAGATTGTATATATTCTTACTTTACAAATCTTTATTGGTGTTGTTCCTTGACCTTTTTTGCATTTATGTTTGGGATTTAGGTTGTTCAAGATATAAACTTCACGAATCTTGGTCAGGGAATGATACCTATTAGTTTCTTGACTCTGGAGATATACTAAGAGCTAATAATTATTGTGGATGTCGGTTTTGAAATTCATATGGGTTGTTTGAGTTGCGTGTGAAATCTCCTTTGAGAGAAATTTGGGTGAGGTCTCACTTTACGTTAGACATAGCCTTAGTGGGAGCGATACCTGATGATTTTGACGCGTATCGTAGGTTGATTGCAATTGATCTGCAAGTTTAAGTATTTGACGGGTAGAGTGAAATGCAATTCTAGAATGAATTCTCTTAGGCTACAAATGATTGTTTATCGATTTATTTATTGCTTTATGTACTTCTCCTGTATTTTACCTCTCAAACCTTTTTCCAAACTTAGAAAGTCGAGATCGTCGAAGGGTAGTTTTCCCTATGACTAATCCACGTGGAGATGATATGATATAACCTATATCACTCAGTAAAATAATACTTACTTTTTGCTTGATGCTTTATCACTTCAACAAAATGGCACCATTGCTGGGGATTTGTGTTAATATTAACTACATCGTGATATTTTTGCTTTCTAAGTTTTGTAAATATGTTTATATTGTATATTCGTACATTTTTCTATACTTGTCTATTTTGTACATTTACTTGATTTGTACATTTATATATAGTATACTTGTTTTGTTTCATGTTTGCCAAAAGTGTAGTTAGGTGTATAGTTCTGCTTTGAGCTTCGAGATATTTAAGCAAAGGCGGGAGCGAAATCATTTGGCACATCCAACGCAATGTGAAATGGTAGTAAATAACAGGCTTCGAGCTTATGGCATAAAACAAGCATGTTTTTATTATTTTCATTATAGTAGTTTAGGTAGTGTGTTGATTGTTGTTTAAACAAGTTGAAATTGGATCTATTTTAAAAAAATCTCAAATCTTCACTTTTCAACTTGTTTAAAACTTCTGAGAGCTTTCTTTTATTAGCTTGAGGAAGTGTGTATGGGTGTAAATTATGTTTAGTTGTGTAGTTAAGATTGTGTAGGTGATTGTGGAGATTGCATCACAATTATTTTTGTGTTGTCCTATTTTTTTGCTAATGATGTAGTGTGCTTAGCGCGTGTTTTAGCGCGGTCTGCTGTTATGAGTCAGTGAATTCTGTTTGTTTCACTTGCCTTCCTTTTTTCCACTTTCACCAGGGCTTTATAGTTATAAGTAAAATTAGTATTATTTTTCTAATTCTTTTGTTGGTTGTTTGTCGTTCCATTTTGGTTCGATAACTTGAGGTCGCAATTGGTGATTTTCTGAATTTGAGCGTTTCAACTTGCCGATGTATGGTAATGATAAGTTTTTAAAGTTGGTACACGCTAGATACTCGTTTATCGCGTTCTATAGCATAACATGTTTAGGAAATTTATCATTTGTACAATTACCATGCCATTCATTCTTTTTTCTTTACATTCTCATAACTTGAATCATTTTAGTTCCTTTTACCCCCTAAATGTGAGGAAGCTTTCCATTATTCATAAATGTTGGAGAACACAATTCATTTCCTAACGGGATTTTATTATGCTTAATATTTTATTTTGTGTTGATTGTACGAATGAATGAAAAGGATCAAGGCATTTTGCTTCATTTTGAGCACAACTGTCTAACCAAATAATCAATTCACCTGGTTAGTGTGTGATTATTTGTAGCCCATTTTGAGCCTTTTTTTAATGTCCATGTAGTTTTGAACTTAATGGTTGTCCATGAGTATTTAGTTTTCCTTTTTGAATTGATATTGATTCTTTATTTTCATTAATCCTCAACTATGTTTTTAGTTGAACTTTTATTTTACCTTAGAAAGTAGGGAGTATTCACTATGATGTTGGTTGAATTCAAATTGAGAAGAGCAATGTTTGCTCACTTATGTTGTTGGTTTATATGCGGCTGTGAAAAAGATAAGAAAAAGAAAGAAAAAGAAAGAAAAAATAAAAAAAGAAAGAAAGAAAGAAAAAAAATTTGAAAATAGAAAAACAAAAAGAGTATGGAATAATGTTGTGTTAATAAGTATTGTGTTTGGTTTGAGAAATTTGGAATGAAAGAAGAAGTTTTATTTAAATTTTGTGTTTGAACTTTAGTGAGTTTTTCCTCCCTTAGGTTTAGGCAAGTTTTATTTCGATTAAATTTAGGAATCGCTCCTTGTTTGTTAACCAAGCCACATTACAACCTTGAAAAGCCCTTGCGATACTTGAATTTGTATGTTCAATATAAATTTTTGGATGAATGCATAATTTAGTCTTTTGTTTGCAAGATTGTAGATGACTGTCAAATCCTCACCTTTGTGTGTTTTTCATCTATCGATGAATTTTTGCTAGGTGCAATTCATGATTGAGATTGTTTTGTTTTAGAATTTTTTGTTTGATTTTTGTACTTAGGATTTGTTTCTTTTATATGTTGTCGTTGTAGGATAGTGGTAAGTATTTACTCTGCGTGTGCGCTTTTGTATTTTGACCATACAATTGTTTTCTGTTTTTAAACCTGTTGATCATGATTCTTTGGTTAATTACTTTTGCTTTAAGTTTGTTTGGCCTTGTTTAAGGACAAACAAGTTCAAGTTGGAGAGAGTTTGATAAGTACCAAAATGTAGTTATTTTGTATATATGTTTTGTAGCAGTTATCGGTTCTTTTGTTAATATTTTGTGAATAACTCTCCGCTTTTTGTGTAAATATGTATACTTTGTATATAATTGAGTTTTCGATTCATTTATATAGCGTTTAATAGTTTTAATGTATTTTTGTAGGTATTGTTGCACATTTGGAACATCGAGAAATAAGGTGTCGAAGACGTTTCGGATGCACATTTTCATAATAAAAGTTCATTTTTGAGAAGTTATGTTTAGGCAGGCGCACTAAGGGGAAGTTGTAGCGTGGTTAGAGTGTTTTGACAGGTTTGGCAGAAGTTTTGCTAATGAGACCATTGAGCAGGATCACGCTGCTAAACGGGATTTTATGAGGTTTAACGTGTTATTTTAGTAAGTCATGCTTAGCGCGCCAGGCCCGCTTAGTGCGGCCTGTTGAGTACAGTTTTGTATAAATAGAAAAAAAACAAATTTTGTTAGGTTTTTATCATCTATTTCCCTCATGGAGGAGTGCTGATCCAATTCTTTATAATTTAGAGGTTTACCCAACATCTTTGGGTGATGCATCTTTTTGATTGGTTATGGATTGTCTCGGATCGTGTTAACACCGCGAGAAATTTCCTATTCATCTCCTTTTTCCCTATGTATCATTTCAATTGTGGGTTTTGTATGTATATATTTACTCTTATTTTATGTACATTTGTTGATCATGGGAATGTATATATGCTTGTTATAGAAATCTTTATTGATGTTGTTCCTTGACCTTTTTGCATTTATGTTTGGGATTTAGGTTGTTATAGAGATAGACTTCATGAATCTTGGTTACAGAATGATATCTATTAGTTTCTTGACTCTAGAGATAGGTTAAGAGCTAATAATTTTTATGGGTGTCAATTTTGAAATGCATCCAGGTTATTTGGGTTGTGCGCAGAATTGCCTCTCTCAATTTGCGTTAGAGATAGTCTTAGTGTGAGCGATACTTGATGATTTTGACGTGTATCGCAGGTTGAGTGCAATTGATCTGCAAGTTTAAGTATTTGACGGGTAGAGTGAAACGCAATTCCAGAATGAATTCTCTTATGCTACATATGGTTGTTTATTGCTTTATTTACTTTTCTGCATTTTACCTCTCAAATCCTTTTCCAAACTTAGAAAGTCGAGACTGTCGAAAAGTAGTTTTCCCCTCTAGTTAATCTTTTATGGAGACGATACGATATAATCTATATCACCCGGTAAAATAATACCTACTTTTTATTTGCTGCTTTACTGCTTCAACATTCCTCAATCTTCTCTCTTGTAGGATATTTGAGAATCTCATGATGGAATTTTCTCAATATTCTCTTATGCAGTATATCAGGAAACCCCATGATAGGAGCATTCCCTAGTTTCTCCTTAAGGGCAGCAAATCTGTTGTATTGCAATTACGATACAACATAGTGTATTTGTAGTCTCCTATCTTTTTACAAGCCAAGAGAGATTAGTATGTCATCCTTCACATGTGTGGTACTAGTGAACCTATTAAGGATAGTTGATTTTATAGAGCCGAGTGGATTAAATGGTGTAGTTTATGATGCATTGAGATTAATATCTCACCCCACTCACATTAAATATTTTTAGATAACTTCGTAAAGGAGAAGGGCAAAGACAAGAGAGCAATTCTTGCATGGGAACATATATATAAATTCATTTTTTTAGTCACAATCAATAAGAAGAAAGAAATTTTTTAATTTATTTAAAATTTAATTTATTTTTTAATTGTCATCATGGGATGGTTGTGCTAATGAAGAAGAAAGAAATTATTTATTTTAATTTTTAATTAATACAAATGTTACTATTGGTTGTGTGTAATGACATACAATATATGTGTGACTACCTAAAATGAAGACAAGATGACTAGAGTCAAATATCGTAGATGTTTTAGTTGTTTTTACTTCCGCTATATTTTGAATCTGAAGTAGTATTTCATGGTTATAATGTATTCTATGACTACCATGTATCCAATCTTAAGGCTTTGTATCGGACATGATTTATAATACAACTAGACACTTGTGTATGTTTTTAGTACTATAGTAATGTCAAATATATTACTATTCTATATACATGTATTTATGAGGTGTTATCGTTATAATTTATAAAGTAATAAACTCAAAAGCTTGCAATTTTATAATATATTTAATAAAAAAATATTGAAGGTTGATTGGTAAAGTAAGACTCAAAATTTACAAATTGGGGGAGTTTTGAAGCAGCCTAACTAAAGATAATATATAGTTGAAAAATGTATTAAGCAATAGTCAAAGATTAAAACAAAATACATTCTACACGTAATGTAAAGATGGCGGCTTCTTGAGTTTAGCACGAGCACATAAACGTTGAGTTAACTCTACCATACCACATGCAATGCAAGTGTCTTATTCCAAATCGTGAAGAAAACAAAAACTTTAATTGGAATATAGGTGAATGACCAAACCTACTTTTCATTTCTCAAAAATCAACTATTTGAATTATTATGTGGCTAATACCACTCTTAATTAAATTAGTATACTGATTTGTTATGGTCCCAGTCGCAGAGACTGGTAGAATACATCGTCAAGAAGGGAATCAAGAAGCAGAGAATAAAACTGAAACTGAAAAATATAAGGAAATGTCGTGTAACTAAGTGGGCCTAACTAAAAATGGACCACACTATGAACAATAAAATAAAACAACATTTAATAGTATTAAACGTGAGATTAAATTAAGAATTTAATTAAGAGAATTTTTTTGTACACTTCTTACGGGTGGAAAAATTCTCTGAAAATTTGAAAATACATTTTGAGAATATATTTTTTAAAATTATTTTTTTAATTTGAATGTTATATTTAAACATTCAGTAATATTTTCGAGATGCATCCTCGAAACACCTTGATTTGATTCTTTCGGAGGTGTACAATGATATTTTTTTAAAACTTTCAATGTGTTTTTAAATAATTAATTGAAAACGATAATAAAAATCAAAAGAAAAAATGATAAGACATAAATAACGATAATAGACCGAATAAGTTGTTAAATATTAAAAAAATGCAAGATTGTTCATAAATTATTCGGAAGAAAAATAAAGCATAGCCTATTGCGTATGCCTAACCCTCACTCCCTGACCCCTTCTACTTGCGACAGACTTACCTATAATGTTTGAAGAGAAAATATTATAGGTCATTTTTAGAAAGTTGGCATGCTTGACCAAGGCCTGGCCAGAAAAATCAATGTTTTTTCACAAATCCTAAAGGCAATATCTCTCATCTCAAGCATCCATTAGAATTGATTCTTTTTGCATTGTGTTCTACTCCTTGAATACTTCATTTGGGTCAAAGAAAATTGGAAAACGCATGAGGGAATTTGATTTGGCCTCAGTGCAAAGTTTAAGCCAAAATCTATTTTACACTCACCATTAGTTTGTGCATTTGCGTGTGTAGATCATTTTTAACCCAAAATTAAGTTGTGTTTTTGTGACTAATCATGATTAGAAGTTGCCCAGAGCTAATTAGCACATTAAAACGCAAGTTTTGACTGAGTTTTGATGCACATGAGGTCACACTTCCTTTGTGCACACACCTTGCACGATTTCGCTCCAAATCTCACAATTCCTTCTCATTCTCATCACCATTCATTCCCCTATAAATAGAGGACCATTCCTCACTCATTTCCTCAAGCTTTGATAGCCAAAAAATCACTGTCAAACTTTCTTCAAACCTCGCATTTCTGCAACTTCGAATTTGTGTTTAAACCACTTCCAGTATGAAATTAACCCTCGCATTGTTGGAATATTTTAATAATATAGTCTTATATTAGTACTCCAATAATTATATGGTCAAATATATTTATTTAATTATATTAGCTATTTTATCAAATGAAGTGTCTTAAATAATTATGTGATCAAATAATGTTAAAAGGCTATTTTGATTTTATTTAAGAATTAATTAATTAAATATTTGAATATGGTCTCAAATATGAGTGGATGTCCGGATGACCCATTTGAAAATAAAGGATATGGTCCCCAATATATCGTACACACGCAAAATAATCTCTTCACCCCATCTGAAGAGTGTTCAAGACATTAGGAACTCTTCAAGGCATTAGGAGTATCGGTTGAGGAAGATCCACAAGCCAACAAGTGTCAACCACTTGTCGCTACACTTTTTCGTTTCAAGATTACAATTATCATTGACAAAAGTTTTTCTTCTTCTTCTTCTTCTTCTTCTTCTTATGGATCCAGGTATTTCTGAAATCTCATATGTCGTATACTAACATGTCGTAGATCCTATAATATATGTACATGTTCATAATTATTTATTATATTCCACACTGAAATTTATGGTATAATATATAGAACATGTATATGTGAAAAATTGCTATTGAATTAATTTCAACAACTTCTTCAATTGGTTATGAATTTTCTTCAGCCATTTCTCTCATGTTCTTTAGTCATTTCTCTCGTGTTGTTAGTGTTGCTATCATATTCATTATTCATTTTTATTAGACAATATTTTTATTTATTTTTTTATTTCAAAATTCTTTAATCATTGATATAAGAGTGGCATGGATGGCAGAAGTCATTCTGCAAGAAAGGATCCATGCATGTTTCAATTGATAAGAAAGAAAAATTCTTTTTCCCTATTAAAATTATAAGAAAAATAAACTTTTTGTTTCTTTATTATTTTTAAGGGGTTTAATAAATATATATTGACATTGTAAAATACTGTCAACTAATAGAAAATCAACAATCTTTTATGTCATTAAATTTTTTTAAAATAAAAGTATGATTTAGTTAGATATATAGTTGTGATTATTTAACAATGTAAAACTATTTTATAGTGTCAGTGCATCACCCATTTTTTGATAGAAAAGAGAGCTAAAAGCTCGACAACAACAAACTACAAGAAAACAGTTCTAGGAATATGAAATATATGCTCATCATCTCGAAGAATATACTCAAAATCATTCGGACAATCCCCGAACAAACTATAGTTATCTTGCAATGCGAAACTAGTATGAGCCAAAATATCAACTAGTATGATTTCCACCTCCTAACCCAAATCCCACATACGAATGATCTTCGACACCAAATTATTCCTATTCTGATAAATGTCCCGCTTCCCTTTAATATCACCCACTACTACCATTGAATCAACCTGAATTTCAACTTTAACAAACTTCAAATGCCTAGGAGGCTTTAACCATTCGTAAACACCCCATATCTCAACAAGGTAAGCATCCCCACGTCCAATAAATTTGGAGAACCCGCTAATCCATTCTCTCGCATTCTCTCGAATCACACTACCACAACTAATTATGTCATTTTTACAGGCACCATCGACATTAATACAGATCCACCCACTCTTAAAAAGCTCAAAATGAACCCGTAACGTCGTAACTCTCCCAATATAATTAGCCTTCATGATACCTTTTGACACTCCATAATACTCTAATAACATCCGCACTATTTCCACCTAATAATGAGACCTGACGAAATCATCCTCATATTTTTCTTTATTTTTTCACACCCACAACGAAATCATCCATTTTCTCTTTTAAAAGTAAATTTAATGTAAATTATAATAAATAATTAGCAAAATACTCTTTTTGGTCATGTATGTTTGCATCAAAGTTCATTTTAGATTTTTAACTTAAAAAAGTTCACTTTGGTCTCTGATCTCTTCAAAACACTTTATTTTAATCATTTTTGTCTATTTAACGACAGAAAACTAAAAAATCGGCTGCTAAAATTATCGCTAATTAGACAAAAAGGACTGAAATGAAACATTTTAAAGAATGTAGAGACCAATATAAATTTTTTTTTAAGTTAAGAGATAAAAATAAACTTCTTCGTTAACAAGAAAAAAAAAATGTTACCTAAATAATTTGTTCTCTCATCTCTCCATAGGTAATAATACCCTATAAAAATGAATGATTTTTATATCTTTTCATAAAACTTCTCCTAAAAAAACAAAAGAAAAATTCACAATCAAAACTATTAATTATATTTTACTGAAAAAATAATGCACTTAGTGTATCCACTATCCAATTTATACACGAATATTCCTAAAATACCTTTTTGTCTAAGCAAGCATCAAACTTTTGCTTCTCATCTTCTACATAGATAAATAATACATGAATAAATTTTTTTATTATATCAAATATAATCTAAACTTATAAATAACTTTAATCATACCAAATTAATAAATAACATAGAGTAAATTAGTAAACAATGGGTGCAAATAGCAAAACCTTTTTTTCTCTCCTAAACCCAATCATCTCTCAATTGTAACGTTACAAAACACCCAACGGCTAAATTTAATTATCTTTACTCCCCCAAAAAAAAAACTCACTCTTTCTCTTCTTCTCTTCCAAAAAACCGAAACCTAACATACGAACCCGTTCAGTGTCTGTTTCAAAACAAGACTGAATTTTGATGATGTTTTCGGTGACCCATTTTTGTGATTAAGCAGAAAACACAATCAATGGGTGTTGGTGGTAGTTTCTGGGATTTGTTGAAGCCCTATGCATGCAATGAAGGTTTTGATTTCTTGAGAAACAAGCGAGTTGCTGTTGATCTTTCCTTCTGGATTGTTCAGCATAACAATGCCGTTAAAGCGCATGTGAAGATGCCTCACCTTAGGCTCACTTTCTTTCGTACGATTAATCTCTTTTCAAAGGTTCTCTCTTATTCCCTTAATTGTTTTGTTGTTTTTAGATTATGTGATGGAAATGTTGATGATTTTAGGTTTTGTGTTGATGTAAGTGATTTTTTTTGAACTGTTTTGGTTATTTAAGAAAAAAAATTGAGTGATTGTTTAGTTTTGGGTTAGTTTAATTATATGATTGTTAGGAAGTGCGTTATTACCTTTTGGGTTATGTTTGAATCTGGTTTAACACTAATTGAGGCTTAATGAATTGAAATGTTTATAGTTTTCGCTTATTTGGGGATAATTTGATAAACATTGATTTTTTTAATCCCTTTTGATTCTATAATAGAAAAATGAAGAGATGGTTTGGTGTTGGATTTGGGTTAGTTTTATCAAATTATGGTTGTAAATTTGTTATTATCTTTTTAGTTAAGTTTGAGTATGGTTTAGCACCGATTGAGGCTAAAATGAGTTCAAATTGAAGTACTTACGTTTAAGAGTCTTACATCGGATAATATAGTGCATGAACATGTGTTTAGTAAGGGAATCCTCATCTTAATAGCCACCGATTGAGGCTAAATGAACTTAAATTGAAGTACTTACGTTTAAGAGTCTCATAAAACATATAATATAGGGACTGAACATATGTTTAGTAGGGGCAATCCTCATCTTAGGCCCAACCTCAAATTCTAAGATGGTATAAGATCTGTTGGGCCATATCTGCTATCAGAGGTTAAGTTAGGCCCAACCTCAAATTTTAAGGTGGTATAAGATGGTATAAGAGTTCCACATCAGAAAATATATGGTCTGGACATATGTTTATAAGTGGGAGAAATTCTCACCTTACAACCGGTTTTATAAGGTTGAGTCAGACTCAACCTCAAATTCTCACCTTACTATTGATAGTATTTGAATAGAGTGGACTGAAATTTAACGGTTACTAACTTATTGTTCCATTTTTCCTTTTAGTCCTTTTGTGTTGAGGTTCTATGGAATTGTCAAACGAAGGATGGAAGTGATGTTTGATGACGATATAATATGTGTTCTTTTTGTAGTTTGGAGCATTTCCTGTGTTCGTTGTTGATGGGACTCCATCGCCATTGAAATCAAAGGCCAGGAGTGCTAGATTTTTCCGTTCTTCTGGAATTGAATCGACTAGCTTGCCAGTTTCTGAAGGTGTTTCAGCTGAGAGGAACAGTTCATTTTCAAGATGTGTTCAAGAGTGTGTGGTGCGATGATTCTTTCACCTTGATTTTGCTATCTACATGAATTATTGTGCTGACTCTAATTTTGCATCCAGTTGCTAAGATGTGACCAATATATGACTTTTATACCGAAATCTTATTTGCTTTCCAGATGTGGGATTCTGTTTTCTTTTTTGTTTTTTAGATGTTCTTTTGGCAGGCTTTTCCTTATAGTTAATTGGTGATAGGAACTTGCTGAGCTACTTGGGATTCCTGTGCTAAAAGCTAAAGGAGAGGCTGAAGCACTCTGCGCCCAATTAAATAGTGAAGGTTATGTAGATGCGTGCATCACATCTGACAGTGATGCATTCCTATTTGGGGCCAAATGCGTTATAAAATCTGTCTCTCCCAATTCCAAAGTAAGTAACCATCTTCTTTATATTTTGTTTCTTGCCTTGGCAATTTTATGATACCCTTTGATTTGTCTGTTTGATTGCAACTCTTACGTCCATCATTGCATAGACCACTAAATGCTAGCATGACTCATGAATCTATATGCTCTGATGTACTCCTTTTCTACTCAAAGGATGTACTTGAGAGTTGAGAACACTTGTTGAGATTATTGACGTTTTAGAGAGACACAACATCCTTCTGGCAGGGATGATTGAACCAAAAAATACATAAGCTCTGATGTTCCTCTTCTAAAACTTCTTTTTCATTTAGCATCCTGCATTCTCCTACCTCCCCTTGCTGTACTTTGGAAAGTCAAGGTTTAGTTTCTTTGCCATTTTTTAGTATGGTTAAGATTATTTTTTGCATGCAGGAACCGTTTGAATGCTACAATGTGTCAGAGATTGAGGCCGGGCTTGGATTGAAGAGGAAACACCTAATAGCTATCGCTCTATTGGTCGGAAATGATCATGATATGAGCGGTGTTCAAGGGATTGGACTTGATAGTGCTCTTCGTTTTGTTCAAGCTTTTAGTGAAGATGATGTATTGAATAGGTATTAAAAAATCCTTCAAACCGAATTCCGAATTGTATATTTTAGTCACTGATACACTATGTTATGCCTACATTTATAGAGCTAGCAAATCTGATAGCTTTCATGTTTAAGTATGAAATAGTGTTCACAAAATGAGAGGTTTCGTTGAACGGAATAAAATAGCGCTCCTGATTGACAATGATCTCTAATGCAGATTACATGAGATAGGCAAAGGGAATGCTTTTCAAGTTCCTATCGACATTAAATCTGACGACAATATGGATATTGATGGGAACTCCCCAAATTCAAAACAGCCTCACTGCTCATTCTGTGGTCATCCAGGCAACAAAAGAGATCATTCGAAGTCTTCATGTGAACTTTGTGTCACAGACGGCAATGAAGGTTGCTTGAAAAAACCCGAAGGTTTTAAATGTGATTGTAACTCTTGTGGTATGGTATGGCCTCTTGATCAATTGTCATTGTTTCTGATTTGTTGTTATTAATTCTTTGCTAGTACTAAAACTCGTCTACTTTTGTTTGACAGAATAGGAAAAATAAGGAGCAGAAAAAGATTGAAAATTGGCACACAAAAATTTGTGACAAGATTGCAAAGGAGCCAAATTTTCCAAAGGATGAAATCATTAATATGTACTTATGCAGTGACAATGGTTACTTTTCCGGTACGTGTCAACCTGAGAAGAATATCATCAATGTCAATATTTTTCTGTATATGATTGATCTGGTAGAGTTGTTTTAAGTGTATTATTGTACCTGTGTCACTCATTCTATATTATTGTTTACACAACTTTGTTTGCAGCAATTGACGGCCCGAAGATCTCATGGGAAAGACCGAAAGTTGAGCTACTTATAGATTTTTTGAACTTTCATCAGAACTGGGATCCGTCGTACATTCGACGGATAATGTTTCCTATGATGTCCACCATCTTCTTGAGAGAAATGGCTACAACTACTACAACAGATAGTTTGTTATTTGGACAGTTTGAGTTTAATTCTGTAAAACGTGTGAAGACGAGATACGGGTATCAGATTTATGTCGTCAAGTGGAAACGCTCAATGGGCAACATTGCCTCCAAAACTCTTTCAAGTCAATCTGGCACGCAAGAAGATGCTATAGACGTTGATGATGACACAGTGGATCTACTTGACGATTGTGATTCTCCCGAGATTTGTGAAGAAGATGGGTGTAGTTTTTTGTTGACAGATGAAAACATGGACCTTGTTGGAGCTGCTTATCCAGAAGAAGTGAGAAGGTTTTGGCATGAACAGGTGTTTATCAATTATCATCTCCTTATGTTGTTTCTAAGTTGGAAATCTTTGTACTTTTAGAATGATCTTTTGTGTTGAGATCTAAATGATTTAAATTTGCAGGAACTGAAGGACGCGAGAAGGAGAAAGAATCAAACTTCAAAATCTCAAGAGAATGAAAACTCGACATCATCACCAAACTCGAAAGGTGTCCAGCTAAATATTACAGAGTTCTTCCCAACAACGAAAAGTAAACATAATTCAAAACATGGAGAAGAGTCATCATCGAGAAAAAGTGATAGCCCGGACAGTGGTGGCTCAAAAGTGAAGAGGAAATCGTCAAGTCCTAATATTCCGAAATCTGTGAGGCGTCGCCTTTTGTTTGATGACTAGTAGTGTGTATATATGCTTTGAGCATTTTGATCTCTTGTATAATCTCATGTTGAAATAGTGACAACATATACTTTTTTGACCATGACCAAGGGTAGTTCAGTGTGTGTGTAGTTAAGAATTAGTTTGAATAATGTCATTAGTTTCTCTTTCACTCTTGTTGAACCATGTTTTCATGTAGTTTTCCTCTTGTTTTGTTGAATACATGCAAAGAATAAAAGTGAGAAAGAACTCCTCTAAAATGAATAAAAAGTATATCTGATTCATGTTGAAAAAAGTAGTGTTCTTTCATATTCTCTTTTGTATGTTTTTCATATCTCTACAAAAATTATAAAACCATCCATCAATTTAGAATCTACCTAGCAAACCAATTTCATTTTCACCACTGTATATTGTTATAATAAAATTAGGGGTCTTCATTGGTTTGGGTAAATTCGAACTAAATTAGAATCCGAACCAAATCAATGAAATTCAATGACAATTGGTTTGGGGTATCGGATTTTCAATGTTCTACCTGCAAATCCAACCTAAACTAATCATAATTAATTATCATAAAAATTACTACCAATTATTCAAGTTCAAGAAGAAACAAGTGAAATGTTGTATGTAGATAAGTTATTCTATTTTAATTGTTATTAGAAAATTATTAGTGTATTGTGGTAGCTGAACATAGAGCTATGAAACACATTCATTATCATACTAGAGAAAAATTAAAATTGCTAGTCTAATATTTACGATTAAACAATATTAATACTACTTTTTTATATTATTATGAAAAAATAATTTTCATAAATAAATTATTTTTATAAAAAAACAATTATCTACCCGATTAATCCAATCCAAACCAACTCGTTGTTTCTTGGTTTGGTTCGATATGAGCTTTATCGTAAAAATTTGCAAATCCAAATCATTTTAATCAGTTTGGGTATCGAATTCTCTCAAAACCGAACCAAACCGGCCCGCGAACACCCCTAAATATAATTTTTACCCTTATCTTCTATAGTTTCAGTTTTGTCCTTTTAACTTTTAAAATTTTAAATTTGGATCAATTATCTTATATTGCTTCAGTCAGATGTTTTATCTTATTTCAAATAAACCACAATCATTTCCATTACCTGAGTCCTGGTGATCTTAGAATGACCAAGCAACCTTCCAATGATAGGAAGGTGTATGAGGAAAGCTACATCATATAATGTAATAGTCATCTCACCAATTTGGAGGTGGAAATATGACATTTTTCTATGTCATCTCTCAACAAATGCATCATACATGACATGACTGGTGGTGTTGTACTAGGAAGCACAAAGAGGATGTGGAAATATGACATTTCGCTATGTCATCTCTCAGTAAATGCAACATACATGACATGGTAGGTGGTGTTGTACTCGGAAGCACAAAGACCTGCAAGCCAGAGTTCTGTAGTGCATTTTGGAACCACTCATCTGGAGGCTGATAAAGATTGTGAATCTTTCTTGCATGGTTCATAGATTTCAGACATTCACGTTCTTGTTGAAAATAAAATACAACAGTTTTAGTCGAGTTAAATTTAGTTACAAAATAAAAAATAGCACCATTAAAAATATACATCCTCATCCCATATATACGAAGTTGTATATTCTCCAAAGTATATCATATATACGGAGTTGTATGTTCTTCAAAGTATATTAGTAAAGAAGTGTTTGGAAAAGGAATTGCAAATGGGGCATCCTCGGTAACTGGGATTTGCGGTGCAACTAAGACATCCTTATCATGGTGCACACGAAATTGAAATCCTGACCTCCGTGATAGTCGACTCTTAGAGGTCGATGACTCCCTATCATGAGGAAGAGGGGGACGACTCTAGCCCTCTTATGTTGATGAATCCAATCACAACGAACAGACGTGGTTAGAGTGAGTCGTCCAAGTCTTAACCTTTCGTTTTTACAGTAGAACCCTTGAAAAAACATAACAAACGAGATTAGTATATGAGGAAGGAAAGAGTTCAGAGATGTATCTTCGAAAACCCGAAACAGAACACTTCGGAGTAGGGGTGTTCAAAACCAAACCAACCTAATAAAAAACTGCAAACCAAACCAAACCCGCAAAAAAACCGCATTTGATTCGGATTAGTTTGGGCCATCTTTTAACAAAACCGCATGGTTCGGTATGTTGATGAACCCAATCACAACGAACAGACGTGGTTAGAGTGGGTCGTCCAAGTCTTAACCTTTCGTTTTTACAGCCATAACCCTTGAAAAAACATAACAAACGAGATTAGTATATGAGGAAGGAAAGAGTTCAGAGATGTATCTTCGAAAACCCAAAACAGAACACTTCGGAGTAGGGGTGTTCAAAACCAAACCAACCTAATAAAAAACTGCAAACCAAACCAAACCCGCAAAAAACCGCATTTGATTCGGATTAGTTTGGGCCATCTTTTAACAAAACCGCATGGTTCGGTTCGGTTTGCGGTTTGTATTTCGCAAACCGAATCAAACCGCATTATGTTACAACCTAAATTTTACTTAACTCTCATCTAACTCAAACCTAAACTTATTATATATTAGTTTATGATTACGAATAATTTTCTCATCCTTACACTTATGATTTCAGTTTCAGTCTTCTTAAATCTCTCATAACATTATTGCTCTGTCTTCACCACTTACATCTTGCCTCTTCTTCTCTAGTCTCTACTATCTTATATTCTTTCTTTTTCACCTTCTCATTTTTATGCAAACGTTCTCTCTTTCAATTTCGTTTTATCACATATATTTATCTCTAATGTCTTCACTCTTATGTTCTTTCTTTTTCATCTTCACTAATCTCTCACCTCTTCTATTTTTTTTGTTTAATATGTTCACATAGTTCGGAGATGCATCTCCGAAATTGTTTTTTAAATTTAAAAAATAATTTATTCGAAGATGTATCTCTGAACACACTCTACAATATCATTCAAAGACACATCTCCAAATTAATCGGTGGTTAAATGAAAGTTTGATGCATTCAAAAATACATCTTTAAAAATAGAAAACATTTTAGAAATTTCACGTGTAATTTAAAAAAAATGTACAAAGGAGTCAATGAAAAATTGTCAAAAAATAATCATATTTTAAATGTATCCCATAGTAAATATGAGTATCACTCTTTAGAATTTAATCATTTTGTTGTATTTCAAAGAACAACAAAATTACTCAAATTTCTACAAGAGTTTGGCTAGTTAAAAACACGAAGCAAGATTTTAACGGGAATAACAAACAACAGAACAACATGTCTCTTTCTCTTTCTCACCAATGCTATCTTCAAACACTCCCGCCAATATCTCACAACGCTTCCTTCAACTGCCACCACAAACCGCTGCAAAATGTTCACGGTGCCAAACGGAGTCCAAAACTATACATCACTTGTGCCCGTGGAAACAACAGACCTTCTACGCCAAACAAAGACGATTACCATGCTACTCTCAAAGCTCTCAACTCCAAAGGCAGATCCCCTAGAAAATCTCTCGGACAGGTGAGAATATTTCAGATGACCCAATTTGTTGCAACACTCCAATATTCATTTTTATTTGTTTTGTGGCTGGTGCTCTATGGGACATTTTATCGAACATGAGGTGGGTGTGTGTTGTTTTGAACATTTGGGGGTGTTTGGTGTAAAATGAGTTTGCTTAAGTAAATGCTTATGAAAAATTTGGTCACTCTTGGTGTTGTTTTTTGATTGGCAGAATTATATGTTGAACTCTGACATAAATGAGCAACTTGTTGGTGTGGCTGGTGTTGAGGAAGGTGATGTGGTGCTGGAAATTGGACCGGGAACCGGTTCCTTGACCAATACTCTTATAAACTCGGGTGCATTTGTTCTTGCGGTTGAGAAGGTTTGCAGGTTTTCATTTGTACAAGTTTAGAGCTAATTTTAATACAAAGACACGTTCTTCTCTCATACTTTCACAAAGACACACACCCTCATACTTTCCACGAGCCGTTTGTTTCTTTGCAGTTTCGCAGTTTGTCCACGTGGAAACAGTTAGTTAGACATGTTTGCATATGGGAATGTTTGGAAATAAAGCTTATTTGTATCATTTTTGGTCTGTCTATTTCTGTTAGATATTATTGTTTGCAGTGTAGGTTGTGTAGAATTTTCAAATTTGTTATAGGTTTAAGCTATGTTTTTCATTGCTTTGTTTTGCTTCAACTTAAGTTTACGCTTTTCTATCTTTCATGGAATTTAGGATAAACAAATGGCTGCTCTCGTAAGTGAAAGATTTTCAAGTACAGGGAAGTTGAAGGTACAACTCATGACCTTTCTGAACTTTATATCGTATGTCTCTAGTCTTCTTGTTGTTACGATGCAGTCTTTGGAGAAGGGATATAATAATCGAATATGCACTATTTTAATGGATGGTATTTCATCTTCCAATGCCTGTTTTTTATGCTAAAATAATGATAGTTTAAAACTGGTTTTTCTGTATAGTTAAAGTTGATGTTTTGATAATATGTTTTCAGGTTTTGAACGAGGATTTCGTCAAATGCCACGTGCGCTCTCATATATCATCACTGTACGACAACACAAAGGAAATAGATTCAGATAATAGAAAAGCAAAAGTGAGGATTCTGTTCCCCAAACTAGCAAACACCAATATACCATTATTTTGTCATTCCTTTGTCAAATTTTAGAAAGTGTCGGCCACTTGATGAAGGAAGGTGACTTGACCTTAACATTCAGCTCCACACTGAGTTGGTTAGGTTGGAACTTTCTTTGGTAACTATGCATACTGAGTTGGTAGATTTGTCAGAAATAACCCACTAGCCAGTGACTTAACTGAATGACATAAACTTAAATAAAAGTCATTTGGCAGCTTAACTTCATGGTTCCTAAACTAAGTAGCAATACTTTAACCATGACGTTTTGGCTATTTGCTTTTCCAAGATTATTTATGTAACTTATCGTAAATCCTGAAATGTATGTTATATGCAGGTGGTGGCAAACATTCCTTTCTATATCAGTACAGATGTGATCAAACTACTACTTCCAATGGGTGACATTTTCTCAGAAGTGGTTCTATTACTTCAAGTTAGAATCGATTCCTCTCTAGTCTAGTGTAATGTGTATTCATACCTGATTCACTTTAAACTGATTATATTCATATTCAGTTTCTATTGGCCTCCTTTTTAATGTTCATAGTTTTAATGTAATAACAGTTATTGATTAAACAAATCAAACTATTGCAGGAGGAGACTGCCCTGCGTTTGGTAGAACCATCACTCAGGACTCCTGAGTATCGGCCCATCAATATATTTGTTAATTTCTACTCAGGTGCATAAAAATAATAGGAGGCCTACATATATTGGTTGACAGTTCCTATCCTCTTACAATCAAGGATCACGAGTTTTCATATTGTAAATCAAATGAAACTCATTAAACCAATCCAGTAATGGAAGTGCTTAACCTTTGTTGGCATTCATGACTCAAGGAAATAATTGAAAAAAAAGTTGGATTTCAATGCTTTCCTGTGGTTTCTTAATAAGTTATTGATATCCGTAACACAACATTTAGTTTATTTTCCGCTGAAGTCCTGACTTTCCTTTGCAGATCCTGAGTACAAATTTAAGGTCGAAAGAACAAATTTTTTCCCTCAGCCTAATGTAAGTGATATAATATTCATATTTACCTGAGTCGTCTTGATTGTGGTATTTTTTTTTATATGCATTTAAGAACAGATAAACTATAAAGTTTCTCATGCTTAAAGTTTCTTTCCATGTGATTTTTTAGATTAATAGTCCAATATATGCAAGAGACACGTTGGTTGTATATATGACTTTTGAAATCAAGAGATATCTGCGTGTTAAAGTTTAAAAAATACTCCCTCGGGTCCTTTTTATAAGAAACAATTCACCTTTCTAGATACATTAAATAGTTAATGTATCTGGTCTGTAATATCAATCAAATACATTAATTATTCAATGAATCTAAAAAGGTGAAGTGTCTCTTATAAAAAGGACCGGAGGAAGTATTCTATTATCTGAAACTCGGTTTCAAAAAGCTACAAACTTGTGGCTTTAAGTGAATGGGAAGTGCTTTCCCCCCTTTTGTTTGCACTGCAATCTAAAAGAAACTACTATAAAGCAACGTGGCTTATGAAAAACATGCGTCCCGATGTAATTTGATACCGAGCCACATGAGATATGACACAAACTGAAAATGTAGGTGATGTCTATGAAGCAGCTATTTTTCAATAGTGAAGGCCATTACTAGTAATGACAATAAAGAAAATCATTTTAATTAACTATAAAAATGAATAAGGGATATCAATACAGCAGGTGCAGTAGGTCCTCAAAAAGCCAGGCAATAAGGTTATTGGCCTTTTTATACATAACAGTAGAATTTGGTGATGGTGGCAGAAATCAGTCTGATTCTTTTTCATGTTTGTCTAGGTTGATGCAGCCGTTGTCTCATTTAAACTGAAGCAACCATCCGAATATCCCCAAGTATCCTCAAGTAAAAGCTTCTTTGCACTGGTAGCTGTCCTTTCTCTGTCATACATTGTCATGAATTGAGTTTCTAAGGATTTTCATCTTTAGTTTCACTAAAGTCTTGTATTTACTCTGAAATATCCCATTGCACATTCGTTACTAAAAACTTCACTTGCTATTTGACAATGTTATCTTCCAAGCTACTCTAAACAAAGACAATGTCACACACATAAACACCTCTTTCACTATTTTTCCAGTAACAGTTCAGTTCTATGTACTTGTAGGTTAATTCAGCATTTAATGAGAAGCGCAAGATGATACGCAAGACACTACAACACATATGCACATCCCTTGAGATAGAAGAAGCTTTAGAAAGCATAGGACTTTTAAGTACTGTGAGTTATCAGCGCTTGCTACTCTTTCTTATCAATATTTTCTTTCCCGAGGATTTTGCTGACTCATATATGTTCTTCTGATGTTTATAGTCAAGGCCTGAAGAACTAACAATGGATGATTTTGTAAAACTGCATAACTTAATTACCAAAGAGTAGAAGTTCTCATTTCCATGGAATTGAAGACCAAATTCTCTAGCAGAAGAAGGTCCTAAAGATTCCCACATTCACAAGGCTCTTTGTTGTAGCAGATACATATTCAAACAGAGAACTGAAGTAGATTGAGAGTCATGATGACATCTCGGGTTAAGAATATATTAGAATCACAACAATTTTCTTCAACAAATTTATCAAGAATAGGGGCATGATGTTCAAATATGATAGAAAGTAATCTATGTCCTACAGATATAAAGAAAAAGATTCCTGTTCAATGAAACTACAAAAAAAAAACATTGTCATGATCATTATCAACCATGAAACTGGTACACAAGGTCCAATGCCTTCTTCATCTTGGAAGAATGTGGATCATAATCCTTAACAAACCCGTCATCAGAAAGTCGCCCGTTGTTCCCTTGCGCCACCACGGATGGTGACAAAGGCCGTTTCGGTCGCTTATTTTTTATGAAGCATTCTCTTAATTTCTCCTCAACTCTGTCAATTGTGCACTTTGAGGTCTCTTCATCCTCACAGTCTCCGTTGTCACCTAGCTGCATAGGAGCTTCACCGTTGGCGGAGGAGACAGAGTTTTCTGCCGCTGGAGGAGGTTGAAGGGTGGAGAGGAAAGCTGTGAGTTGATGGTGGGCTTGGTGTAGGGAAGTGTGGATTTGATTGAGATGAATTGGGTTTGTTGAATTTGATGATGATGATGATAGTTGTTTTGCCATGAAAGTGGCTTGTTCTAGAGAAACTATGAGTTGTGATAATGATGATGATTGTGGTTCTTCTTCCATCATGATGAAATGAAAAAGATCACTTTTATGGGCTTTTAGAAGGAACGCAGTCAGAAAGTACAAAAGGGTGTGTTGGTGTTGCGTGTGTTGATTAAACAACGATAAGAGCGTGTACTAGGTTGCGGTTGCGTTTGTTGCGGAATAGGAGAAGTTGATGATGGGTTTTTTGGGGCGTTACTCACGTTATTGTTTGGAGACGTCGATAGTTCAACCGTCCATCCTTCTTTCAGTCCCATAAATAATCCTCTCTCATTAACGGCTGTTTAAGATTAAGAATATTAATTCCAACGATGAAATAAACTAGTTCTGGAAAAGAAATATGCAGCTGTATAAAATATTGTGATTTTTTTAACTCAGACTATGGTCTTTTTAGGTACCACATGAAATTCAACTATTGTCTATGAAAATCGAAAATAAGTTTTTGGTTCATACAAATCAGTTTGAAAAGGATTGAGTGCAAACCAAAAATTTACTTATAGTACAGAATCGGCGGCAGTATATTTTCGGTTCTTTAATGCACTTAAAGGGTGTCTGAACTTTTTCCCGCTTATAACAATAAACTTTTTCAAAAACAAATTATAGACTCTCTCAAACCCTCTCTTTTAACCCTTCTCACCAAAATCAAATTTTCTCTCAAACAATCAACATAAATCTTCAGGCATTGCTTAAATACAATAAGTAACGGAATCAAGCAAGCAACAACCATCATCAATCAACCAAGTAAGTGATTTAACATATTTTTAGAGTTTATGTAATTTCTATTGAAATTAGTGAAATAGAATTTTAAATATGTTGTTTTTTGCAATATGTATCATTAGGAGTCACTGTATAAGTGTTTGTATAGTTATTTTGACGATCAATCCATTTTTTTGACACATTTGGGATGTTGGGGTGGGGTTGTCACAAACTCTGTTTCGTAGAGGAAATCGAAAGTTTATTTCCGGTTTCATGACATGAACAAAACCGGAGGTTAATTTCTGGTTTGTGTCTGCATTATTTTTTTTTTCCAATTTTGCTCTGTAACAGAACCGGAGGTTAATTTCCGATTTCTTTCTGCATTGTTTTTTTTCTTCATTTTTTTCCTCGGTAAGTCATATGCTAACGTTTCGTTCTAACTTCTACAAGAGATATGTCTGAGAGACCGTCACGTTTGAGGCATGGTCGGGTTTCACAACATGCTTCTATTTCGACCCTCAATCGTACGCTTGGTTTCTTTAATTGAATCTAATTAAGCGAATTTTGTTTATCACTTTTTCTTAATAAAACTTTTGGATAGAAAAAGATGATCAGGATGGTTCTGTCCCTTCATCCGAATACTTTGGGCGTTAGCCGTTGAACGCTTATGGTCCGATGCTCGTCTCCCACATAATATTAATTCAAACTCATTAAACCTTGCCCACGTGCAAGTCGTTTTTCAAACATCACTCACATGTGACACTCATCGCTCACATGCGATCTCCCTTCACTCACATGCGAATTGCACTAGTGATGTCTTATCGTCCACGTACAATTAAGCTCCTATTTTTCATAAATAAAATCAACCAACCAACAAATATTCTCGCAACCAAGAACTACGTAAACTCTGACTTTCCCATCGCACTTGGGGAATGGGTAGGCACGAGATTCTAACATCTTGGCGAGCACACTTTCAAAAAATTAAAACATGTTTCCTTTATTTTCTCTTTTCGCACATAGTAATTAGAAAATAGCAAATTAACACACTAAACACGAAAACACACTTAGAACTAAACGGGTCCTATCGAGTACGATGAATGTGAGTGGTGCTAATACCTTCCCCTTGCATAACCGATTCCCGAACCTGCATTTCTTGGTCTCTAAGACCACTTCAAATTTCATTTCATGGGTTTTATCTATATTTTTCCTTTCCTCTTTATGCATAAATAAAGTCAGATGGTGACTTCATTATTCTAAATCGAATTAGTTAAATTTTTTGATGGCGTCCACACTTGCCCATTTGAAATTCTCAATCATCTTTGATCAAGTGATGTGATAATTCCAAACCCGGTAATATACTTGACAAAAAGAAATTGAAACTTGTCGTGCGGTCGCGTTGATTTTAATAAAGCTTCTGGCAAGTCTTCATGCGCAAGTTTCAAGATGGTCACCTTGTTGACGACTAATTACTAACAATTCGATGATATACTTGACAAGTTTCAAGATGATCATCTTGCTAACCTTTATTAATTGCCTTTTATTTTATGCTCTTTACTTTCCGCTTTTATTTTTATGCTCTTTAATTTTATGCACTTTAATTTTAGCATTTATATTTCATGTCATTTTTTTTCTTTGCTCACTTGAGCATTTTATTTTCTTGTTATTTAGTTTTTGCTCACTTGAGCCTTATTTTTTTTCCCAAGATACCTAATAATTCAACTTAAACATAAAAAACTTTTAATTGGACTTGGTTACTATCCTTATGCTCGGAGATTGACCTTTGGACTTAGGATTAGGACCCTTACCTCAGCTTGGAGATTTTTGTGCCCTTGGTGTTATTCTATCTTGCTTGGTTATTATCTTTGTATGCAGGTTACTCCGTTATACTCAATTAAGAGTGGATTTCCTCCAAATACAACCATTACTCTGCCCGTTTCTTTTATTGAGACGTGAATCTATCTGAGGCATTGATTTATCTAAAGTTTGTTTTTTTTGTCTGGTTATTTGTTTCTTATGTGGTAATCCAAAGGATGAGATATGGTATTGGCTCTTGATGTCAAGTACTAGTTTTCTCATCCGGTTAGATCTTTCCTTACCCTTACCCTTACCCTTACCCTTACCCTTACCCTTACCTTTTACTTTATGCACTTAGGTTAGCCTCTCCATCTCCTCCCATATTCTTTAATTATCAAAATCTTCCCTCTCTTTTCAAAGGATTCTTGTTTTCAAAACTCGAACCGCTTTTGTAAAAAACTTGGATTTAGGTCCATGTATTTTTCAAACTTCTTTTTCTTAATAAACTTTCAACTCATTTAATAATACTTTGAATTTTCTTTTGTTAAGACTAAAAAAATCTAACCTCATTCAAACTTTTTGAGACCTTTGTGGCTTTCTTCTAAACAAATATTTTCTTAAAAGCACCCAACACACAATTTTAATCTTTTTTTTTACCCGAACTACATTGGATTTTGATTTCAATATTGCACATTGTTGGTTTGTAGGCCTATAACTCATTGGAAGTTCTATCAAACCAAAAATTGTAAAAAATACTTATTTTCTCCCCCACTATCCATTTTTTACATATACTCTTTTTTAGCACACATATATATATTTTCAAAAAGGTTCCTACGGAGTACCGTAGATGCTTTGGGTGCCTAACACCTTCCCTTATCATAACTAATCTTTTGTCCCAAATCTATGATCTTTTTAGGATTTTATTTGCTCCTTTTTCCTAGTCCTTTGGATAAAATAAAAGTGCAGTGGCGACTCTTTTGTTATTTTTTGAGTTAAGTCAACTCAATAGCTTATACTCACAGTTTTTGCTGCCACACTACCCCCCTTATTCGAGGGATGTGAATCGATTGGTGGGGTTTATTTGTCCTAAAAAATCATTGTATCATGAGGTTCGAAGCTTCCAAACAGTTTTGCCCTAACAATGGTGTTTTCGATTTAAGCCTCGAAGCTTACATCTAAAACGTCAAACTTGTTCTAATAAGGATCCTGAACATGATCAAACACATCAAACATGTTAGTAATGCATGAATCAACAAAATCAAAATTGAAAAAACCTTACCAACCAGTCAACTTGAGTGAGATGATTCTGGACGTGGAATGGATCGTGTGAGTGCTTGAATCGACTCCTGGAAACCTTATGAGTATGATTATATCCTTCGAATTGATCAAAAACAGATGGAGAAGTGCTTTTGATCTTGCCCTAAAAATTTGAAATTTTGAAAGCTTAGGGTTTGTGTAAGAGAGAAGCAATCTGTGTCCTTTGCATCTGGTGTTGTTGTGTATATATAGAGGAACAAAATTAGGTCAACAAATGTGTAGAAATATCTTGCATTGATGTAGATATATTTGATTGAAAAATCAACATACAATCTTTTCAAAATTGCTCAATCTTCATGCAATCAGTTCTTACACGACTTGGACAACTATCATGGGCTTTCTTGGTCCTCAAGACATTCAAACATCAAGCCCAACACGCCTTGAACTTCTTCTTTTTATTTTATTTAATTAAAATTGAATTAAAATGAATTAATTCAAAAATAAATAAAATATATAATATTGTGACGCATGGCTAGGCTTAGAGGCTATGGATAATGTTAGAAACAATTTTAGATCATGAAAACACAGGCCCATTTGGAGAAATTTCAAGATTGATCAATATTTTGTTCATGCACTTCCTCAAAATTTCTAAACTTGCACATACCATATATTGCTCAATTTTTGTCATTTGAGGGTGATCTTAGACTTTTTAGAAAGATTAAGATGTCCTATAAAATCTCTCTTTAGTTTCATCTCCATTGAAGCTTCCATACTCATGTACACTTCTTTGGAAAAAATGATTTTTTGTTGACTTTTGAAAGGACCTATAATGTCTTGATCCATATCTCTCAAATGAAGAATTTTTGGGCAAACCTTGTGAGAGACAAAGTTGTAGAGAATTTAATTCCATTTAAAATGAGATTTGGTGGAAAAAATCATGATGAAGTATGTGAAAGTTATGCCTGGTAAAAGTTTTGTTGACTTTTCATCAAGAAACCCTAATTTAGCAACTTTTGACTTTTGACCAATTCTTGAGTTTTCTTGATGAACCATGATCAATCCTTGATCCAATGATGAATTTGATCACAAAATCTTGATGTTGACAAAAAATGATGAGGTTTGAGTGTATGTTGACCACAATTGACTTTTTGTCCAATACAACTACTTTTCAACCATCTGAGCAATTGACTGAGCAAACTTTGGCTATGAGGCTTGAAACTTGACATGGTGATACCTTGAAGCATATGAGAGGACATGATATTCACTTGAACCATTAGATCCCATTTTTGTCTTGAGAGAAGCAAAACCCTAGTTGTGGGTTGACTGCGTAGGAGAGGGTTTGTCTGATCAACCCTTGAGTAGCTCTTGACATAGAGAGATATCTTGATCTTAAAATATGAGGGAAAATTTTGGGGTACAACAACATTTCTTTTTAAAATCTTCAACATAGCTCCATAACATGGAGTATTGCTTTAATGCATCTCCTTCAACCACTTCACCGACCCTTGTTTTTGTAAGTTAATAGTGCACCTAAGAGGGCGGGTGAATTAGGAATTTAAAATTTTTTATCGGTTTTATGAATACTTGAAATAATTTTCTGGTTTGATGTATGAAATTTCATGAGTTTTTCTTAATTTTTTGGTTAAGACATGATGAAAGCGATAAATGCGAAAAATTAAAGAACACACGGATATATCCTGGTTCCCCTCACAATCCGAGAGTACTCCAGTCCCCTTTCAACATAAAAGAGATTTCACTATAGTTAGAATGATTGTACATCTTATTCAAACCAATGGTGATGCTTACTATCTAACCTATATGGATATCAAAGGCTCTTAAAACCGTCAAGATCTAAACACTTAAGTGCAAGAAGAACAATCATCTTCAATGCACAACTTGCTTCCAACAATCCTGGACAACAATAATATAATGCCAATGTATCTTATTTTCAACAATCCTAAAAATAAGAAAAGTATATAACAATAGTTTTTGAGTTTGTAAGATTATAGAACAATAATACTTGAGTGATTTATCAATATACTTGATCTTCCCTTCCAATAACAATAATTCACAATGACTTAGAGAAATAGATTGCTCAAGATTTTCTGGTTTATGTAATGTAAAAGTATGCATAAAATCTTATGTGAAAGATGAACACTTGAATGTGAATTTTGAAATTTGAATAATATTTGATTGAAAGAGGTGAAGAATGAATTTGAAAATTTGAGTATTTATATGTTCATAGTACCTTTTAGAAATATCATAAGTCTCTTCATATGAACCATGAACAAGTGCCAAGATTAGAGACAAATTTTTAGTAAAAGGGTGCATGAAATGGTGCATGCAAAGATTCTGATTTTTCAAATTTGTGTAGTGTGTAATCGATTGCACGGGTTCTAACAGAAAAAAATTTCAAAAACAATCAGTAAGCAATCGATTGCACCAATATGTAAATCGATTGCACCAATATGTAAATCGATTGCACTTAATTAAAAAATTGAAAATTTTCAGCATGCAATCGATTGCACCTTTGTGCAAATCGATTGCAACCTCAAACAGAACCTTTTCAAGGAAAAACATTCAGTATGCAATCGATTGCACCTATGTGTAAATCGATTGCACAGTTAAAAAATTGTATTTTTTGCTTTGAAACATAGTGAAATCAAATATATATGATATGCAATCATGTTAGTAACTTTGAGCATCTAAGACTTTAAGTATTTGTGAGGTATTGTTATTATACCTTCTCAAGTGCATGATGCTTTAGCTTTAGAGTGCATTTTACTTTGAGAAATATCTCTGCCTTCTTGCCATAAAGGTTTGTCTTCATCAAAATATAATATCTTTATTGAGATTGAGAAGCTTGATTCTACATTCTCCCCATTTATGATGATGACAAACACCCTTCTAAGATGCTTTGTAATTTCCGGATAAATTATCCCCCTAAGATGTAGGACTCCCCATCAATGTGTGAAGTTAAGAGTGTTGGAGGATATTTTGCACCTTAAAATTTAAGACAAGTAAATAACAAGCAACAATACACCTTTCTCCCCATTTGACATTATCAAAAAGAAGGGAAAGATGGGCGAAATATATGGCATATAATTTATCATCACATGGACATTTAAAATTAGCAATGCATAACACATATATAAAAGTTAAACAAAACATAACTTAAGCAAAGTGAACTAAACAAAGACATGATAAAATGCATAAGTCAAGATTGGTCCATGTTGTTATTTGGTTCTTGGTATGGATGGTATCTTGGTGGAGGGATAGCCGATTTATTTGGATCATATGGATGGATGTATAGATGTGAGTAAAGGTAGGAAAATTGATTGTTCACATGATTTTGGAAGTTATTGATCCAGGTTGTTGTAGACTCATTGATTGAAGACATTTGAGAGTTGATGCTGGAGTTGAGAGTGGAAAATTGTTGGGTCATGTAATCCATCATCTCTTGATTACTTGGCCCATGAACATTTGAAGCTTGTTGAGTAAGACCATCTTCATCACTATCAAGATCTTGAACATTTCCTTTATTTCCAACAACATCTTCACCAATGTAAGCAATATATTTTGATTCCAGATTATAGATCACTCACATTCTTGCATCCACATTTTTATAGTAATTTTGTTGCTATAGGCATTCATGGAATACGACTCATAACCTTCAAAGTCAACATTATAATCCTCCAAAATCTGTGTTATAAACCAATCATACGGAGAAAAAAAAATTGACTTCTCATTAAACTTTATCATGTGAGTCAAGATCAACCTAGCCCAATTAACGTCAATGTTATTTTTCCTAGCATATAGTAATTGCATCTCTGGATCTGTAACGGTGCAATGGTTACCGGATCTTGGAAACATAACATAAACCATGAAATAGAGAAAGAGTCTATCATTAATATGAAAGATATCGGCTGACCAAGAATCTCTAGATGGTTCAACACCACCTAGAGCACGAACTCTTTTGGCATGAAATTCTTGTTCTGATATTCTACCAAGACTATAGTAAAAGGTTCTTTTATTATAATTTTTCCATGCTTCATCATCACCATCATACAAGGAACTACCGGTACTATGAATTTCTAAGATTCTCCCTAGCCTTGCCGAATTCAAAGCAATCTTTTTGCCATTAACATAAGTGATAAGTTGTCCATTTTTCAAATGTAAATTGCAAAAGAACAACCTAACAAGATCCGGATAATATGGTCCAAATGATGAAATTAAAGGTTTTAGACCATAAGATATCAAATCCGTTTAAAAGCTAAAACATTTCGTAGGAAATGTTGATAGCATACCATACTTAGGTGTTTGAACAACCTTTTGTTTAAAGTGCTTTGAGAACATCTCTTCTTGATCTACAGTGAGAGGATAGTAAGTTGTTGATGATGAGGAAGCTTGACCCTTTCCTTTGGCAACAGGTGTAGCCTTTCAAATTTTTCTAGAAGCCATGATTTTGAGGTAGGGTTAAGAGAAAATTTGGGATTTGATGGTGTATTTTTGGAATTGGGTATGAGTGAGGAAGAAAATGACTTTTTGGAGAGTTTATGATACGATTTTTGAAAATAAGTAGTGGGAAGTAATTGATTTTGGGGAAAGGAATTTTATGATAAAGAGATGGAGTGGATAGAGATATGAGTGGGTAGAAGAGAGGTGGTCAACATGATGTGATAGGTCAAGGAAGGAGGTTGAATGGGACAATTAAGAGAGGGAACCAAATCTGACCACACCATAAAATCAAAATTAAAGGATGTTTTCGTTCAGGTGCAATCGATTTGCACAACCCTAAAATGCGTGTTTTTTTCAAAAAGTTACAGTATGTAATCGATTTGCCCTTATGTGCAATCGATTGCAGCAAGCGAAAAAAGTGAAAATACCTACTGTAAGTGCATGTGAAGGCTTAGAAACTCACATATATTGACATTTAAGTATAGTAAACATAATACACACATATTTTAGCACATTTAATCATAAAAGAAACGTATAAGAAGAAGTAGAAGAAGAGGTGCACTAGATAAAATAAAGAAAATAATAAAATGTGCACCTTATTTGAAGTGAATATTTTATGTATCACTTTCATCCAAATTCCCAAGTTCTCTTCGAATTTTATAAAATGGTTCACGAGCAAGCGGTTTTGTAAAAATATTTGTGAGTTGATTATGAGTATCCACAAATGTGACTTCGACATATCCTTGAAGTACATGATCACGAAGAAAATGATGTCGAATGTCGATGTGTTTGATTCTTGAATGCATGGCCGTATTTTTTGTTATATTGATTGCACTTGTGTTATCGCATCGAAGAGGAATGCATCCGAGATCGAGTCCGTAGTCACGGAGTTGTTGCTTAAGCCAAAGAATTTGTGCACAACAACTACCCGCTTCTATGTACTTCACTTCAGACATGCTAAGAGCAATACATGCTTGTTTTTTACAAGTCCATGATACTAATGCATTTCCAAGAATGTGACACGTACCACTTGTGCTTTTTCTATCAGTTTTACAACCTTCATAATCCGCGTCAGAATAACCAATTAAGTTGCACACACTACCTTTTGGATACCATAGGCCGACATTGGTTGTCCCTTTGAGATACTTCATGATTCACTTGACTGCCACTAGATGAGATTCCTTTTGTTTTGCTTGAAAGCGAGCACAAAGACAAACACTAAACATTATGTCAGGACGGCTTGCCGTCAAATATAATAAAGCATCAATCATACCTCGATACTTTGTAGTATCAATTGGAATACTGGATTCATCTTGATGAATATATGTACCGGAGCCCTTTGGAGTATTCATCAATTTGCAACTATCCATATCAAACTTTTTCAATAATTCTTTGCAATACTTGGATTGATTTATGAAGATTCCATCTTTTAGTTGCTTAATTTGAAGTCTAAGAAAATAGTCCATCTTACCCATCATGGACATCTCGAATTCTCCTTGCATCATCAATGAAAATTCTTCACACATTTCTTTGTTAGTTGAACCAAAAATGATATCATAAACATAGACTTGAACCAATAAAATGTTACCTTTGATTTTCTTAATGAACAAAGTTTTATCAACTTTACCCTTTTCAAAACCTTTTTAACACAAAAAATTGCTAAGTCTATCATGCCATGCTCTTGGTGCTTGCTTCAATCCATAAAGAGCCTTTCTCAGCTTAAAGACCTGTGAAGGATTTTTGAAGTCTTCAAATTTTGGGGGTTGTTTGACATAGACTTCTTCATTGATGTAGACATTCAAGAATGCGCTTTTGACATCCATTTGGTAAAGCTAAAAATTTAATGAACAAGTATAAGCAAGTAAAAGACGAATAGCTTCTAACCTTGCAACCGGAGCAAATATTTCTTCAAAGTCGTCTCCTTCTTCTTGATTATGACCTTGGGCTTCCAACCTTGCTTTGTTTTGAACAACTATACCATTCTCATCAAGTTTGTTTTTAAACACCCATCGGGTACCTATGATGTATTTACCACTTGGCCTAGGAACAAGTTTCCAAACTTGATTTCTCTATAATTGATTTAATTTTTCTTACATAGAAATTATCCATTGATCGTCTCCTAAGGCTTCATCAACTTTGGAGGGTTAAATTTGAGAAACAAACGCCATGTTTAAGCAAGCATCTTTGAGATGTAATCTTGTTATAACTCCTTGTCTAATATCACCAATGACTTTATCAATAGGATGGTCTCTAATAGTTCTCCCTTCTTTGGATAGATCATTGATGTTTGTATCTTGTTGTAAAAATTCTTGTTGATGTTCCGGTGGATTCACATTTTGATCATTTGAAATTTCTTCCGAGGGTAAATCTATAATATCATCATCACAAACAACTATGTCCTCCTTGGAGGTGTTAGTTTCATCAAAGGAAACATGCATAGATTCTTCAATAGTTAAAGTTCTTTTATTATAAATTCTATAAGCTTTACCAGAAAGTGAATAACCAAGAAATATACCTTCGTCAGATTTCTCGTCAAACTTGCCGAGATTGTCTTTGTCATTGTTGAGAACAAAGCACTTGCATCCAAAAATATGAAAGTGAGAAATGTTTGGCTTTCTTCCTTTGAAGAGTTCATATGGAGTCTTTTTCAAGATAAGTCTAATGATTACTCGATTTCCAACATAGCATGTCGTACTAACCGCATCCGCCCAAAAATATTTTGGTAGATTTGCATCACTAAGCATTGTTCTTGAAAGTTCCACTAAAAACCTATTCTTTCTTTCAACTACTCCATTTTGTTGTGGAGTTCTTGGTGCTGAAAAATTATGAGAGATACCATGTTCTTCACAAAATTCTTCAAATGATGCATTTTGGAATTCTCCACCATGGTCATTTCTTATGGATACAATCTTTAGTGATTTTTCATTTTGGATTTGCTTTGAATACTTCTTAAAGGCTTTGAAAGCATCACTTTTCTGCACAAGAAATAAAGTCCAAGAATATCTAGAAAAATCATCAACAATAATTAAAGCGTATACATTACCTCCGAAGCTTCTTGTTCTTGATGAACAAAATAAATCCATATGCAACAATTGTAGTGGCCTTGTAGTGGACACCACATTCTTAGATTTGAAAGTTGATTTGGTTTGTTTTCCCTTTTGACAAGCATCACATAATTTATCTTTGACAAACTTTATCTTTGGCAGTCCAACAACAAGATCATGTTTGATTAATTTATTTAAGTGATCCATATGAATATGGGCTTCCATTTTATGCCATAAACATGATTCATTATTTTTTACCATAAGACATTTTACTTTCAAAGATAAATCATCTAAAAAATCATAAAAAATATTGTTAATTCTTTTACCTTTGAGTTTTACCTCATTGGTGACTTCATCAATAATCAAGCATTCATCTTTAGTAAACTTGATCTTGAAGCCTTTGTCACAAAGTTGGCTAATACTAAGAAGATTGTGCTTTAGTCTTTCAACATAAAGAACATCTTCAATGGATGTGAAAGGTGGTGCACCAACTTTGCCTTTGCCAAGAATTCTTCCCTTATTATTATCTCCATAAGTTACATAACCCTTGGCCTTTAAGACTAGATTTGAAAATTGGTTTATGACTCCAGTCATATGCTTGGAACAACCACTATCAAGATACCATAGATTTGAAGTGGTTTTCAAGCAAACCTACCAAACAAATTAAGTTTTTTTAGGTACCCAAATTGCTTTGGGTCCTTCATAATTAGTACCTTTCTTTACCCATACATAATGTCCGCTTGCCACACTAAAGTTTCTAACATAACAAGCATTAGGTGTATGGCCTTTAATACCACAATAAAAACAAGTAGGTTCAAAATTACTTCTATATCTAGGATGATAAGATTTATTCTTAACAAATCTTATCTTTTTAGGATAATGATGAACTACTTTAGGCTTGTTCACTTTCTCTTGGATTGGTTGGTTACTAGCCTTAACAAAGATAGTTTGGTTGGGACTTGGTTGAGAAAATTTTGAAAAACCAGTCCACTTTTATCTTTAGGATACCTTTGTTTGCTAAGAACATTTTCCAATTCAACTTTTCCTTTTTCATATCTTTCTAGGACTCTTTTTAATTGAACAATTTGGAAAGAAAGTGATTCACAATTATTGCATACAAAATTCTGTTTTTGATCACTAATCATCTTTTCTTTTTCATCTTTATATTCTTTTTCAATTGTTTCAAATTTTTCTTCTAAAGATGAAATTATTTTCTTTTAAGATGAAATAGTTATATATAGAATTTTGCATTCATTTAGGAGTTCATCTATTGCACCTTGTGCACCATTATCATAAAGTGAATTATCATAACTAACATCGCCATCTTCATCATCGGAATGGTGTGAATCCATCAATTCTATATTTGCACTTTCGTCACTATCTGAGTCGGATGAAGAGCTTATCTCATTATCTTCCCATACAACATAGGACTTTTTATTTTTGAACTCCTTTCTGCCTTTGAATCCATTTTTCTTGGAGAATTTCGGACAAACCGGCTTTTTATGACCTTGCTTACCACATTCATAACATGTGACATCTTGTGTTGATGAGGAGGCTTCTTTATCTTTATGTTTTGAGAATTTCTTCCTTTTGACAAAGTTAGCATTACCAAGATTGTTTTTATGGTCAAAATATTTTCCTAATCTTTTTACAAGAAGCAAGAAGTTTTCATCTTCCTTCGATGCATCTTTATCTTGACTTTCTTTTGAATCTACTTTCAATGTGATGCCTTTGGATTTCTTCTCTAAGTTCTCATTCTTTTCTAATCTTCCAAGTTCCGTCTCATATTCTTGAAGTTTTCCAAATAATGTCGCAGTAGTTAAATTTGACAAATTTTTCTTTTTGGATATCGCCGTCACTTTTGGTTGTCATTCCCTTGTTAAAGATCTAAGCACTTTAAGATTAAGTTCTTCAGTAGTAATAGTCTTACCAAGTGCCTTTAAATGATTTGTAAAGTGAACAAATCTTTTTTGCAATTCAAGAATGGTTTCTCCGGGCTTCATTCTGAATAACTCGTACTCTTGACTTAAGGTATTCAATCTTGATCTTTTAACTTCAGCGGTTCCTTCATGAGTTTCTACCAATGTATCCCATATTTCCTCTGTCGTTGTGCATGCCGATGCTCGAAAGAATTCATCCATACTAAGAGCACCTTGGAGGAGATTGATTTCCTTTTTGTCATATAGAACTTTTTTCTTGCCATCTTTATTCTATGATGCTTTAGGCTTTGATGATCCAACACCATTGACAACGCATACCGGAGAAAATGGACCATTTTCAACAACATCCCATATTTCTTCAAGAAAATTTTTCAAAAGTCAAAGTATTCACCAAAAAATTAATGGAGGCTTGTTGTTACTACCACCATCTTTGAAAACCGGATTTTGATTTGCGGAAGTCATTCTGGATCTTTAGGAACAAGTTACCTATAACTTGCTCTGATACCAATTGTAAGTTCAGAGTGCGCCTAAGAGGGGGGTGAATTAGGACTTTAAAATTTTTTATCAGTTTTATGAATACTTGAAATAATTTTCTAGTTTGATGTATGAAGTTTTATGAGTGTTTCTTTCTTTTCTAGTTAAGATATGATAAATGCGAAAACGTAAAGAACACAAGGATGTATCTTGGTTCCCCTTACAGTTTGAGAGTACTCTGGTCCCATTTCAACACGAAAGAGATTTCACTATAGTTAGAATGATTGTATAACCTATTCACACCAATGGCGATGCTTACTATCTAACCTATAGGGAGATCAAAGGCTATTAAAACCTTTAAGATTTAAACACTAAGTGCAAGAAGAACAATCTTCTTCAATGCACAACTTGCTTCCAACAATCCTGGACAACAATAATACAATGTCAATGTATCTTATTTTCAACAATCCTAAAAATAAGAAATGGATATAAGAATAGTTTTTGAGTTTGTAAGATTGTAGAACAATATCACTTGAGTGATTTATCAATATACTTGATCTTCCCTTCCAATAATAATAATTCACAATGACTTAGAGAAATAGATTACTCAAGATTTTCTGGTTTATGTAATGTAAAAGTATGCAGAAAATCTTATGTGAAAGATGAACACTTGAATTTGAATTTTGAAATTTGAATAATATTTGATTGAAAGAGGTGAAAAATGAATTTGAAAATTTGAGTATTTATATGTTCATGACACCTTTTAGAAATATCATAAGTCTCTTCATATGAATCATGAACAAGTGTCAAGATTAGAGACAAAGTTGTAGTGAAAGGGTGCATAAAATGGTGCATGCAAAGATTCTGATTTTTCAAATTCGTGCAGTGTGCAATCGGTTGCACCTTTGTGCAAATCGATTGCACGGGTTCTAACAGAAAAAAATTCAAAAACAATCAGTAAGCAATCGATTGCACTTAGTTAAAAAATTGAAAATTTTCAACATGCAATTGATTGCACCTTTGTGCAAATCGATTGCAACCTCAAACAGAACTTTTTCAAGGAAAAACATTCAGTATGCAATCGATTGCAGCTATGTGTAAATCGATTGCACAATTAAAAAATTATATTTTTTGCTTTGAACCTTAGTGAAATCAAATGTATATGATATGCAATCATGTTAGAAACTTTGAGCATCTAAGACTTTAAGTATTTGTGAGGCATTGTTATTATACCTTCTCAAGGTTTGTCAATTGTCTTGAGTCAAAGTCTTGAACATGATGCTTTAGCTTTAGAGTGCAGTTTGCTTTGAGAAATATCTTTGCCTTCTTGCCATAGAGATTTCTCTTCATCAAAACATAATATCTTTATTGAGATTGAGAAGCTTGATTCTACATTTTTATCTATCCATGCCTTACCTTTAATGATGCCCACATAATACTTCATCCTTAACTCCGACATAATCTCAGATAACTTTACCTTATCTTGTGACTTTCTTTTCTCAACCACTAACTTGGATACTCACTTGGGATTGACAGATCTGTTATTTAAAACCCTAACACAAGTGTGTGCCCCCACCCATATTTTTAATTGGTATGTATGCATGTCACCCACTTTACTACACAATGCTAAAAAATCCCATTTGCCCTTATACTCTACCCTAACCTTATAGCTTTCATTCTTTACAAACTTAATTTTCCTACCATTGAGAACGAACCACTCTCTTATAGCATCTTTGAAATCACTAAGTGAATCAAATTTCATTCCAAGTTTGAATTAAAAATATTTGTTTATTAACTCACCTTTAAACTTCTCATACTTGGGCATCTTTTCATTAGCACTATCATAAGGGTTCGAGCTATCTAATTCTTCACTACCATTATCCTCAACTTCTTTTGCTATGTTAATAGGATTCCTTCTAGAACTGGAGACCACTAATTTTGAAAGAACCAATAAACTTAGATTGGAGGGGCTCTTCAACACCTTTTGATTTTTGTTAGTCCTTAACTTATACCTAAGAGTTTTGCCATTGATATCAACCCTTGTACCACTGTTTGGTGTTTCCACCTCAACTCTCACAAACCCTTCATTATTTTCACATGTTTTTTCTTCTTCACTGTCATTAAACCTAGTGCCTCTAACATCATCATCACTACTTCCATCATCATCACCATTACCATCAAAAATATTTTCATTAAATTGAACAACATTAGGACTTACAACCTTACGTATCATATCTTTTACATCGTGCTCAACCCATATATGACCATCAACTTTGTTATCAATATTGTGTTTGGCAATTGCTCCAGTTGTAACATCATCAACGACATGAAGAAACCTTTCACCATTCCCTGGAATTTTTGTCCAAAACCTAAACTCACCATACCCCCAGTCCTTAACTAAGCTCACATCCTCAAAAATGTCCAAGCATCAATTTCTTGACTTTCACTGTTGTATCATTGCCTTCCCCCTATAAAATGTGAACTTATCATGCACAAAGTTACCACCGTGGTGGAAGACAATGTTGAACACCCCCACTTCTACAATGACGAAAATACTCAACCATTAAATTATTAGGACCACAACAAAACTACATTAAAGAAATGTTAAAACAATGCATATCTAGAACACGTATTCTAGTTTCCACGCTTTTTAATTTCTATGATATCCAAGGTTTGAGATGAATACGATTGAGAAGAATATGACACGCAGTTTAGGAATTAAGGTTCAATTTATTTAACCCTTAATGATAAAGTGTTTTAATTATAAAAAAAAAAAATCATAAATAATTGACAAATGAAATTGAATTATTATTTTAATTTAAAAAAAAAAAAAATCAACATGTCAATGCGGTGTAGCTGATTGAGTGGGTTGATTTAATGAAACACCAAAATAATGAAATCTTTAAATGATAAGGTAGAAATCTAAAAAAATAATTAAGGAATTTTTTCCCTTCAAATCTCGCCAAAATTGCATAGGCGAAATGGCTATTATATGTACATCATGAATCTGTTCAATTGTTTACAAAGAGAATCAGTGATAACTAATCCCGTTATCCTAATACAAAAAGGACCATCACCAACAAATCTCTTATCAGAAACACGATTGGATTTGTCACTCAGTTTTGAAATAATGTCCTTTTATTTTCACTTTAAAATATATAAAAATGAAATAATTTGTCAAATTTATAAAGAAATATTGTGGCACCTGCAACCCCATATATTGCTCAATTATGAATAGTTTTGTATCATCCCCCTTTTAATGACTAAAAAACCAATATAATCGTATAGAATTAATGCACTTTTACTGAGAATTTTGAAAAAACTCAATAAAAATGCATAATTGTAAATACTGGTCCAAGTTTAGAAAAAATCAAAATTTTAAAAAGTTCTTAAAAGATAATTAAGTTTGACATATTACTATTTTTAGTTAAAATACAATATAGTTATTTCAGCATATGTTTAAGGGTGGCTGCACATGTCTAGGGGGTGTAGGGTACACCTCTTGCCAAATAAAACTCTCAAATTATTGACTAGTATGTCTTCTAATGTAGGTGTAATCTAGGTCCAGAGTAGGCCCGTGTTAGCCCATTGCAAGTGCGTCAAATAAGCATCGGATAAAATATAAATGACCTTTTTTTGTAGAAGCAAAATTCTATTCAAAAAAGATTGCAAATAAGTGAATTGAACCAAAAGCTAGGCCTGCATATGCTGCAGAAGGAAAGATATTATATACATCTCAGCTGCAGAAAACCAATGTTGACATGGCATGGCCTATTTTACATCACCAAGTGAATATCAAAGCAATAATAGTAATACATAGAAAGAATTTGAATCCAATCTAGTTAATTAAAAACATCCTTCTATAGAACCAGAATATGAGATCACTAATCTATTTTTTGAGAGCATAACAATGCATTTTCGACGTCTTAGTTCATTATTGCGGAAGTTGGTTGTATGGTGTTAACACTAACAGCAGTAGGTTCAACGTCCCTATCAATATCTGCAGTCCTTTCTGGTACGGGTTGTGGCTCGTCGAGAGGTTGGCTCATGGTGAATGTCACAGGTCGCACATGTTTTGTTTCCGACGAGTTTTTCAATGGCAGGCGGCATACTGGACAGGTAGATTGTTTCCTCAGCCATATATCAATGCAACAGAGATGAAAAGTGTGGCCGCATTTCGGCATGATACGTAATATTTCTCTTTCTTTGTATTCTGCTAAACATATTACACACCTGTAGAAGCAAACTCAGTTATTTATCTATTCATTGGTTGGTTTTTGCATAAACTTATTAATCTAACAATGAACTTTCTAGAAAAACAGCTTATTTAGGCACTTTAAACATAATCGCTTATCATATAAAACAATTTTGTACAAGTTATTTCTATAACGAAATTAAAATAAAGTCAACCTATTTTCATGTAAGGTATACATTGTTTTCATAAACTATTTTAGACAACTTATAGAAAAAAGCTGAATACAGCTCATGAACACGTCTTAAGCGCTCTTCAACACACCCTCATAAGTGTTTATATCAATAGACAAACTCTTATATATCAATTCAAATAGGCTTTTAATCCATCATGTATTTGTTGTAAATCAACTCTTGTCACATACAACAAAATGTTAAAATAGGATGATTAAGTAAAATAGGAGGAACTTGTTCTCTATGATTAGTACGGACTCAGACACTGGACACAACACAAACATGTCGACCCGTCTTTTTTTCCAGAGATGTGTGAGTGCTAAAGAACTAACAAATAATAAAAAGGACTTAACTGTGTATCTTCAATGGAACTGAAAGCCTCTTGATTGAACTTCAAAGTGGGGATTGCTTCAAGCAGAACTGGTTCAGGATCAGGGTCATTAACATGATGTTCTGGCTATCAGTAAACAATGAAAAATCAAAAACTAAATCACCAAAACTTACTAAGTTACAAAATTACATAAAAACCAGAAAACAGCTTTAGATAAACAGCTTATTTTCAGCTTAAAAGCGCAATCTAGAATGCAGCATTTGCATCAGACTCTAAAATTGCAGATTTCCTTATTCAATATAACTTCATGTATTGGATCAGATTTACAATCTAGAATTCATCATAACCAAATAAAACTGAGATTATAGTATTGAAAAAAAGCTTAATTAAACAAAAAAAAAACAGAAAAAATAGTCCAAAAAAAAAGGGGTGGATAGTGAAATTACCTGTTCTATATCATATCTTGATTCAATCTGATACATCATCCTAGATTCAACACCACCTCTAAGTCTACCACAAATGATTCTAGTACAAACAAAAACAATGAAAGTGGCACTCATGCCAAATCCAATAACAGTTGTCACTAAATTTGTCCCTGAACCCAACATCTCCAACCACAACAAAAAAAAACAACCTTCAACAATTAAAAAAAAAAAAACCCACAAGTTGAAATACACAAAGGGGTTAAATTAAAGCAAAGGAAAAGAAAAACACATGTTATGGATATAAAAATTGAAACTTTTTTGATGTTAGAGTGAGTATATGTGAAAAGAAAAGAAACCCATATGAAATTTATGAAGGAAGATGAGATTGAAGGTGGTGGGGGAACAGAAAAGGCCAACAATAGGAGAGAGAAAGAACAGTGATAAAAATTGACTCTTTTGATTTTCTCTCACTCTTAGAATATTGTGTGTAGGGTCCAACTGTATGACTCACGCAAATCAAGGGTTCCCTCACCGTTCGATAAGATCAAACGGTTTACATCATTTCTCTATATTATAAAAATAATAAAAATTCTTATTCGAAAATTGGAGTAACAAATATATATTCTTATTTTTTTAAATGATTCTTATTATATAGTTCGAATATATTTGTAAGAAAAAAATTTAAATTTATTTATATTTAGTCGTACATTAATTATTTAATTTTATTTTATTAAATTTAGAGATGGAAAAAAACCTTACTCTCTAATTCTTTTTTGAGATGTTGAAGAGTTTCCAATCGAACCGTTGAAAGTGGATATTAATTTCGGCGGCAAAAGATCTTAACGGTACAAAAAGTTAATAGGGGGTGTTGGAAGTAAAAGATGTTTTGATTAATTCCCTTCGCTCACATGCCTTTCTTAGTTGTCAAATTAGGATGAGTACCACATTTCATGTATTTTGCCTATTTCTAGATACTACCTTATTGGTCTTCTTATACTATGTAATATGTATATAATTTAGTTATTTAATATGTATTTTATAGCATATGCCATTATTTGTTTACAGAAATAAGTGAATTGTTCTGGAAAAAGCTGTGATACTTTATCTAGATCTTTGTCTTTTTGTACCGCACTATCACCCTTGTATTTAAGTGGGAAGTGGTATAAGATTTTTCAGTATGTAGATTTTTTAAATCAATCCTTTTTGGAAAGGTATTTCAACCAATCAAAAATAATGTTAAACACATTATTTTGACTAAATAACAACACGTTTTGAATAAATAAATAATTTAAATATTACAGTTTATGACATTTTATTGTTAGAGTGTGCATGAATAAGGTATTATTTTAATGAGAAAAATTAATTTTTTGAATAAATTTAAGATAATTTAATTAAAATTTATTGTTTAAATAGAAAATATGAACATTTGTTAAAATAATATAAATTTTCAAGTATTTTGTACAAATTAAATTTAAGTAATTTTAAATAACACAAAAAATAAATAATGTAATATTGCCCATTCATTCTAATAATGTTAAATGGTTTAATATTATTTTTTTCAAATTTTGCAAGATGCTCCATGGAAATTTTAAATTCACGTTAAAATTTTTAAAATAATGCAAATAAATCTTTAATAATTTTTAAATTAGTCTCTTTAAATTTTCAAAATAAATCGATTCATACTTTTCATATTTAAAATTTTGATCCAAAAGTTTGAAATCTTAATCCTCATACTTATTGGAAAACAGTTATCTCTATTATAATTATCTCTATTATATATTCGATTGTAATAAAATTCTAATCTTTTATTAGATTTTATTTGAAAAAAGATTAGAATTTTCTCGAATCCAATAATTTTATTTATTTTTATATTTTGTAGTGTAAACTATATAAATTTAAATTAGTTTAATTTTTTAAATTAAATTTGATATTATATTTTTCATAAGTTAAAGTAAATTTTACTCCATAATTTTATTATAGAAAAAGTTATAATATTCTTTCAAATATACTTGAAGTTGAATTAAAAACTACGAAGAGGTATTATAAATTTATGAAACTGTTGTTAATGTTAACTTGTGTATAAATTATACAATGTCATGTTTAAGAACTACGCGGGGCGAAAACCCTCTATGTGAATTTATCGGTCGAAATGGTTGGATACCATATATTCAAAAAAGAAGTTTATTTATAAGAGATCAAGGCTTAAGCCCAAAACATACAAAGTCGTATTTTGACTTTGAATCATTTACTATATATTGTATTCGACTTCATCAAATACAATTGACCTATATTACTTCGACTAGGTCGAAGACATCTATGTCGAATACATACTTTCTACAAAATAATAAATTATAACTTCTAATGTATCGTCTAATTCATGTTTTTAAGATTTCTCGTCTCAATGTTTTTCTTCAACTCATCGAACTTGACTTTCTTCAAGGGATTGTTGAGTATATCAACTAGTTGTCATTCTGTCTTGCAATGCTCAAGTTCAAGTTTCCCTTTTTTTAATTGATTCCTAAGAAAATGATAGATTCTCTCTGTGTTTATTTCTACCATGACACATAAGATGATTTGCTAGGTTGATAGATGACTTGTTATTTACAAACAATTTCATTTTTTGTGATTCCATGGTCTTGAGATCTTCTAGCAACACCTCTATTCATATTGCTTGACATGCTGCATACGATGTAGCCACTTACTCAGCTTCACATGATGGCAAATCCACAATATTTTTCTTCCTTGAGTTCCAAGATATCGGAGCGCCTTTGATCATGAATATGTAGCCTACAATACTCTTCTTGTCGTCTTAATCTCCACTTAAATCTGAATCAGTGTATCCATATACCTCCGCGTCTGTGTTGGTCTTCTTTTGTCTTGGCATCAACACCCCATGATCAATTATACCATTATTATATCACAACACCCGCTTCACTGCAGTGGATGAGATTCTTGGGGTTTCTCCATGAATCTGCTCAACAATCCGACACTTTGACAAATATCTGGCTTGATATTACAAAGATACCTCAAGGATCAAACGATTTGTTTGTATAGTGTTGCACTTGCAAACTCATCATTTGTATCCTTCTTCAACTTTGCTCCAATTTCTAATGGTGTGGCAGACTTATTATAGTTACTCATCTTGAACCTCTTCAAGATATTATGGGCATATTTCTTTTGGTGCAAGCACACTCTATCATATATGTCTTTCAACTTCATCCTTAAGAAATATGATAAATTCCTTAGATCATACATTTCAAAACTCATGCATTAGCTACAACTTGACTTTTCGTATTTGCTTCATATGCTCCTATAATCAACAAATTATCTACATACATGTATAAAATGTATAACTTGCAAGATTGTAATTCAACCAATTCATAAGAGATAAGTATAAAAAAAATTATAGATAATCTATAGTTGCAAAAGTATGCACCATTGGTTGAATTGCGTTAATAAAAATTGATTATGTAAATTATCTTTTATTTTTGTTTATCTTTAATTTTTTATATTAATTATTGTTCTTTTTTCTTTTTTTAGGTGAATATGTAATGTTAAAATCTCTTAAATTCATGAATATTTAACTTTTTTGACAACTTGAATATTTAACTTATTAACACTTCTGATATTATACTTTGCGAGCTACCCTAGAAGTTAGACTCTAGGAGAATAACTAAGGCATCAAAAATACCTTATAATGTTAAATGTTATCATAGTTATTTAGAGTTATCTTTTGCCATTTAAAAAAGAAAAACTATACTAAAAATATAACCACGTTGATAGTTGGACATTTTGCAACAAAAGATCAGTGTTAAAAGAATTTTTATTTTTTTAGAATATGATGAAACTCATCATTTTCTTTAGATTGACCGTATACATAATTCCATATTATTTAATACATAGTAACACCTTGAATTCTCATACATTGGCGTAAATAAATTCAGACGTTACTAAAAATAAGTCTTTTGAAGAAAAGATGTGGAAACTTTTCTTTACACCGCATCTAGATTGTCTTTAGTTGGTGGAGTAATATGTTACGCAACAATCTCCATACAAATTACAAATAATGTAACTTTAAATAGGCCAATTTATTCTAGAAAAGCTTTGTATATTGTGAGAAATACGAGTATTCTCCTTCAAAGTATTTTGGTCAAGTACTCTTTATTTGTAACATTATTCTGAATTCAAACATCTTTTTCGCTTACTTGCAGTAAATTGTTAGGTGACCAAGAATTGCAATCATGTATTAGATCCTCTTTCCATTGAGGCTACACACTCAAGCTCCAAACACCAAAGAGGCACAAACGTTAACATTTAAAAGTGTAATTTTGTTATTAATTAAAATGACACAAATTATTTTACAACTATTTTTAAGACCATTTTATGTAAATTAAAATTATAAACAAATATAAAATATTGATAATATATATATATATATATATATATATATATATATATATATATATATATATATATATATATATATATATATATATATATATATATATATATATAATTTTGAATGTGTTGTTAAATATGTTTGAATATTATTTAAAAAGTATTAAATATTAAAGTTTGCTGTTTTTATCATCATCATAGCTTTAGAAACCTTTTAAGAGAAATGTTCAAATATAAATCTGTACAAATTAAAATTATAACCGTTTTAAGATGATAAAATTATATTAAATTAAATATTATTTATTAAATATTTTAATTTATTTGAATATTGTAAAATATTTAATAATTTATATGTAATTTGTAAAATATTTTTAACTGTTCCAAGTGTTCTCACTAGAGATTCTTGACTTAACTAACATTAAAAGATAAAAATAAAAATGATTATATTTTTAAGAAATTGGAAGATTCTTCTCTAGATTTTAGGTTTGGATTCTGCCAAGGGAAAATAAACTTTATATTAGACCAGGATGATATAAAACTTTGTTCTGAGTTTAAACCCCACAAGTAAACATTAAAATTGATATCTAAATTAGTATATCATAGGATTGAATACAAAATTTAAACTCTACAATAAAAGCACATTTTACTTCAGTTGAAAAAAGAGATTTTACCTTAATTTTAAAGGCAGTGTAACTTAGAGCGTCAAAGTTTGCACTTTAATCTTTTATTTCTATAAAACTCATAGATAAATTGTATTACACATGTGTTCAAACCTCAACAATTATAATTTTATATTTTATATAAAAAATTAGTCAAGAGACCCGTGCTCTCGTACATATAAATTTTTTCGGGTAGTATATTTTAAACGATATGAATAATATAAATAAAAGAAATTATAAGCAATTTACGTATTCAAAATGTAACTTATTAGTTTAACCATATAATAAAAGGCATAAATAATAATTAAATAAATTTAGACACAGTAAATATAATATAATTAAATTTGAAATAAATAATAATTATTGAAACTTAATTATATTAAATAATCATATATAAAAAATATATAAATATAAAATATTAAATAATAATAGAAAAAATAAACATTTAACAAAAGTTAATGTAAAATTTTAAATATAAATGCAATATTTGAAATGATTTTTTTATTTATAAAATAAACAATAATCATATAGCTTTAATTATATTAAATAATCATACAAAAAGAGGAAGAAAAAAAACAACTGTGATATAGATAAAAAATAATATATAAAAAATAAATATTTTATTTTTAAAAAATTATTAATTTCAATAATACAGATTATTCTAGTAGTGACTCATAAGATAAAAAGTTAATTATCTATACAAATTTAAAATATAAATGTCAATCCTGATTTTAATAAAATTAAGATACACAAAAATGTAAAAGTTGATTTTAATAAAATTAAAATACCCAAAAATGTAAATGCATCTACTATAAGGGACATGTTTATTTTAAATAAATAATAAATTAACAATAGAAAAGAAAATAAATAAAACTAACAAACACAAAAATACAATTTTATATATAAATATAACATTTTAAATGAACAATAAATATATTTATTTAATTATATTAAAATAGATATTGTATTGATAGTGACCCGTGAGTTAAAAAAAATAAATTTATAAAAAAATAAATTATTATGAAAGATAATTTATGTAATTAATTTTTAATAAATAGATAGTAGATTAAGAGTGTACAATGAGTGAGTACGGTAATTAGTTTATGCAACACTTGGCATATGGTGAGTGAGTAGGACATGAAGTTGAAGGCCATTTTGTTGATTACTGAAATGTCCTTTTGACTTTGAAAACAAAATTTGGGCAAAGGGTGTTTTAGTCAGTTAGGTCAATTCTTTAATTCTTTAGTAAATATTAGATAATAGACAAACAACTTTACTTATTGATTATACTAATAACCGAGGTGATATATAAAAATTCAAATACAAAGAGATACAAGAACACTAGGGAGCACCAAACCAAGATCTCTTAAGAGAAAAGTTTTCGTCTAAAGATACCAATTAGAGATGTCAATGAGACAGAAAATATTCGGAGGATGCTTCCTTACTCCTCGCCCACCCCCAAATTTATTCTGTATCTTTATCCCCAATTCCTGTCAAGGGGAATATTTTCCCATCCCCATTTCCACAGATCCCGGAAGAGATCCACGGAGAGTGAATTTTAAGAATTTTTTTAATCTTTTCGATTAAAACTATGACAAATGTAATTCATTATTTTTTTCCTTTTAAAAAAACACATATATTTTGCATCTTTCTGTTTTACAAAATAAAAATACATGTTGCATAAATAACAAAAAAAAAATCACTTGTTCCTAATCTTTTTCTGTAAAAAAATAACAAATATTAACTGAGCTTGTTGTTGCCATATTTTCGCTAATTTACTACCACAGTACCGCTTCCGACTAGCGGAAGTGGTTAATTATGTGTGAGTGGCAAATCCATAACTATCAATTTATTAATTGAATGAAAAACATGTTACAAATGAAAGTAAAAAAGTTTGAATAGTAATTACCATAAGCACAATGAACAAAGGAGAATGGTTGTTGTGATGCTAATGAGAACAGAGAAGATGATGAATGAGAGATACAAAGATAATTAAGAATAGAAAAGGAGGATAAGGCGTGTACATCCTATGAATTTGGTGCATTTTTCTAGGATTGGGTACTTGGGTAGTGAAATAGTACATTATACAATAAAACATAAAACTAAATGATTCACTAATGACTCTTCATTTTCTAATACATTAATATTTTTTATGTAAAATTATATAATATATATAAGTTAAATAATATGGCCGGACTAGAGGAATTCACGGGGCAGAGGGTATTTTCCAATTCCCCACCCCAAAGTGTTATCGTGGGAACTTTTGCCTCCAATCTCGTCCGCGCAGGGAAAGATCCCCAACTTCGATGCTCCAAACAAATAATTCTCATAGGAATCCCCGTTAACAGATACAAATTGACATCGCTAGATACCATTTTTATCTAGAATGTAGTCTCTAAAATTATCTCTATGAACATGCATAAACTAATAGAAAGATTTAGTTTTTAAACCTATATTAGCAAGTAAATTGGCATAAAAGTTTATTTCCATATAAATATGAGAAGCCATGAACTCAATGGACTACACGAAGGATAAACTATTAAGCCAAAGAGACTTGATTCTCCAAGGGATCAAGCTAAGATTAGTAAAAGTCTGCCCAACTAGAAGGCTATCTGATTCCAACCAAATCTTCTTCCAGTTGTGATCCTTTGATTTTTCTATTGCAATCATGGTTGCAGTCATTTATACAATCAGAGCAAATATCAGCATCTAGAATGGCACAAATACTCATATATATTATATTTTCATTGAAATACAAATTTTGATAATTTTATATTATTTTTGTTTAAACCTACAAGTACAATTTTGACGAAGAATCTTGAAACGTCTTCATCATCATCCATGTTAATCTTGGTGAAGAACAAATGTTGGAAGTTGTTGCATATATATATTTTGCAAGGTATTTTGAATGGCCTTTCATTTAATTGATTATGATATATAACAATAACAAAAGTTAAGTAAGAAAACTAATTTATCAGGTAAAGAAAAGAAATTATGATAAGAACACAAACCTTCAACCAATATTATTTTTGTTCATGAAATTCATCACAAAGATTGTTTCCACACTCCTTTAATATTCACTTTTTCTATCCTAATATTTTCTTTATCAATGTATGATATTCTAAATATTTGTGATTCAGATATATAGTGTTGCTTTAGCGTTTTGAATGACTATTGTGACAGTTTCACGCGGATCTCTAATGTTTCTTATAGATTAATGTGTTGAGCAATGATACTTAATAAATGGACGGTTAAGTTTTATTTATGGACGCCATAGAAAATCAATAAACTCGCTTGTTTTACCCACCTGCATATGTGGTGCTCATGACACAATCAAGAAACGGCAAGAAATGGAATATGTAATATATTTCTTAAAGGGTTTAAACGACAGCTTCAAGAACATCAAGTCCCGGATCCTTAGGATTGAACCCTTACCATACATCTCCAAAGTCTTCTCCCCCATCTTTCAACAAGAACGATAACTTACTCCTCAAACAACTGAAGAATCCATAAGCATTCTCATAGCACAATCCCAACAACCTTCTTACGATTGTCAAAACCCTAAATTCATCAAAGGTCGTGGCAAGCCTTATTCTCAACCAAGAAACCCTAACAACTCTAAAACATGTTCCTTATGTGGCAAAAATGTACATACAGTTGATCCATGTTATTTTAAGCATGGCTTTCCTCCAAGTTTCCACTTCAAAGATAAAGTTGGTTCCACCAACAATGTAACCACAGATACTGAACCATCCTCCATCGCAAATGACAATTATGAAGATACCAAAGTAGAAATATCATCAACTATGTACAACCAATTTGTAGCCTTACTTCAACAATCTAATTCCTCATATTCATCTAATCAACACAACATTAACACATTTTCATCAAGTTTGCATCATTTTCTAAATTACACTAACGTAAGTCTTCTGAACCACAACTATATCCTTTATACCGGCGCCATATATCATATATGTTCTTCCCTAAAACTATTTTATTCACATCATTGCATGAAATCCTATAACTATCAATTTACCTAATGGTTCTAGCATCATTTCGGATATATGTATTGTTAAATTGAATGATCAACTCATTTTTCACCATGTACTATATGTTCCTCACTTTATAGGTAACAAAATCTATGCCTCACAATTATCAGCTAATAACAAATGCAAACTTGTTTTTGATCATTGCTCTTGCATTATTCAGGCACTACCTTCAATGAGGACGATTGGGCTTGCTAAAGTACTTAATCACTTGTATATTTTGAATCAGACACCTTATGTACCTTTATGTTTCCATATAGATAGTTCTAATGCCAATTTTAACAATTAAACTTCTAATAAATTTAGGTTATGGCACCATCGTATGGGCCACCCTTCACAAAATGTATTGAAAAGTATACAACAATTTGAACCTTTTGTACATGATAACAATGATTCTACTTGTGACTGCTTCCACTTTCCTAAAAAAAGTCAAATTACCCTTTACTATTAGCATTATTAAAACTGTTCCTATTTTTGAACTAATCCACATGGATATATGGGGCACCTTTTCACCCACATCTATCCATGGCCATAATTATTTTCTCGCTATTGTAGATGATTACTCTCGCCACACTTGGATTTTTCTCATGAAATTCAAAACTCAAACCAAACAACTTTTCATGCAATTCATTACGCTGGTTCTGACTCAATTCAACACACATGTTAAACATATTCGCTCTGATAATGGACAACAAATTATCATGAATGATTATTATAAAAGTAAAGGAATATTACACCAACATACCTGCGTGGAAACACCACAAAAAAATGTTGTAGCTGAATGCAAACACCGACATATACTAAATATCACTCGAGCCATCATGTTCCAGTCACACCTGCCAAAAATCTTTTGAAACTTTACAGTCAATCATCTTGTTTATCTCATCAATCGTCTACCTTCACCAGTTATCAATGCTCACACTCCTTATCAACTGCTTTATAGGACTCCTCCCGCCTACAACAATGTTAAAGTATTTGGTTGCCTCACATTTTCCTCCACACTTCTACAAGGACTCAAGAAATGCGACTCTCGTGCCTCAAAGTGCATCTTCCTTGGATTTAAGAATGGAACCAAAGGCTTCATAGTCATGAATTAATCAACCAGAGAAATCTTCATCACCCGCAACATTGTCTTCTATGAGCATATGTTTCCTTTCACACCTCCTACTACAATTCAACATCCACAACATTCTAAAATCCTCGACTACATGATACATGCCACCTTGATTCCAAACCTTGTCACACACCTATGACAAATACACACAAATACTTCATTCATGATGATTCATCTGCCATTGATGATATGTCATATCGTAGACTCATTGGTCGATTAATTTATCTCTGCACCACTCACCTTGACTTATGTTATAGTGTCCAGTAACTCAGCCAATTCATGGTCGCTCATACTTGCCTTCATCTTCAAGCAGATTACACAAGCTCTGCTACCTAAAACAATCACCTTCTCAAGGCCTATTTTTTCCTTCCACCTTTGCCCTTCACCTAAAAACCTTTAGCGATTCGGATTGGGCTTCTTATAGCGACACAAGACGCTCTGTTACTGGCTTATGCATTTTCCTTGGAGATTCACTTATCTCATGGAAATAAAAAAAAAAAAGCAAAATATCGTCTCCCGTTCATCTTCAAAGGCGGAATATCGAGCCTTTGCATCCACTTTCTGCGAAATCCAATGGCTTCCTATCTTCTTCAAGATCTACACGTCAAATTCATTTATCATACTATTTTATATTGTGACAATCAACCCACTCGTCACATTGCCGCTAATGCCATCTTCCACGAACATACTATACACATCAAAATAGACTGCCATGTTGTTCGTGCAAAATTGTTTGCTAAACTGTTTCAGCTTTTTCTCATTCCCAACTCAGTCTAACTTGCGGATATTTTCACCAAACCCCTTGATCTTGCTCCTTTCACAACAATATTCCAAACTTGGTATCTCAACCAATTTCGCTCCAGCTTGAGAAGGGGTATTGGCGCATATTATTAGATTATTCTAATATATTATATTGTAACTACTTATATTATTTGTCTTTCCTTATTACTAGGGTTAGTTCCTATTATCTCGGAGAGTTTATTGCTTTTATGTAACTGTCATTTGCTATCTATATAAAGCAAAGATCTTTTTTTGTAATTCTCACGTTCAATAAAACAGTTATATTATATTTCACATTAATAAAACACTGAGAAAAAAGGTGTTTACCTTCTTAAAATAGATTACTTCTTTTTATCATTCACAAATTTCTTTGTGTGTTGTAATAATCAAATAAAAAAATACATTCTAAACAAAATTTTGATGTCGTTTGGTGAAACAACAATATTGTAATATGATTAGGCATAAATTTCTCAAAAAAAATGGTGAATGGAAAATAATAAAATATTTTCTTTGACCGACTACATTGAGAGGTTTTTCCAAAATATAACAATATTTTCTTTTATCATTCAACATTGTCAAGAGGTGGAAACAACAACAACAACACCATTATGTGAGATAAATTGTAAGAACAAAAAAATAATTTATTAAAGGTTGGTGTTAGAAGAACAACGACATAACAAAAACAAATATGTTGTTTGATCGATTCAAAAAAATGATGTTTACGAGTATGAAGCGACTGCTTATATGAGTTATGTTTATTTAAGGTAAAACTTGATGAACAGATTCTTTTATATTCAATTTGTATATCATATTCATCGATCATTAGAAAAATCGCTAAAATTATTAAATAATTTAATAAAAAATGTGGCACTTTTAAAAAATATTTAAAAAAATTATAGTTATTGAGAATTTTTTTTATTTAAATAATTTTAGTTTAAATAATTTTTTGATTTCTGTAAGTTAAGGAGTTTTTGAATTTAGCCTCTAGTTTTTTTTCTTCCTGAATATAGTTTCTAAATGTCAATTTTTCTTTTGTTTTAGTCTTTAAATTTAAATTCCGTAAAAACATTTGCAGGTTTCCTTCAAATTTAAAATTTGTAGGATAGCTATATTTTTTATAAAAACATTTCTACGAATTTTAAGTCCAGAGACTAAAACCTGAATAATTTTAACATTCAGAAACGATTTTTTGAAGAAAAAAAAATTAGAGATTAAATTTAAAAACACGCCACAAAGATCAATAAATTATTTATACCTAAGACTTTTTCAGAAAAATATATACGCATTCAAAAATATTTTTTTATGTATGATATAAAAATGTTGACATAAAATATACAGTATTATTTATAATAGAAGAAACAAAATTAAAAGTTGATAGTCGCATGTCTCTTAAATTAGCCCGGTAGTATCTATCACTTAACAGGGTTATTTAGCAAAATTATCATTTCATTTAGAATTACTTCTTTTTTTTTAGGAAAAAAAATAATAAATGCATTACTTTTTGTGTGTGTATGATAGAAAGAAGAATATGGTGCATGTGTATCTCACATTTAGGGAAACAGTAATCAACTACATTATTAAAGACAAACCAAGTTCGAAAAGTCAAGACAAGATATTATTATAATCTCAGATTTAGAATATTAATGCATCTATATTCCAATCTAGAATATTAATGCTACTTGCCACTATTAGATTTAGAATATTAAGTCAAGAAAGTGACAAGATTGTAATACTTGGAGTCTAGACAAGGTACTTATTCCAATCTCAGGTTTTGATTAATCCAATTCTCTAACTTAAAATACATCCCCATGTCTTGCCATTATTGGATAAACGTGATTTATAAATCTAATGTTTTAAGATTTCAGTTTAAAATAAAATGTTTACTCATTTTGTGGCTGTGTTGGTTAGTGCAACATGTGGCTTTTGATCATGAATCACGTGACATGAAAAAGAAGTTAGGAATAAAAAGAAGAAATGTCACTAGGGGAAAGGATCAATTTTGTTATGTTATGTATAGTTGATTTGTTTTTTTCTAATAAATTAATACATATTTAAAATAAATATTTATGAAAGGAAGTATTTGGTTCGAAGGGGAGATATTATATTAAAAAGTTCACATCAAATCTATAGACTGTTACAATAAAATTACATGATAATTGATAGATAATTTTCAGTCATAGTGTCAATAGTCAACTATGTATATAATTTTCTTAGAAAAAAGAGAAATGATATTTTTACGACATTCATAGTGCCAATAGTCAACTATGTATATAATTTTTTTAGAAAAAAAAATAATAATAATTTTCTTACGACATTTCTTACATTATATTGTATTTTATTATTCACTTATACGGTGAACAGTGAAATATTATAATATTAAAATAATATTTTTTAATAAAATATAAAAAAAATTATTTTATTTTATTTTTTTTAGATTAAAGAATATCGATATGAAATTGTGTGATTAACCAACTTCATAACTTCATTAATCAATATTTTAAATTTCACTAACCAATTTTGTTTTCCTATCAAAAATTAATTTTAACATCGAGGTGTTTATTAACCAACTCTATAACTTAATTAATTAATTTTTTACATTCCATTAACCAACTTTGATTTATATTTAAAAAATATTTTTAATATCAGTGTGTTCATTAACCAACTTCATAGCTTCATTAACCAACTTATTGCATTCTATTAACCAACTTTATTTTATTGTTAAAATTTTTTTTATTAGTTGAGTGTTTATTAACCAACTTTATCATTTATTAACCAATTTTATAGATGTCATTAACCAACTTTAATTTACACTGTTCAAACACTATTCACAAATATTGTTTCGTGATTACTGTTCACGAATATAATACTAGTTCACAACACTATTTATATACTGTTTACTGTATTTATGAACAGTACATACGGTGTAGTGTAAGCTTGAGTGTATAAATAGCATTGTTGTATAAAAAGTTTTGGAAGAGATATCCACTTCCGATGTAATAAATTATTGGAATCACTTAAGAATTTTAAACTTCTTTCCAACCATCATGAATAATATAGTCAATAGCAACTTGTAATAGAAAAGGTATAAGATGTTTCTCATCACATCTAGATAAATAAAGATGACTCTAAATCATAATCTTATTATGTGTTTTGTTTAAATGGTAATTTTGTGAGTAAGAAAAGTTGAAAGTAAGATACAATCATTGATTCTACAATTGAGATTGATATATTTAGGTATAAAAGTTGTTTGAATCAAGAAGTTTATAAATAATTGCATAATTTATAGTATAGTAGATTTCATTGATCTTTATTGCTAAAAAAAATGGTATCATCACATAAGTTTAGTAGATTTTGTTGATCTTTATTGTTAAAAAAATGGTATCATCACATTAGTTAAGGAGTCTAGATCTCAACAACTATGCAAATATATATTTAGGCATTATCACATTTTTGAACGAGAATATATAGAAAATATGAAGATATGTAGAGTATGAACACTTGATAATAAATTTACCCACTGACAAAAGCTCTCACACAACATAAACATGATGATCATATTAAATTTATGGATATTATTAGGTGTATGAATAATTGACTTTAGAGATAAAGAGAAATTGTTAGGGTAAGTTCGACACATTAATTATTATTATTATTATTATTATTATTATTATTATTAATAAAATATTTATTTATTATTTTGTTAATAATAAATTAAATAAATATGTGAATCTTATTCAATGGTGTGGTCTTACAGCATTAATTAGAAAAATATAGTATAATGTAATGTACGGTGAATTTAATTGTAATATTATACAAGTACAATACAATGTACTTAAGTGAGCTTGTTTAGCTTGAGTCCACTCAAGTGATTCCATAAATTGAATCATTCTACTTATGTAGATATGTTTGAGCCAATTTGTTTTAGAAATCTTAGTTTTATGGAACCTAAAATCATATCATCTCTCTTTAAGCCTTCATATGAACTAGTTAGCACGGTGAGTGAAGATGTTTTGTTCGTGTGGAGTATCTAGAGGTGTCGTTGTTCGTGTTGTACTCATGATCACTATTTAATTTGATTTCAAAATTTCGTCACTACACAAGGCAATCATTTGATCATTGATCATGATTATTTGTAAGGATTCGCCAAAGAGAAAATATTTGTTTATCCGTTGCATTTTTTAAATGTACATTCACTATTGATGGTGGGTTATAGAATGGTTTGTGAAATTATGCTCTTTTGCGAACGATGGGAATAAGGAATTCGTGGAAGACATCCTTGAGGTGGTTTACGGCTGTTGTCTTTTCCATTATAGTCATGTGGAGGATAATTATTATCACAATGAGGAGGGGGACGCCTCCTTGACAACTCTTGACCTCTTAACAATTGTGAATGTAAGAGTGACCATTTTGCAACACCTATATCTGCTTTACAATTTTGAGTTTGAGTTTTTCTTGATTTTATTTGATGTAGAAAAGCCTCGTATTTTACTTTTTTAGCATAATAAAAATCATTAGTAGAAACTCGCTCACGTTTGGTGCGTCGAAAGAGACTTAGATTTATTAGAGATCATATAATACTGGTGAAACCAAAGTGTGAAAACGAGAAAGAGGGTGATGCAGTGGAGGAAGAAAAAAAAGGAGGCGGAGGAAGTTGGTTTTATAGTTAAGGGATTAGACGAGTTTCTTAAACTCACAGATGAGGAATCATAGTTAAAGTTTGGAAATTTTGTTGTTAAGGATATTTTTCACCTATCGGAGAAAGAATTGTGAATTGTCATCTTGAAGAATTTAAACAGATGATTAGAGATTGTTGATTGTATTGCAAGTACGAACTAACTTCAAACTGACTATTAAAGAAGTAAAAGAAAACAATTAGTTACTGGGAGTTGTAATTGAATGTTTGTGATAATGCAATTGAAAGATTTCAAAATATAAATGATATCAACAAACAAAGTGTTTTAGAAAAAACATCAACAACACTCCACCATAAAAACAAGATTAAAAACACTTAAAGTGTATTAATTCAATCAAAGAATTAGGATTTTCTAGTCAAACAAAAAAAAAACAACAGTTAATTCTATGAATTAAAATTGTCTTGGTTGAATGAAGAATAATAACTTTATCAAAAACAATTTGCAAAACTTATCGTGAATAAAAAGGTTAATAAAACATAAAAAGATTAACAGCATTTAATATATAAAACAATCAGTTTTATGGTGAGAAACAAGATACAATTTAGTCAAGTTCATAATATCAATCTTAATCAATACTGTCAATATCTGTTTCAGTCTAGGAAGCAAACCATGTGTACAAAATATTCACCTGTAATTAATCACTTTGATCTTGTCAAGTACTAAATAAACACCAAATCTTGGTGAAACAGAACACACATAAAAAGTCACATTTCATAACTGTTTCATCTCTATTATTATTTCACTGTGTAGCTTTTCGGATCTATGCTGATTATTTCCTAATGCAATCAATTTATTCCAATGAGAAACAAAACACACCCATGTGATCATGATGTTGCATAAGCAATTAATTAAGGCTTTCTTTGAATTTATATAATGGAAATTAAGCGGAACGAAATAAAATAAAATAAAATAATATTTATTATTTAGATAATTTAAAATTAATAGAGCAAAGCGGAATAGAATGTTATGGATTTTATTTCATTTCATCAGTTATCACTATATTTTTTTTATTTTATTTAAATAGAATGAATAATTTACGTCTTACAATTTTTAAATAATAGAATGATATCTTTATTTTACTGCGTTCTATTCAACTCTATCATATTTCCGTTCATTTTATGATATTCAAAGATAATCTAAAATGTAAGTGTGTATATATATATATATATATATATATATATATATATATATATATATATATATATATATATATATATATATATATATATATATTGTAGAAATTTATTTGATTATTCAAATAAATAAATAGTAATAAAATTGCAAATTCCAAAAGAAAATAAATTAGTATGATATCATTGAAAGATTGATTTCTATATTCATAAATAATTAATAGGTGTGGCAATGGAATTAGGCATTTTAGGTTTATCAAATTCGTTTGTGTCCATCAATCGTTAGTTGGTCTAGTGGTGATTGATGTTAGACTTGGTAGGAAGGATTACAGTTCAATCTCTCGCAACTGTGACTAAGATAGAGTTTGAACCACTTGATACCAGAACTAATCCCCGAATCGAACTATATCAGTGGTGAAAACAAAACAAAAAGTCCTCAAACTCTTTTTTCTTTTGAATGGTAAATAAAATATTAATGATTGATGAAAATTATCAAAATATAAAGTCCACGAAATGCAAGAGATCAACGAAAGAACAAATAAAATACAACAAAAAAACAACTCACTCAACATTGTTAATCAAGGGAACTTCGCGGATAAAGGCTCAAGCAATTAAAATTAGTATCTCTAAAAACATGTTAGATCTCAAACTGTTAAATCTACCACCAATAGATCAGATCTCATTAAAAAGTACTAAAAATAAAAAGACAACATTTATCTCCAAATCAAGACAAACATTCAATGCGTTATTGTTGTATGTAGAGTTATCGAGTTCTTAAGTCTTTTAGGTACAAAAGTTCACTCATGTCTACCTAGATGTCACTTCCAAGCAACAAAAACACTTTTCTCCTCCACCTTTTTCATTGTTTTTGTGACTCACTAAAGATGATATTATTACTGACTTTTCAAATGGACCAGACTACATATACTTAATCATATCCCCTAAAGAAATAAAAGAGACCATAAAGTCATAAAGAATAACCACCTACCACCCAAACCACTCAAAGATCTTATACCACACAGACAAGACTGTCTCACAAGTAACAAAAATATGGGAAACTCACTCAACCAAGTCCCTACACAAGAGACAAGAGATCCTACCAGGATAAAAAAATCACCCCTCTTTTAGAGAAGTTCTCTCAAGATGGGAGTTTGTCTTGGAAAAGTTAGCAGGAGAAGAATAAGATCTTAGAAGGTACTCAACTTTTATAGGTAAGAGGGAGGAGTCAAATCTTTGTCGAAAGAGAGGTTGAATAATAGATAGATTTAACCCTCTTAACATGGTAAACGGAGGCCACCAAAAAAGTATCACCTCTAGTATGCTTCCAAATCCACTAATCACTATCTAAAAAATAGTAACGTATCAAAGCAGAGAGACAAGATCTTTAAAATCATGAATCTCTCTAGAAAAAAATCATATATACCACCTAAGATTTCAAACCAAGACCCCATTAACCATGCTGCAAGTTCATAGTTAACGCCGAGCAAAAATCAAGTCCAGGACACCTTCTATAGGAACCAAAGGATCTTTATCCAGTCGGTGAGCCTACCTAAGGTCAAATATGATGTCCTTTCTGCATACATTCACATCATCTAATTCAGAATTTTTGTAGCATTATAACACTTTAGTGTTTGTGAATTATTTTCATTGAAATAGAAGATCAATTACATTTATGTATCACTTAAGATTATAAAAGTGATAATTACTCTACATCTTTATTCATCATTTATCATAAGAAATTCCTAAGTATTAAGGAATGTTTGATATTATGTGTGTTTCCTTGTTGTTCATGATTGTTGAAAACAAGAGAGTATAAAAGAAAGGATTATTTTCTTACTCTACATGGTTAGTTTGTATCCTTGATATCCAGGATTTTTGGAAGCAAGAAATTTGATTTTGAGAGGATTGTTCTCATTTCAACTTGGTTGGCTTAAGGTGTTATTGCTTTGATTATTGGTTAGAGTCATGGATAGAAAGGCTAGGTTGTCTTGTCTAGAGATCTAACAAAAATAAAATTATTTTCCTATTGAAAGGGGACTAGACGTGTACCTTTGGATTATGAAGGGAACTAGGATACATCCTTGTCTTATTTACTTTTTCTGCACTTTATTATTTTCAAACTCTTACACCAAATCAGAAAAATAATAACTCATATCCATAAAATTAGAATTTTAAAGTACCTAATTCACCCCCCACACCCCTCTTAGGCTCACTTCGAACTTACAGAAAGTCCACTTTTAGCCACTATAAAGGAGATCAAAGTCACCCTTCAAGATCACCAGTTATCCAAAAGTCTTCATTTTTTATTCCTACGCGGAGATAGAGCATCTATTTCTGGCTCCCAAACGAAATATATATCATTTTTATGGTAATTTATAGTAAAATTACTATAAACTTAAACTAATGTACAAGCGATTTATACTTAAAATATATAGTTTTAGTCATGTAGTGATATTTTATTTTTGGACTGTTATTATGAATGTGTATTTGTCAGAGTGGTGTGACTATATATAGAAAATTTACGAGGTTGGTCATGTGCATGATGATATATTATTTTTGGAATGTGTGTGCGCCTATGTGGTGAGGTTTTTCAAGTGAGGTGATTGCATTCTATTGTATTTTATTTTTATAATGACATAATTTGTTCATTTCTATATGGTCTCTTAGTGGCGGATTATTTTTCCTATTTTATAGAACGAAATTTGTCGGTGTCTTAGTGTCTAGTTGAAATATTTAGATCATATAGTGCTAAGAGCATCTACTTTTGTATTTTTGGTTCTTATGACTATGTATTTTCCTTAGTAGTGTGATTATACATAGGAAATTTACGACGTGGGTCATGTGCATGATGATATGTTATTTTTTGAATGTGTGGTTGCCTAAGTGAAGGGGTTTGCCTAAGTTAGGTGATTATATTCTATTGTATTTTATGGGTGGTTTCTTAGTGGTGGGTTTCCCCCTATTGGCAAGGGATGAATTTTGCGTGGTGTTTTAGTGGCAAGCCAAAATATATGGATCATATAGTGCTAAGAGCATACATTTCTGTATTTTTTGCTATTAGAATATTTTATCGATTGATTTATGTTTTTTAGATACTTTTGTAAATATCAAAGATGGACTATAAATATGTGTGTGTGTGTGTTAATATTTCTTCCTATTTAAAGAATAATAATTGGATCAAAGTTGAATTATTTATTTAGATTCAAAGAAGGTTTTGTGGGGAGGCATTAAAGGATATTTAAAAATATCTTAGGTTTGTTTGATATATGTATGTAAGCTCAATAGTAAATGTGGTTTGATGTTTAGTCATCTTAATCTAGTAAACTTAAATATTTTGGCCAAGTTAAAGTGGCGTCTTATCTTGGGTACCTATAGTCCTTAGAGAGATATCTTTGTTGCCTTTGTGTCTCTATTTTCTCTTCTTTAGGATGTGGGTTCTCATCCCAGTGGAAAAGAGTTTCCCTTATTGTTTCTAAGCATGAAGATCCTTCTAACTGATTTATGGATGATATCACTAGAAAGGTTTGGTGTGTACCCCCTTAAAGATAGGTTCATATGTGTTTATAATCACTGATTATCCTAAGAGGAGTGTGTGAGAGGTAGGTTAGTGGATAGATGAGATCCTCATTTGAGACTTCAGGAGGAGGTTATCTTTATTTGTTCATTTGAGGGCATATGTTTTCCTTGATAGAGATAAGTGGGTTTGAAAGCTTTATATGGATAGTAATTTTGTGTTGTCCTTTGCTTATCATTTTCTTTTGGCTTCTTTTATTGTTTCTAGTTATTCCTCCTCCACTGTCAATTTGTCTCTCCCCTGTATTTGGGATATATAGGCACCTTTTAAGGTGTTATTTTCTCTTTGCAACTTCTCCTTGATATATTCTAGAGAAAGTGATTGTTAATCATGGTCTTTCCATATGCCATAGCGATATCTATCGTGTTTTTGTTGAGTTGGCTTCTCTCTTATGTTTCACTTGTGACTTAGTTAGTAGTGTCTGATATAGCATTTTTCAGTTGATTGGGGTGTTATATGGTTGTTACTAGGGATCCTATTATTCTCTTTTAGAGTTTCCTTACTTTAAGTGGTAGGGTGAAGTCTATGAGGTTTTTCTATAATTTGGCATATTGTGGTTTGAATCATTTGGAGGGTCCAAATGAGATTGTACTTTCTGGTTCAACAAAAAATGTAAAAGAAATGAATTTTGCTTGGAAATGATTTTTTAGTAGATCAGTGGAAAAATCTTTCACCTTCACATAATGGCTTCAGAACCCTGGATTCTTTGGATTAATCAATAGTGGATCAAGATTGCACCCAAGTTGAGAATGTTTGTGATTCTCTGCCCTTCTCTAGTTGGTTTATAATCTTGTGTTGGTGGTTCAATTGACTTGAGCTCTAACTTAGTATGCCATATTCATATTCATATGTCACAAGGCATGTAGGCAACATACTGATTTATGACAAACGTGATTACAATGCTAATATTGAACGGCAAAATTTTCACGATATGTTTCGTGCATTTATAGTTAAGTAATTTTATTAATAGTACGATTTTAACTAACACGCATAATAGATGACATGTTTCTCTTTTTAATGATAACTCTTAGCATTTTAATTGATAAATGAACATAAATGAACATAGTTCAATTTTTTTATAAAATTATGGAAGCTATTAACAATAAATAAATAAAAAAGAGGGGCTTTTTTACATGGTTATGGAGGGACTAATAAAAGAGATTTGAAAATCTTAATCGACTAGTACAAGCACTTTATTAGTTGGTAAATATATTTTATCTTTTCTTTTATGATTCAATTTAAATATCCATCTTTTATTATTATTATTATTATATATATATATATATATATATATATATATATATATATATATATTACAAACTTTATTGTGTTTTTTTATATTTTCTAATAATCAATATATTTCTTCATGCAATTGTAGGATGGCAAAAGTTATTGAATGATTGCAAAAGTTGTTATTCATTGATTGTTGCAATGATAAAGTTCAAAGATTTATACATGTTTCCTTTTTTTAACTACATACTATTAAAAATAGTTCTATCCATGTTAACTTTGTTTAAAAATATATTAATTGTATAAATAATGTTAAATTATCTTCAGATCCTTTATGTTATTTAATGGTTATAGATTGGTCTTTTATGTTATTTTTGTTATTTGTGGATCATTTATGTTCTTCTTTTCAAAAAAATTGAAATGGTACTAATGGTACTAATATGTCATTTAACATAGGTCAGAGATCATGTGATCATATAATAATATTTTCAAAAAATTTTAATGCATAAAAGTATTTTTAAACTAATTAAAATGCACGAAAAAATAAAGAAAAATAGTAAAACAAATAATAAAGTTCTCATAAAATCAGTGTTTTAAAACCCAGCCCGACCCGGCCGGTCGGACCGGTCTGACCGAGAACCGGTGGTCCAAGCGGTCCGATTAAGGGATAAGACCGGAATTACATTTAGACCGGATAAAACCGGTGTGAACCGACCGGTTCACCGGTTAAACTAGTGAACCGGCGGGTTTGACTGAACCGACGGGTTTGACTTTTTTTTGTTAATTATTTTTAAAAATATTGTTATAGATCAAATAGATTTAGATGAGGATGAAGATGGAGACATGGATAATGCACAAGATACTATTGTTGATATTGTGAATCAAGAAAAAAGTAACACCGGAGAAGATAAAGTTGGTGGAGAAGACAATGAAGCTGAAGATGAATATGAATATCAAGATTATGACAATTTGACTTCATGGACATAAAAAAATTATGGATTGTTGAGTGTGGATTTCTGTGACTTATTATAATACTATAACTTATGAATTGTTAAGTTTCTATCACTTATTTGAATTTATAATTTGCTACATTAAGTTTCTATCACTTATTTTGATTGTTATTAATACTTTTGTTTATTCTAAATTATTTGAATTTATAATTTTCTATATTATTATAGTTACAAATTTCATATAATGAATATATTTTTTTATAGAAACCGGGTCAAAAGCCATGCGGTCTGACCAGTGACCCACTGGTCCGACCAGTAACCCAGTGACCCAGTAACTTTACCGAGTCGATCACCGGTCCGGGTTTTAAAACATTGCATAAAATTCTACGAAGTGTAAAACGAGAAGAAATATTTTTTAAAATTCTTTTCATAATTTTTGGAAAAAAAGACCAATTTAATATAAATTTTAGAAGTTAAAATAAAATTAATATAACAAAATAAAATAATATAAAAATCAACAATGCAAGCTTAGTTAACATAAAAAATTCACATATAACGAAATCAACATAAATAACTTTCTTAGTTAACATAAAAAATTCACATATAACGAAATCAAATAACTTAAAAAACTCTGAAGATAATTTAACCTATAAACGAAGACAAACTTTATAGATGATGATATAATTTAACCTATAAACGAAGACAAACTTTATAGATGATGATTTAATAGACGTGTAATATAAAACATCACAACAATTTCTTACTGTTAAATCCAAAAACCATCCTTCAAGAACTTTCAGTGCTCGTGTATTTTTCTTTCTACTCTATCAAATAAGAGAAGAAAATACAAGATTTCAAAAAACAAATTATAAGAGAAGAAAATATCTTACATTTCTTTATTTTTTCTTTCACTTTCGTTCTTTCCTACCAAACAATAAAAAACTGCATTCACTTTCTAATTCAGTTAATTTATTTAAAACATTCATTCATTTTCCTACCATTCTTTGCACTTTCATTTTGACCAAAACAAAGCATAAAAGTGAAAAAATTAGGTCATGGATAGATTAAAAATAGTGTAGGCATAAAAGTGAAAATTTAAGTCAAGGATTAAATCGAAAATAGTGAAGTAAAACTAATCACATGTATCAATCAAAATTTTCTAACATTGAACTTTTTAAATTATACATCAAAAGATCAAAGATTGAATAAAACAAAATTATTACCTGGGCAAAATTTCTAAAACATCATCTTGTAACATTTTTCATCAAACAGATCCTAACATATATGATTCAAAATGCAATACTTGATACCATCTGAAACCTCAATCACTGCAGTATATAAAGAGCAATGCATTTAAAAAATGTCACGGGAGTATGTCACAGCCGAACTGTCTCGATTGAGAGTTGCACTTAGGCCACGAAACAAACTTGACAGAAGCCACCACGCTGTCCAGGAACAAAATTGGCATTCAAGGATAAATTCCTTTAAATAATGCTACGAAGTTAGTTTTGCAATGAGGCCAAACTATAACAAATCTTGCTTTTTGATTCCTGGTTTTGCTCCAATGCAATTGCGCTCAACATTACCATATTAAAATAACCCAATCTAAGGGGACAAAGTTTTCTGAGCAAAGCTTACTAAATCCAACATGTGAATTGTGGCCTTCAATTATTTACTTGCGGTAGAAGAGCATAAATATCGCAGCATATATTCATTGGAGGAGCATGTATCGGCAAGATCCTGATGTATACTAGTAATGGACTTCTGCAATGATTTTAACGATGGGAGCAAACTTCTGGAGTTCTGCTGAATAGAATTTGCATGGATTTTACAGAGCTCCTGCCATAACAAAGATAAAGATTAATAATATAACTACTGGATGTGATAAGGAATGGATTCGCTCTATAGAGAATCTCATGTTTTCTCCGTTGGACCAATCACCATCATTTACACACCATAACCATGTTTTTCTATATGTGTGTTTTTTCTGTTTTTTTAAGCAATTAAAGAATACCTGAGACCATCGAAGTATGAACTCCAAATGTGGGCAATTTTCTAGAAGAGATGCAAGTGCCTCAATTAATCGCTGAAGATAACTGTATGGGATTGATGTAGCAACTGCTGGAATATCTGCTGGACTAACGGCAAAAATACATTTTTTAATGAAAGAGTCTTCATTTAAGCGAAGGCTGAGGATTAATGCCCTACTTGGTTGATTTTCATTGAGCGCTTTATCAACAGCCTGTTCAACAATGCAAGTCAATGTTACCAATGATATCAAAAGAGAAGATACAATAGTGAAGCAATATCATTTAATATAGCTAGGTGTAACAAAGGAAAATTTATGTTGCATGTCTGGACAAAATTTAGTGAGAAGTTAAAGAATTATATTCTTGTGGAATCGCAAATATAAATATTGATAGCATAGTAGAACCCACACTATTATGAGAGTGAAAATGCTATCTCTTCTTACAACCAAAACTGGAACACATTATTTATTTATTTTCAAATCATTGTTTTCCACAGAAAATTATTTTGGTAATAATCTTTTATTTGCAGTGAATCAATCCAGTCTTTCAAGAAGAAATATGCGAAAAAGTTGACAACTTGTTGAAAAAAATATAGTACCTCTGGCGTGACATCTATGTCTAAGTCAGTTGGATCAAATATGAATGATTCATCAACAGAATAAACTAAAACTCCCTCGGTTGTTGCTGCTACAAAACTCCTCCCAGTAGGTGCAAGTCTAAGGCATTTTGTTTGAATAATAGGTCTTCCGCGGTTAGCTACAGATCCTGGCATATTTTGTCCTAGGTTCCCTCGTGTTTGACTTTCAACACCTTCTTCAATGTCACTGTTATAATCATCAATCAAATCAAGAGGGCCAGCTTCGGTCATATTCTTTGAGTTTAAAAAGTCAAGCACACCATCTAATGAAAGATTATGAGTTATCTGGAAGCGTCGCAGCAAAACCTAAATAAAAGAGATTCCAATTAAGACACAGAACTGTACTATGAATCATGATAAGCAAATAAAAGTTGGGACCATTTTATATAAGCACCTAAATTGAAATGGAACATTCAGAAATTTACAACACAGATAGACAAAAGGCAAATGGAAACACCAACTCAAAAGATTTAAAAGGCAATACACAAACAATTAGGCAGAAGAGGTCTAAGTGGATTCCTAAATAGAAGCTATGTTCTTCTTAAATGGGTTCCCAGAGGAAGAGGGTAAGACTGGAAAGGGAAAGTAAAATCGAAACACAAATCTAAGATTAAACAAAATTAATAAAACTCCTATATGTGCATATAAAGTAATACAAGATAAAGAAAATCTTAAATCGCACGTTAAATTAATAGATTAGAACTCATAAGCATAAGTCAATAAATTAAGTCATACAAAATTAAAATCAACTTCACAAGTCTCAAACAAAACACAACTAAAACTAGTTAAAAACACCAAAGTCACCTAATCCTACAGAACAGAAACAGAGAGTGACACGCAAGAGAGAAGGGTGGGGCAGAAAGAAGCAGAGAGAAAGGTGAGGCACAAGTAGAGAAATGGTCAAGAGGTAGAACAATAATTTTAGAACAATAATGAGGTTGACAGTATCAAAAAACATATTGATTGTGTGACCAAACACAATAATTGAATAAAAGGTAAAGGTTTTTGTGAGGGTTTAAGAAAATATGAGATAAAGTGCTTAATAAGGTTTGAAAATCTAATCACATATAAACATACGCTCCGGAAGGATGTTTCCAGAGACAAGGCATGTCTTGATGGACCCTTCCGGACAGGCTCAAAATGGGGGGTTTTGGGAGGTCCTGAGAAAGAATGGGGTGGATAGAGAATTTCCAAAAACGAAGAAGCAAGTATTTTTAACCCCAAAAAACCCTATTTTTAAAAGGGAACCGCAAACATAATTGGGTTTTTTATGAGCCTTGAATAGGAAGGAGTCTGTCTTCTCAACACGCGCCAGAATGGGGTTTATATAACCCAACCGTGCGGCCCTTGCCACAGCACCCCACCCAGAAATCGCAGATCATTTGACTCTGATTAACTAGTGAGATTCCACCTGATTTCACCAAAATCTAATTCTGTAGGGTACCCTTAATAGTTGAGGTCAAGCATAAACAGTAGACCGTGTGTTTTTACAATAATATTAAAATGTGATTTAGACTACCATGGTATACATGACCTAACTCGCATGTTTTGAAGTTCAACTGTTAAGACAAAAAGCATAGTTTCGAAGCTCAACAAAGCTTCATATGAACTCGGGTACACACAGTCACAATACGACAATTAAGAATTGCACAGAAAGTAATATATTTTCTCCTCAATTTCCACAATAGGCAGCAATTTATCCTGAAAATTTACTACATATAAAAAAAAACAGTAATAATCAATATTTCTTATTCATTGCAATCAATAAGATGTAGAATATAGCACAAGCTTTCATGATAGTATTATATTCATGAATTATCTAACTGCTCATCTCTCATAAACATCACCGTTTAGGAGGTGTTCGAAAGAGGTCATTTGGACTTGTCATATGACATAAGCAGCACTTCTAGAAGTGTTTCGAAGAATTGAATAAATAGCTAACGGTGTGTCTTGTAAGACGTTTTAAGCTTACTTTCATAAGATCCTTATTATGGCTAGTAAAAATGGCCTAAAGAGTTCACCTTAATTTTATCTTGAATAGTGAATAGAAAAACCATATACATAAACAAAACTCTAATGTGATAGGCATAGGCTCTTGTTGAATAAAGACTTAATTAAGTTGTCTACCAAAACATCCCCCTAACCAAATAGCAATTGTGTTGTAAATCAACAGAGAAGAAGCTCCCAAAAAATTAAAGTTCTTGAGATTCAATTAACAGTTCATATGCTGAGATTTATAGATATGTAAAATTAAACATGATAAGCATAGAAATATAAAATACATGCAAACCAACCTGATCGGCAACATCATACATGCAGACATATCTGCTACTTCCCCCGGCTAATATGTAACTTCCGTCAGCTGAATAACACAAGGTTGTGAAGCACTTCCCTGTACTTGAGTTAGCAGATGTTCTACGGTCAGTCATAAGACGACCTCCAGCAATGTCTCTAGAACCTTCAATTGAATACATCAGCACACCATCTATTGGGTCCCAAAAATGAATTTGTCCATCCAATGTACTGCAAGCTAGCTGTTTTCCATCTGGACGATAAGCTACTGCCAGAACATCGTGGGTGTGATGCCATGTTTCAACTGCTCCTTTACCGTCAAAAACATCCCACAACCGAACAGTCTTATCCCATGATGAAGAAGCCAAAACAGCCTGCACAAAGAGAAAGGATATAAAATATTACTAACTTCCATGTATCTTTAGCCATTGAAAAATCCATAAAAAATATAAACTTTAGCTATTCTGTTTGTTGTCATGCCTCAAGAGTTGAGACAATGGCTAGCATCATATTTGATAGTACTATGAGGAATTGGCATAGAATTAGAAAACATAACAATTTTATAAAATCACAAACATTAAACCATGGCTTCATAGAGACTTTGTATTTCTAATAAGTAGACACTGTAGCAAAAGGAAAATAAAACCAAATAACAAACATTGTAGAGGATAAGAAGACATCAATTTTGCAGATGAATAACAATGGAGGACAAGTTAACTCACATTTGTAGGAGAAAATACTATCCCGTGAACAGGAGCTTCGTGACCACTAAGCACATCTAACAAACGCCCAGTCCTCATCGACCAAACAAAAATCTGTTGCACGTATCATTAACCACAAAGGGTAAAAATAAAGAAATATCAATATAATCAGAACAAACCAAAGGTTTATGAAATGGCACCTCAAATGAATCTGAAGTGCCTGCACATATCACTTCACCACTTTGATCTGCTGCCAAAGAAACAAACTGTCTTGAAGAAGGAGTGGTAAATGTCCTAAAATTCCTATAACGTATTAAATCCCATGCACGAACAGTCCCATCAAGAGATGCACTGAGCAGGCTATTGTTATTTGCCATAAAATGCAGAGCTGTAACAGCATTAGTGTGCTCAGAAAACGTAACAAAGCAAAAGCCCGAGGAAACGGTCCAAACCTGTAGCAGATAAGTGCAAAATTTCCCATGAATTCAATCTTCAACTTGTTCAATATAATATACAAACAAGATGAAAACTACAAAGCAAGCAGCGAAGTGAATACCTTCACTTTATTATCATCTGCTCCGGTAGCAAGAAGTTGAGAGTCCGACGAATATGCCACACAATTGACATCAAAGTAATGACCCTGCTGCTTCAAAATATAACTTTCAGACCGCCACTCCCACACAAGGAGCTGACCCAGTTTGGCACAACCAAAGGACATCCAATTTCCAAGGTCATTAAACAAAGCAGTGGTGATCTTCTCTTTTGATATGGACATCATATGAATGCAAACGAAATCCGGCATCTGATACAACGCAAACACGCCATTTGAAAATCCAACAACCACCATATCTAACCCTCTATGATAATGGCAAGCCGAAACCTTCGCTGGCGCCTGATTAAAACAATCCTTCCTCAACAATTCCCATTTACCTCTACATAAATACCCACCCCCATCCTCTGTTTCACGTTCCTTCCTCTTCTTCACAACACCATCCAATTCCCTATCCGGAGTCCCTGGCGATGGAGGTGCCGAGGAGTCTTCATCCTCATCAGCAGTAAAACTCCAGCTTAACAAATAACAATCTCTAGCAACTGTATAAACCTTAGAAACCCTATTAGTCTTAGAATCAACGCCGAAAAATGAACCTACAACTGAATCCCTATGACCTAAAAACAAAAAAGGTTTATACTTATCACCACCACTAAGCTTCTTCAAACACAAGATTCTTGCAGTGAGGTCCTTAGACGCTACAAGCAAGTATTTGGAATCAGGACTCCAATCAAAAGCTGTAATTTTCGCATGGCAATCAGCAAAAGTCTTAACCAATTCAAACGGAAAATACTCCTTGCGAAAAGCAGGCGATCTCCAGATCTGAACAAGCTTCCCAGCAGCAACAGCGATAAGTCCTCCGTCAGGTGAAAATTTAACAGCGCCAACAGGGTGTTTGAAGGTGATCCGGTGGAGTAAAGCGCGGCGGCGGAGGTTGATGAACAAGCAACGGTTGTTGTCGTCGATAGCGAGGAGGAATGTGCCGTCAGGGGAGACGGCTATGCGGGAGATGTTGGAGGAGGCTTGAATGGGGAGAGTTGTTGTTTCGGATTTGCGGAGGTCGGTGACGGAGACTCTGTTACCGACGGGTGAGAGTAGGAGGGTGTTGTTGGAGATGACGGCGTTGCCTCCTCTGTATGGTGCTCCGAGGAGGTTCTGGAATCGGAAGTTCATTGTTGGATGTTGTTGAAGGTTGTGGATGGAGGGGGATTTGTGGCGGCGCTGGCGGTTGTGAGTGGAGGAGGGGTTTGAAACGGCGCCGTGAGGTGTGGTGGTTAGGTTTAGTCTGCAAGAAGAGAGTTGAGTTCCCTTGTGTGTGGCGGGAATGGAGGTTTATGATGTTGTGTTAGGGTTTAGGAGTAGGGATTCACTATCCTGTCGTGGGAAGAAATGGAAAGAGAACCAAAACGCACCGTTTCTTTAGAACTTTTTCACTATACCCGTTGGCATTTTAGTGAAAGCTTTGACCTAAAAATGTCCTCATTTCAAAATCTATAAACTTCAAAAACAAATTTTATTAAATGGGACTCATTTCATTTATATCGGTCATTTGGCCGCTCTTCTCAATTATGTTCACATGCATCGCCTTCGTATAGCAATTAAAGATTTTTCTTTTACACTACCACCTCACTTCCACCACTTATATAATCAGCTCTTTTGTTACGTCATCACTAAGATCAGCACAAAGAATTTCAACTTTAACCCTAATATTGATGGCATCATCATTTGGTCTAATCACAAGAATGATACTTATAATGTTAAGAAAGGATACTTTTGAATCTCCTGCAACATAGAAGACTTGCACAATCCAAATGTGGGACCTCAATTCTAGAATTGGATATGAAAAGTATGCCTTTTAGAAAAGATTAAGCTCCTCTTGTAGCTAGCTTTTCACAACTTTGTTCAGACTCTCTTTTTATTTCACAATCGCAACATGGTCCCCTCAGTTATGTGTTATATATGTCACCTAGAAGATAAGACTTTTCTTCATTATGTTTATGACAATGCAGATTATAGAAAACTTTGGTTATACATTGGGTTTAATCACTTTGATTTCTTCTTAACGCGTGATGTAAAGCTCAGATAAAAAATGGGACACTTGGTACTAGCCACAATCTTTTTGCAACGGGAACCTAGTGGGCTTAGAGAAATCGTAACTCAATATGTTTATCACACTAAGCCATCCTCGAGTACAGACTCTTCGTGGTTGTCCACTTAATGGCAGACTACTTTCACTTTTGCTTCAACAAACCTCAAGCAGGCCAAACATAAAATTGTTTCATAAAGTGGAATTTCCTCAACTAATTTTACACCATCATCAATGTAGATGAAAGTTGTAATGACACACCAATTTGCATTGACTTTGGTTGTACCTTTTCGTATCTCGTACAGGGCATGGTAATGTGAATTCTCTAGTTGCATCTCAACCTCTTTAGATATTCTCCACAACGAACTTTGGATCATTCACAAAAAAGGGCTATCACTTGTATAAGGTGTGGGAGGTATTGTCTAAGCTTGTTACACAAAGTCTTCTTTCAGCATTAACCTCATTGAGGCAATGTTGAACGAGTATCATAAACATCCAGTGTTGATCCAAAGTATTAATAATCTATTGCTTAAAATACACTTTTTATAGTCATTTACACACTTTGAGAATGAAACAAAGTTCAAATTAGTCTAAATACTATTTTTCGTCCCTTATTTATAACTCAATCTATTTAGGTCCTTTAACTTTTAAAAAGACAAATTTGACCCCTTATTTCTTCAAATAGTGTAAAATAAGTCATTTTCGTGTAATTCTAAAATTGACATCTATTTATGCATGTGTAACATCCTAGTTGGCATTTGTTCATCACCTTCTTCATTTTCGTTGTGTTTGTTCCCAACTCTTCTGTCAAAGGAACCCTAAATCAAATTAGGGCACAAATCTTCTTGAATTCCATCATCATTGCTTGAAATCACAAAATCATATAAGAAAGAGATTTGGGCATTGATGAAAGGGAAAAGTTTTGGATGTTTTGATTAGAAGGTTTATAGAAGTTCCAATCTTCGTGGAGATTGAATTGTCGTTGTGGAGACATTATTTTTTTGTAGAGCAACAATAGTTAGCAACTATAACAAGCAATTTTGGGGATGTCGGTATTTTAAGGTAAGCTTTTGTAATTATTCATCATTATTTAAAAATTCTAGAAAACTATATTTGGTTTAACTTTTTTTTTGTTTCTTAATCTACACACTCTACCCAAAATGGGTGTGGATTCTTTGATTGGTTATATGAAGAAGTGGAATATGAGAAGGACCAATTTATGGTGAAGAAAGTGGAGATTGAAAAATTTAATGAAAGAAAATGAAGAGCATATGAATAATCTTGAAAAAAACAAAGGTCCCAATTTAGGAACAAAAGCAAGATTCGTTGGAATTTGAAGTCGATACAAATAACATTATGAAGTGGAAGAAATTTTGGATGATATTGGTTTTTCTTTTTTTACACTATTTTAATATTCATGATTTTTAAGTAAAATTGTGTATCAATACAATGGAATTATAACTTAAATGTAAATGGAATTATGTTTCTGTATCAGTTTTGTATATAACAATGGAATTATAAGTTGAATCTAATGGAATTATGTTGAATCCAAGTTTCACAAGTTTCAATTGAATGTTATTTATACTAGAATATAGTGTCAGTACGTATCAATTGAATGTATCAGTTTTTAAGTTTAATTTTCATTGTTTATACCAAAAAACAAATTTGAGGTGAATGTATTATCAATCATGTATCAATATGTTTAAGTTCAAAGTATCAGTCTATTTACACTTGGGCCTTGTTTATTAGTATGCACCATAATTTTCATAAATATGTCCCAGAATGTATCAATATGTATACTAGAGTTTACACCATGTTATATACTAGAGTTTTTATTTGAATGTTTAATGTACCAATTGTATATACAAGAATACATTGTTCACAATCATTCATTAAAAATTAATAAAAGTACACCTTGTTCAAACAAACATGAAAAAGGAACAATGTTTGTTCAAAATGACATATAAAAAAATGAAGGCGTGAAAAACACAAGAAATGAGGGTTTGAATTGGGTTTTATACTTTGAAAAAATTTGCTTTTAAAAATAGTTCCCTTTAAAATGCGTTGCTTTGATGAAGATTAAAAGATAATGAAGGCAGTAAAGAACACATAATATTTATCCTAGTTCACTTAAAACATCAAGCTACTATAGTCCATCCTTCCGAGATGATTTTCCTCTCTCCAAAGAGGACTTAATCCAATATAACCAAACTGAATACACTTGCACGGGCAACCGTCGGTGACTAACACCTGCACACACCAACTGTGTGTGACTAAAAACCTCTAAGACTAACTGTCCTAGACTTCTTGAAAAGTTGACTCAATTGGTCTCCCAAGGAACAATCAAACAACCGTTTGATAATAAGTTTGTTTACAAATACATATGCTCCTACACAAGCTGATATATAAACAGATTTTTAGTATAAAATGACTTGAAAGAATTTACAGCTTGTTACAAAGAATAATGGCGTTTAAGCGTAGAGAGTTTCCTCGTGAATTAGCAGTTGTTTATTCAAGTCTTCAAGCTCTTATATAGTTCCATGCATGATGTAACAATTGAAGGGTACATTTGGAATATGAAACTTGTGGTGACTTGAAAGAACATGGGGGATAATATCGTACGTAGCGTCTGTTCTTCATGGTATGGAATGAAACATTTGTTTGTACCATGTAATATTGTACCACACTAATATTATCTTTTTTCCTTCTGCACTTCAGAGGCCTCTGCGAGCATGAGTTTAAAGTGGAGAATCTAACTTTTGGTTAATCAAAACTTCAAGTCTTTAGAATCTTCAACACTTGGTTTTGAAGAACCTTGCATCGTAACATAAGGTTAAAAGAACTTAAAGTCTTGGAATCTTCAGAACCACGTTCTTCAAAATCTTCAGAACTTGGTCTTGTAACCTTGTATCGTAACATAAGTTGAGAAGAACTTTAAGTCTTTTGAATCTTCAAAGCCACGTCTTCAGAGTCTTCAAGCACTTAGTCTTCAGAACCCTTTGTCTTCAGAAACTTGAGTCTTCAACATATTGACATAAGTAACATTTCTATATTTAGATCTTATGACTGGTTTCTTCAGACGGTCGTATCATAGTAACTAAACTTCATAGCCTTCTGAAGCTTTTCTCACTACTTGTTCCTCAAAACCTCTGTAGCTTAGAAGCAGAAAATCTTTTCTTCTAATATATTGGCCACGCCATTCATTAGAAGTAGAACTTGTTTGTTTATCTTTAAAATACAACAAACGTTTGAGTAACAAAATTGTTCACTCAAACATACTTTTCGTTATCATCAAAACTCAGAGACATAATTGCATAACCAAATCTTGTTCTAACACATACATCAAATTATACACATTAAACATTCAACAAACATTACATATAAACAAATTAATTGTCTTTCTACACTTAATCTAGTTTTAGGACCTTGGGTAACACTAGATGATGATGTCTTCCTAACACTAGATGATGATGTCTTTCTAACACTCAACTTCTTTGGCCTCCCTTGACTTGGTTGAGATGGTTGGCAAACTCTACTTGCTTGAGTTGTGGGTGTAGCTTATGTTTGTTGACTAGCTTACTGCCATGAGTTTGTTGACTAACACTAACTTGAATACCATGAACTGGTTGAGTGGTTTATGTTTGAAATTTTGGTATGCAGATAACATATTTCTCATTAGATATCGAGACACTGATATCTGATCAAAACACAATGACAATGTAAACATAGTTAAGAGTACTGAAAATATAAAAACACACAAAATCATTAACCCGGTTCGGTGTACAACGATACCTACGTTTGGGGGCTACCAAGCCAGAGACGAAATCCACTAAATAATATCAGTTTGTAGATCTTCAGCAAATTATCTCCAGTTTATAATCTACTCACATAATCACTACCCGTGCTTAACTTCTACCTAAGACTCACCGAGGTACGAGACCCTTCTCAATCCCTTTCAATCACAATAGTGATGAAATATCAATATAATAGAGGACACTCTTCCAATAAATAAAATTAACTAATACTTAAAATCTTATGAGTGATTCACAATTACAACTCAACTAACAGTCTAACTCAAGCATCAAACAATACAAGAGTGACTCACAATTAGCAATGGACGGACAAAGCCCTATTAATTGATAATTTTACATATGTGACTCGTGTCTTCTTTAGGTTTAGAGTCTTCCTTTTATAAGAAACGTCTGACCTAGATTTTTGGGCTTCAAAACCGCAACAGGGATACTACTAAATATATGCAGAACCTTTTGCATAAAATAGACCTTCAATGTAATGTTTCCTAAAATGTCTCAAAATTTAGAAAAACAAAATAATATTTTAAAATCAAATAGAACCTCTGATTCCTCAGTCTTTGACGTCATATATGATAACCTAATATTCCCATAATATTCATAATATAACCAAATATATCCAAGTGCACAACTATAATAGATACGATGTCGAATCAGCTGGATAAGACATCTTGTCCAACATGTTTTCTCTGCAAGTTAAAACATCTTATCCTACATGTTGTTACCAAATTAGTTTTACCAAAATTAATACCAATTATAAAGATAGAGAATTAATAATGTTATCTTATAAGAAGATTTGTTGTGACCTATTTACTTGCACCTACCTCACTTAATAATTAATCTAGTTTTTCTCAATTTACGATCATAGTCTCATTATGATTGTAAACATGATTTACTCTAAAATATGAGTGGTGTCTTCATCATATGTTTAAAAGCCCTTTCACTAACCATTTTCATTCCCTTTTTGCTCTTTCTCATGGTTGTTGGATAAGTTGATTTGACAGACTTCTATACTCTAGTGTTTGTGCATAAAAAGTGGCATCTCATCAATGTAGATTATCGATGGTGGGTATGGTTGTTTTTATAATAGGCGGTGTACGAGGTGGTTTAGAAATCCGAGCTCCCTTTTTAACAATTGTTTTGGATTTTGGGGGTTGGAGAATCCGAAAAATATTTCATCAACAACTTCGTGGTAAGAAGGAGTCCGCTTTATTGTACTTGAAGACATCGGCAGAACCTCTGACATGATAACTAGGTATCAAATAGAGTCGCCATCGAACGTCTTTTATCTCGCGAGGGAGAAAGGAAAAGATCGAGTAAACCTGAGGGGAGAAATCGCGGTCCTATGACCGTGAAATCGAGAGAATCTAGGTAAGGGAGTTAGTTACGCGAGGGGAAGGGATTAGCACCCCACACGCTCGTAGTACTCTACGGTATCCACTTTCTATTTCTAGCTAAAGGGTGTGTATATCTATGTTTAATCGCTAATCATGCATGCAAAAGAAAAGAGAAAATAAGAAACCACGGGGAAAAGAAGGAAGTATTTACAAGGTTCGCTCGATCGAGCCCCGTGACAAGATGCCTACGTATTCCCGCGTGCAATGGGAAAGTCAGAGCGCCGTAGTTCGACTCACTTGTTTTGGTGGGTTTTGTGTTTTTTACTTGTGAAAAAGGTTTTAAACACAAAAAGAAATGAAAGCGCGCAAAGGCGAAAAGAGTTGGTGTTGGTTGGTTGTTTTTACCTTGAGAAAGAAGTTTAAACCATTATTAAGTGTTTTGTTTTTGAAAGAAAAAGAAAGAAAGCTTTAGTTTTATTACATGCAAAATGCAAAATAAACTAGCAAAGCAAGGTTGGACCTATGGTTTAGGATGCAAGGGAATCTCTACCTATGTTGACATGCAAAGGATGTGGATCTTAATGTCTAGGCTAAATAACCAATCCTAACCAAGCTCCTGGGGAAAAACAGACGAACAAGCAAATATGCACAGATCACAAGTAGAATTGCCTTAAACGGGTCTTTAAATAAACCAGAGGGGTTCCTGAACATGCTCCAACTATGGAAGCCCCATCATGCATCTTTATTCCTACTTTTCATGGCAAAAGAAAGCTGTAAAGCCCTACTTCTCATGATATCTAGGAAAGCTGTAAGAGAATGCGATAAATAGTGTAGAAACTACCGAACGGATATAGAATCCGAAGAGCACTGCAAGCGGTAGAACTACTCCGGAAAACTTCAAGTACTGCAGCCATGCAATAAGAGTAAACCGATGAGAATTGTTCAAAACATAGAAACAAGCGGAAAGCGTGTAGATACGCATCCGAAGCGACAATGCCTGCAAGAACAAGATTAAGGCAAGTAAAACAAGACAGGAATGGTGCACACGTGGGTGTACAAGCTCAAGCAACACCTGCAAGAAGGGAGTTAGACCCAAAAAGTAAGTAGAAGAAAAGTATGCGAATATCGGCGAAACGAGCCGCACGTGTATGCGACGCATGTCCCTGCATGAAATAGAGTGCAAACAGTAGCCAAGCATAGCTAGGGTGACTACTGTTCACCATCAAAATCGAAAAAATCAGAGAAAATAAACCAGAGGACCGCGCTAAGTGCGATATGCCGCGCTAAGCGCGACCTGCAACCCATCCAGACATAACATTTGGCGCTTAGCGCGCTCTAGACCGCGCTAAGCGCGACGTGCAACTTGCAGAAAAATGATTTTTTGATCCGAACCACCTGTTTATGGTGTTTTCATGCAAGAATTCGATCCATATCGTTAGGTCACAATCCAGTATAAGTGAACACCCAATGAATATGCGAGAAAGTGCAAAGCGAATCGATAAAACCAATACTCATATCAAAGTAATGAATGAACATGCAAGGAATGCAAATCGAATCGATAAAACCAATGCTCATATCAAAGTAATGAATGAACATGCAAGGAATGCAAATCGGACCGATAAGACCAATGCTCATATCAAAGTAATGAATGAACATGCAAGGAATGCAAATCGAATCGATAAAACCAATGCTCGTATCAAAGTAATGAATGAACATGCGAGGAATGCAAATCGAATCGATAAAACCAATGCTCATATCAAAGTAATGAATGAACATGCGAGGAATGCAAATCGAATCGATAAAACCAATGCTCATATCAAAGTAATGAATGAACATGCAAGGAATGCAAATCGAATCGATAAAACCAATGCTCATATCAAAGTAATGAATGAACATGCAAGGAATGCAAATCGGATCGATAAAACCAGTGTTCATATCAAAGTAATGAATGAACATGCAAGGAATGCAAATCGAATCGATAAAACCAATGCTCGTATCAAAGTAATGAACGAACATGTAAGGAATGCAAATCGAATCGATAAAACCAATGCTCATATCAAAGTAATGAATGAACATGCGAGGAATGCAAATCGAATCGATAAAACCAATGCTCATATCAAAGTAATGAATGAACATGCAAGGAATGCAAATCGAATCGATAAAACCAATGCCCATATCAAAGTAATGAATGAACATGCAAGGAATGCAAATCGGATCGATAAAACCAATGCTCATATCAAAGTAATGAATGAACATGCAAGGAATGCAAATCGAATCGATAAAACCAATGCTCATATCAAAGTAATGAATGAACATGCAAGGAATGCAAATCGAATCGATAAAACCAGTGCTCATATCAAAGTAATGAATGAACATGCAAGAAATGCAAATCGAATCGATAAAACCAATGCTCATATCAAAGTAATGAATGAACATGCGAGGAATGCAAATCGAATCGATAAAACCAATGCTCATATACATGTAAGGATGCATGAACATGCGAGGAATGCAAATCAAATCGATAAAACTAATGCTCATATCAAAGTAATGAATGAACATGCAAGGAATGCAAATCGAATCGATAAAACCAATGCTCATATCAAAGTAATGAATGAACATGCAAGGAATGCAAATCGGATCGATAAAACCAATGCTCATATCAAAGTAATGAATGAACATGCAAGGAATGCAAATCGGATCGATAAAACCAATGCTCATATCAAAGTAATGAATGAACATGCAAGGAATGCAAATCGAATCGATAAAACCAATGCTCATATCAAAGTAATGAATGAACATGCAAGGAATGCAAATCGGATCGATAAAACCAATGCTCATATCAAAGTAATGAATGAACATGCAAGGAATGCAAATGGAATCGATAAAACCAATGCTCATATCAAAGTAATGAATGAACATGCAAGGAATGCAAATCGGATCGATAAAACCAATGCTCATATCAAAGTAATGAATGAACATGCAAGGAATGCAAATCGAAATGATAATTCCAATGTTCATGTGCGTAATGATGCAAGTTAGCCATGACATTTTGAAGTTCTCTTTCAAAGAATCTAAGTCAAGCATTAACACAAATACTTGGAGTGCACATGCAACAAGTTTATGCACAATGCACTAAATGCTTGGATATCTACATGTTGAATGCAAGTTATGCTTCAACTTACCATGAATCAATGAAATTGCTCAAGCCAAATACTCACCAATGCATGAACATGCAATAGATGATGCCAAGTGTATGAGTTTATGCCTAAATGCAAGGGGAAAGTAGATGCACAAGTGTATTTGCATACTATTCACAAAGAAATCCTCAATCCGACACGAATAAGGCGGCAAAACTCAATTCAAATCAAGAAATTCATGAGTACGAGTTCTAGAATCAGAATCTACATTGAATTTGCATGCAATTTCAGTATTCAATTTCAAGAAAAAGCTGAAAGTCAAAACAACTTAAAAATAAGTGCTTATTTGAACCTAACACTTACTTGCACTTGAAGTTTGAGTCAAATTGAAGAGGAATTCCTTGTGCTCTTCAAAGAAAATACCAAATCAATGAGGAATGGTTGATAATCTTCAGAATTAAGCTTGAATCCTTGAAGAAAAGCTTGAATTTCAATGGAGAGTTGAGGATGAAGAAGAGAAATCCCTAAATCTTGAAATTGAGAAGAAAATCAAGATAAAACCGTTCCTTCCATGTCAAATGTGAGTAGAAGGAGGAGAAGAGGATGTAGATTAAAGCAAGAGGAGTTGCGATGGAGAAAACCAGATTTCGCAGGTCGCGCTTAGCGCGGAGGGCGCGCTTAGCGCGGTCTGAGATTGAGACCGGTGGTGAACGGAGGTCCGGTGGCGGCCTGTGGTGGTTGCTTGGGGGGAAAGTTGCAATTTGAGCTTTTTGAATTTTTGTGCTTTGGAATTTGAGAGAATTGGAATGTGTGATAGTGGAAAATTTAGCAAATGATTGTGTTGTTCTGATTTGTGAAGAGGAAAATCTATTTATAGCTTTGGATCCATAATCAACAAGCTAATTATGATTATCCGAATAATTTTCGTAATTAATTCAAAACAGCCAAATCCGTGCGGAATTCGGAGTCGGAATGTAAATGAAAAGTGTCCGGAATGCGATTTTGCTTGCGCACATCAAAATCCCGACTTGATCCGAGGAATGGTCAAGGAAATAGGAATTTTTGAAGTTTCAGCATCAATTTTGGACCACTGACACATGCAGAATTTCGTTCACGCTCTGTGGGGAAAATGCTTCGGACGAGGATCTTCTGATCGAAATTTGCAAATGCGTATTTCTGAGACATTCGAAGCTAACGAAATTTGTGAACTTCTGGCACTGGTCCCGTCCCGTTTCGACGAAAATTGAGCGAGATATGATCTTTCGAACTCAGCGTATCAGATGAAAATTACTCGGTTCAGCTCAAAATCAAACTCAGAGACTAAAATTCTAGTACTGATCGGTGGGGGAATCACCTCCCGAGTTGCAAATGAAAGTTGTGGAGGACTTTGATACGGATTTTTAGAAATCGATCCCGCTCAAATCCGAGCTTCCAGCTAGAAAATAAAGCCTTTTCGGTGAACTAAAACGCACGGTTCAGCACCAAAATCAGCTTGATATGCCGGGGAAGATGACTCCTTTGAAAGCCTTCTTCACGAAATCCGTTCTCGACCTTCAAAGGAAAATCCTAGATAATAACGAGAGGGAAATGCCAGTCGGAAATCAACAGAAAATACCCAAGGAGATGAGAGATACGCCTTCTGGAGTGCCTAAAATGCGCCGAAACCCGAAATCCACTTTATTGAAAAATAAACTCTTTTGGGTGCCATTCGGGATACCTGGAACCTGATACTCCTCATGATGAATGCTATGCATGCTATATATATGTTTATGCAATGGAATTATAAGCCAGAAGAATACAGAAAAGAAGAGGATAAATTTTGGGGTACAACAGTACTGTCAGCTTGTGAAGTTTTCACCTTTTTAGGCGCACATTTAGTTTTCACCGGTTGCGACGGGGGTTTCAAATCAGTTGTTTCTGGAAAGACGGTTTTTCTCAATTGTTCTTTAATGTGCAACTTCGTGCCATCATCCACTTTAGAAAACCATTCCATTATATGACTTCCAACTTGACTGTGATGGTTATGTTGGATTTACCTTCCTTTGTCGGCTCGTAGTCACTTAAAACTTGATTTGGAGACGAAAAATACATTGAGAATGATTGAAGTTTGTTGAGGGTTTTTGTTATAGGAAAAGAAAATGAATGAAATAGTTGAAATATGTGACCATGCAACATTCTAATATGAAAAGGGAAATTTCGCAGGTGCACATCCGAATTCACCTTTCAAGATGTTTTGTATGTGCACATCCGAAACCCCCTCAAAATTTTAAAATCCAACGTTTAAATATTAAAACGTGCAAAAAGGGTGTCTTCGTATATGCACATCTGAAATATACTGATATGTGAATTCGAATGTGCGCAAGCAAAAAATATTTTTGAATTTTCAATAGTGAAAATCACCACTATTAAATATAAAAAGAAATTCCCTTAGTAAAAATCACATAATTATAGTTTTATAAAGAATGGTGGTGATTTTTCCCTTGCCCTTACCATTCTTGTTTTCGTAGTTAGTAAGAATGTGCATTTTCCTGTAGTAATTTATTTATTTATTTATATGAAATATAAAGAATTAATTATATTTAACTAATTTTTCTAGTAAATATAAAATTAGTTTTTTTCTAGTAATAATTTAAATTGTTGTCAAATTTTTATATCAAATTGTGTCAAATTAGTTATAATTAACTAACTCTTCAATTATTCACTTAGATTGAAATCAGCCCATCAATTAGCCGACTTATTCTTAAATATTTTTATTGATTCAATAATAACAAGCTTAGTTTTTAAAGTTTATAATAAAATTATAGCCAATCTTACCTTTTATTGAAGAGTAACTTATATAACCCCTTCGATCTAAATAAAATATTCCTTCCATAATAGCCAAAATTTAGAAGAGAAAAAAACATAGCATATAGACATTAAACAAAGTTAAATATATTTATGTAATAATGTAACATTGATTACAATACATGGATTAGCAACCTTGTGCATTCCACATTTTATACAGTCTTAACTATTTTGCATCATGATACAAAAAAAAGGATGCAACACTTTTTACACTATTTTCTTACCAAACAAACTTCTTAACTTCCCTTTCTCTAATCTCTCATGTAACTTTTTAGCACCTGGAATATCCATCTCATTAAGTTTCTTCAAATATCCAATAGCACCATAAGAAATCATTAGCTTCTTACTTTTCTTACTTGAAGAAATCAATCCAAGGCAAAGAACTGCATATTTTTTTGCATTGTTTTGAGGACTAGGATCAAGCAACTGAACCAAATTAGGCACACTTTTCTCATCTCTTTTAACTTCTCTTCTGTTGTAAGACACTGTCATCAAGCATGATAATGCTTGTGCAGCAATTTCTCTTGCACTGTTTGGTTTTGCTTCAAGCATCTTAACAAGGAGAGGAATGCAGCCGGATTCGCCGACTAGTCTTTTCGTCTCGGTTGAGCTGCAAACCCGGCAGATTGCTGATGCAGCGGCTTGTTGTGCACCCAAGGATCCGGATTTCAGCACGTGAACTAATCGCGGAAGTAATCCTAACGAAACCAATGTTTCCTCAGAAACCGATCCGATTAAATTCCTTAACGCCGCGACAGCGGATTCTTGAGGAAGTGGACCGTCGAGATAGGCTAAAAGAGTCCTGACACCGCCTTCCGATACAACGGATCGTTTTAGGCTTTCGTTGCTTGCAGTGAGATTCTGCAAACATTCTGCTGCGTATTCTTTCGAACCTAACAACATTCCAGAGGCTAACAGATTGATCATAACCTTAACAATCCCTTCTTCAGCTAAAACTTGTCTCACCTCAGGAACAGCTGATATATTCTTTAACGTACAAGCTGCTGCAGCCTGCGAAACAGCATCTCCGGTTTGACAAAGCTCGATCAGCGGACAAACGCCTCCGTGTCCGACTATTTCACGTGACGTTTCAGCCGACATAGATAGCCTCTGCAGCGATATCGCAGCCTTTTCTCTACCTACAGCACTGCCTGATTCAACAAGCCTTATAAGAGGCGGAAGAACACCTTCGGAAACAAGCCAATCCTCGCAGCTACCCGATTCAACAAGCGAGCATATAACAGTTACTGTTTTCTCTCTTATCCTTGTTGAAGATGCTGTAAGCAATTGAACCAATGCAGCAATGTTGCTCCGACTCAAAACATCCAAAACATTCTTTTCATCTTCTTTCATAATCTCAACAGCGGCATCCAAAGCTTTATGCTTCGATTCTAAATGACCAATCTGAAGTCGCGCGAGTAACTCCCTTATGTTATTATGTACTGTAGCATCTGATTGTTCCACAGAACCTAACACGGACGACGCAGTAGCCTCGCCGAGCATACCAGTTTTGATCAAAAGACCACAATCTCGTAAATTCAAATCCATTCTCCCTATCAACGCATCCAAATCACTCTGCATCTGAAGCTTACCTTCATATTTCTCCTTCAAACACAACTCAGCAGATTTGATCGCGTCTCTGAGCAAATTCGACACAGCCTGCAACTGCTCCTTGCAAAGAGCATTCTTCGAGAAACACGGATGGCTTGATAAATTCGATAACATCAACGGAATCTGTTCTATTCTAGAAATGATCATTTTCCATCTCCCAGAAAAACCTTTAACATCTTTTGCTTTATCAAGAGCAATAGGAACAAGCTCCTTCACATGTAACAACCAATCTTCTATTGAACAACTTGCATCAACACCATCTTCCTCCATAATTGATGATTATAAACTATAATCACAAAGAAAAACTGCCACAACAAATCAAATAGCAAGAAAACCAAGTCTTAAGATCAAAGAGAAATTGGTAATAATTGACATAAACACTATGTGGAGCAGTTGCAATCATACACCAAAAAAATCTTAAATTACAAATTAAGATTCCAATAGAAAAATTGTGAAGCACAAAAAAACAAATGGTCTAACAAATTTCTAGAATCTCCTATGATATAATAATCAAAGCTTGTTTACTTAAAACATGACTTGGCCAACAAATCTCAAGTACCTAAACATGTTCCACTACTCTTTTCTCTTACTTCAGCCAATAATGCCCCTAAAAAATGACAACCATATAGTATATCACATGCATTACAAATTTAAAGAATAAGTATAACTAATCAATGGATTAATTAACTACCAATAATGCAATCTAATAAAGAATCAGTCGGCAGATATTTTAACCAAATTCCAAAACTACCCTTTTAAATACAGAATATAAAAATGGTAATTTTGAAGTCTTTGTAGGGATAAATTGGTCAAGTCAAATGAGAAATCTCTAACTTTACTTTTCAACCATATAGCAATGTGAGCATGGTTTTGAGTCTGATCTATATCAACCGTTAGCTGTGAATTCCCAATTTTCTCCTCATAAATATGAGAAAGGGAAAGGCTTTCCTTCTAAAGAAAGACACAAGTCTCTATCCACAGTTGTATATTTGTGTACGTAAAATGAATCATCAAAGCAAAGAACCAAAACAAAAACAAAAAAACAACTAACCTTAAAGAACCAGCAACTGAGTTTGGCTTAATCTTCAAACTTCAGAGTTCTTTCTCTCTCTCTCTGTGTGTGGTAATAGAATATACAGGTAGTGGAATGGTTCTAGAATAATGAATGAAGACAAGACATTCTGATATCTTGAGCAAAAATGCTTCTTTTATGTACAAAGACACAAAGACAATGACCCAGTTTTCTCAAAATCAGAAAAAACCCATAAATGGTTTCTACTTGTTAATTCAGAAAAAGACACATATTCTCAAAAAAGAAGAATCTTCCACCTAGATTGAAATGTGATGATCAAGATTGGAAAAGTATAAAAAAATATCAGTGAGTTAAGAAGTAAACGAGTTTGTTCACACTCGAGTACAAAAGGACAAGACAGGAAGTGTAATGGAAGGTAAAAACATTCAGAGTTTTTCACTTCACAAAGACGATTTAAAAATCAAAGTTTCAACTATTTTTTTCTCTCTCTAGAAATGGAAGATAATGAATGTGTCAGGGTTGTTGTCTCACAAAGATTCTCACGGTAAAAAAAGGCGTTATTTTACTCTGCCAACAACGGCGAAAACATGATTCATGATCCAACGGTCACAACATAATCTTAAGACAGCCAATACGACCGTTGGGATTTCTTTGAAAGGTGTACCGTAGCAGTGTAAGATATTATCCAAATTTTGTTCTTAAATAAAAATTAGTCAAATATCCGTCCTCCAGCTTTTTAGTGTAATACTTTTTAAATGATATGAGTAATATAAATAAAATAAATTATCAACAATTTGTATAATAAAAATGTAAATTGTTAATTTAATTATATAATAAAACATAAATATAAGTAAATAAATTTAAATACAGTAAATATAATATAATTAAATTTAAAATAAATAATAAATTTCATTGTATTAAATAATTATATAAAAAAACATAAATATAAAATACGAAATAATTATAGAAAAAAAATAAAATTTTAACAAATGTAAATGTAATATTTTAGATATCAATGCAAATTTTGAAATGATTTGCTTATTTATAAAATGAACTATAATCAAATAGATTTAATTATATTAAATAATTATATAAAAAGAAGAAAAAATGTACTGTGATATGGAGAAAAAATATCATATAAAAATATATTTTATTTGTAAAAACAATTATTAATTTAAATAAAACATTGTGATAGTGACCAGTAAGATAAAATGTTAATTATCTATACAGATTTAAAATATAAGTGCGAATCTCAATTTTAACAAAATAAAGATACCAACAAAAAAAAAGCATATATTATAAGAGACATGTTTATTTTAAAGCAAATAGTAAAATTGCCAAAGGGAAAAAAATAATTAAAATTAATTTTGATCAAAAACAAATATTTTATACATTATATATAAATTTAATGTAAGTTAAATTTGAATTTAATAATTTAATACAATACACTAAATTAATAAATTTATAAGCGTAATTCACTCCAACAATTATTCTATATTAATCATTCTATTATAGATGTTAAAAGTTTTTTCTCCAATACAATGTATTAAACTGAATTAATAGCAAATATATTATAGATGACACTATTTTTATTCTCTATTATATTTTATGATTATATATATATATATATATATGAGGAGAGATCAAATTACACCCAAAGAGTTATACCATGAGATACACTCGCTCAAAAAGGTCATTTCAGATTAATATTTTTTAAAATTAACTGTTGGATTGAAACATATCATCATATAGATCATACCTATAAAGTTTGGGATTAATCTATAATGATTTACTATGCCATTGAAATACATTAAAATTAACGTTATATGAAAGTCCATTTTGACGTTAATCTTTGGATATCTTGATCGTATAGTAAATCATTATAGATTAATCTCAAACTTTATAGGTATGATCTATATGATGATATATTTCAATCCAACAGTTGATTTTAAAAAATATTAATCCGAAGTGACGATTTTGAGGGAGTGTAACTCATGGTGTAACTCTTTGGGTGTAATTTGATCCCTCCTCTCTCTCTCTCTCTCTATATATATATATACATATATATATATATATATATATATATATATATATATATATATATATATATTCTAAGGATTGAAGTTAAGAGATAAATATAAAAATAACGAGCATAGCTCCAGATTCGATATGCATTGATTTTACCTGACAGGTGTCGGGCAAGGGACTTTGCGTGGCGGGCGATCCTGTCGTTTGACGCGCCCAACAAGGCTGAGGATCTCGATCGGAGGCTCGAGGAGATGAGGCCGCCTGGCTAACATTCAGGCAGTCCAGAACAGTTATATAGGACGCAGAAAGTAAAAGTGCAGAAAGTAAATCCTACGTTATTACAAGAATTTTGGGCAGATACATAATAGGAGGTGCGGAAAAGTAAATACGAAAAGTAAAAGTCCTAATTAAACTATTACATCATGTGAGCAGATACATAATTATGAAAAATTCACGAGAAATTTAAACTTATCTATTACAACTTGAAAACAGTTACAATAATCGAAAAAATAGCGAGAAAAGGATTAAGCAGGAATAAATGAGATAATGTTAGAAAAAATGTTTTAATGTTAGTAAAAAATGTTTGAGGTTAGTAAAAAAACCCTAATTAATAAAGAAAATTATTTTTGTATTTTTTTTGGAATTGATCTTAATTAAGAAAACAAATTAAAGTTAATTTAATGATTAATTAAGCAAAATAATTTAAATAAAAGAAAAATAAAATGTTTTTTGTGTCAAAAATTAAACAAAGGTTTTTGAAATCTAAATCTAATATCAAAACATTTTTTAGGGTTTTTATGTGTGAAAAATTAATTTGTGAAAAGAATTAAAATAGGTTAGAAAAATATGAAATAAGAAAAAAGGCAAAGGAAACAAGTGATAAAAAATAGTTTGGCCCTGGAAGGTGTTGAACTCGTGACCTGAGGGTCACAAGTTCAAAATTACGTCACTACACCATCTGCCAATGGTCTTTAGATCTCGCCTCCGTTTGTATGTATGTGAAAACCTATAGAAATCAGAAAAATTGTGAAAAAATTCCAAAAGGCAGGGATCGAACCCGTGCCTTAAGAGACAAAGAGGACTAGCGTGCACGGTAAACCATTGGGGTGGTGATACATCCATTTATATTGCCAACTTCATAAATATATATGGGATGTTATTTTCTGAAAATCAAACTAACAAAAACCAAACGCGCACTGGGCCCCAAGGTATTCAAATGGACGAATCGGAGAGTGTCATGTCTGCCTTGTCTGGGTCCTCGCTGGTCAAGGAAAGTCAGAAGCACCGGATCCATAATCCGGTCACCTTCTCCGATGGGAGATTTTTCTAAAACCTGCAAAATTCATCAAAACACAAAAACAAATAGTCCATATCAACTAATTAACATGCCATGAATTCAATGGTGGCGTTGGTTTGGTCTAAATTGACCTGTATCTAGGGTTTCAAAGCTAGCAAACATTTATGCCCTAACAATGGCACGATGCGATTTAAGCCTCAAAGCTTACATCTAAAACATCAAACTTGTTCTAACAAGGATCCTGAACATGAACAAACACATCAAATATGTTAAGAATGCATGGAAATTGAAATTGATTTCAAGAAAATCTTACCAACCGGTGCAACTTCGTGAGGATGATTATGGGCATGATTTTGTTTGCCTAAGGACTTGAATCAATTGCTGGAAACTTCAAGAGGATGAATGAATGCTTGGTTTTGCTTGAGAACAACTAAAAGTTTGATTTTGAGTTTGCCCTAGTTTTGAGAATTTTTGTGAACTTTAGGGTTGCTTCTTGAGGCTGCAAAATCGTGTTCTCGTGATCTGAATGTCTTATGTTTATATAGAGGAAGAGAATTAGGTCAAAACTTGAAAGAAAATATATTTCATTTAATGTGCAAAATATTTGATTTCCAATCTTTCAATTTTGAATAAAAATACTCTTGGTTTATTTCAATCACATGCCATGGGTTTTTGACAACTTGCTTGGACTTTCTTGGACCTCAAGAAACTTGCACATCAAGCCCAACAACCTTGCCTCTTGCCTTTGTATTTTATTTAATTAAAATTGAATTTTAATAATTTAATTCAAAAATAAATTAAATAAATGGATGAAGGGCGTGTAATTGAACTTAGAGGTCATGGGCCATGTTAGAAACAAATTTAAATCATAAAAACCAAGGCCCATTTGGAAGAAATTCAAGATTGATCAATGTTTTCTTCATACACTTCTTCAAAATTTCCAAACTTGCTCAAACCATAACTTGCTCAATTTTTATCATTTAAGAGTTATCTTGGACTTTTTAGAAAGCTTAAGATATCCTCTAAGATCTCCTTTTGGTTTCATCTTCATTGAATTTTCCATGCTCATGTACACTTCTTTGGAAAAAATGACATTTTGTTGACTTTTGAAAGAACCTATAATGTCTTAACCCATATCTCTCAAAAGAATCATTTTTGGACAAACCTTACGAGAGACAAAGTTGTACGAAATTTAATTCCCTTTAAAATGAGCTTCGGTGGAATTTTTTTCGATGAAGTGTGTGAAAGTTATGCTTGGTCAAAGTTCTGTTGACTTTCCCCTAAGAAATCCTAATTTAAAAACTTTTTACTTTTGATCATTTCTTTAATTTTCTTGATGAATCATGATCAATCCTTGATAAAATAATGAATGTGACTTCAAAACCTTGATGTTGACCAAAAATGGTGAAGTTTGACTGTATGTTGACCACTATTGACTTTTTATCCAATACAATTGATTTTCAGTCATCTGAGCAATTGACTGAGCAAATTTGTGTTGTGAGGTTTGAAACTTGTCATGGTGATACTTTGATGCATATGAGGAGACATGAGAATCACTTGAGCCATTAGCACTCATCTTTGTCTTTAGAGAAGCAAAACCCTAGTCGTGGGTTGATTGCTTAGAAGAGGGTCTATCTGGTCAACCCTTGAGTAGTTCTTGAGTATGGAGATGCATCTTGATCTTGAAAATATGAGGGCAAATTTTGGGGTATAACATTGATCCGCTGTCGCGCGCAGATCAAAAATGAGTAATCTTGAAAACGTGGTATAGCGACAATGTGACTCAAATCGTCTCACAAGGATTCTTGATTATATTAACTAACAATAGTAACGATCAGGGGGAGGGTTTGGTATAGGTTTTAGATTAAGAAAATGTGATTAACAGTTAAGGTACAAACAAACCAATCTACTGTATCGTTTTCTGACTTATCATCGGTTCTTAGAAAATTCCAATTCCCTAAATGGGTCTGATCCTATTCGATTATAACAACCATTATCAAGCGCAACATAAATTATATAAAACATGTTCCTGAGTTCCGAATTAAGCAAACAGATTAAAAATTGTTGGGAATTAAGCAAACACAACTTTGATTGTTCGTGAAAATATAAAAGCTATGTTAACACGAATTGACTCAGGATCTTCAATCAACAATCGAATTTAAGAATTATATCCTATAGTAACAATCAAATTAAGCAAATAATTGAGATTATAGGAAGAATTAAAAGGAAACAAATTGGAATTTATAAAAACCTCAAAGTAGAATCCTATTTACAGCAGACTGATTCTTGAAATTAGTTCTCCATGTAATCATAACAGTCAATGTAATTTTTCTCAATGTTTGAAAGTGAAAGTGAACAGTGCACGACTGCTTAGATATACGTGCACACCATAGAATTCGGGTCAAGACTTAACTGGGTCAAAAACATTAAAAAAACTCGGCCCAAAACTTATTATTTCTAATGCTGCAACTTCAACAAATTATTCATCATTTCTTCACTCTGAATCAGCTTCTAACCACAACTAGAAAGTTGTAGGTATTTCTCTTAGATTTCCAACGCATGTTCGAACTCCTCGAATTGATTTCTGTAGCTCTAGTTATGAATGTTTCCGCGAAAGTTGTTAAAGCTGAAAATAAAATATGAAAATAAAATTAAACAAAAAATAAACTAATTGGGGAAACATTATAAAATATAAAAATAAGTAAAGAAAAACATATAAATGATTAAATACAAACATGAAAGAATGTGCATTAAAATGTACTGATTAAATTTCCCCACACTTAAACTTTTGCGCTCCGAGCAAAATCAAATAAGAAATTCAAGAAATACAACAACATCATCAGTTACTCATTCTAGGCTACAAACTCTTCTTTGGTTAAGATTGCAATGATAGGTACTAATCTTGCACACTAAGGAGATCGTAGGAACACTAACCCAAAATTATGCAGTCATAAGCCTCTTACATATACTAATCAACCTGAATCGTGTTATTATGCCTAAGCCTAACTTACCCATCTTCCTCTCTTTCATTCAGGCGCAATCACATTAAACCTGTAATCTCCACACACTCATAGTAAGGCAACCGGTTAGTGACTATGATCCTTTTTGTATGAGGTTTTGGTACCTGAGTGGTATAACCCTTTGCTTACCCAATTGTAGTTGCGAAGGATCGGACCATAATCCGTCCTACCAAGTTCAGCAACAGAAACCACTTAACCAACTAACAACGGGTCTTGAAATCATTTTTTATAGGCTTTACAACGGTTGGGTTAAGTGACCAGGTGAGGGTCACCAAACTTAGAAGGTGCATTCCTCTTCTTCTTCTTTTTTTCTTTCTTTCAAATAGAACTTGGATCACTCACTTATATTCGTCGGCCCTTATGTAGAGCATGCGTGAGATGGTGTCGACTGCAAAGATAAACTACTCAAGAGAAGAATGATAAATCAAGGTTATGTCATAATAAGTATTCAAATTTACTTCCATATACAGGAGACTTCCAGTGTTAAGACGATATCGAATCTTGTGCACTTTTCCGGAGTCTCACAACTAACCTCAGATTAATCTATAGCCTAAAATTTTCAAGAAAATGCAAAGTGTTTCTAAATTATTATTTTTACTTAAAAAAAGAAACAAACCAAAATAAAAAACAAATAAACCAAAACAAAAACAAAGAAAAAAAATATGATTATCTCCCCCACACTTAAAACATGCATTGCCCTTAATGAAAGAACCAAACATAAAATAAGAGAGAGGAAAGAACACACCCGAGTAGTCATGGCGGATAGGTGATCACATAAGTAAACTTTAGAAATGAGAGCTCTTCTATAATTTCATCTCCCCACGTGGGCTCTCGTGGAATAACTTGAGGAGGTGACCATTGACTTTGAAATTTTTATCAATGCCTTCGCATTTTATTCTAGGATCAAAGAAGAATCTTCAATAAGTAAAAGTGTCGAATGGACACATGATCTTCTTTTTCACAACATCAAAGATCAAAAGACTGAGGGGCTGCCTCACTACTTTTGTTTCATCTTCCACTTCAATTGAGAACCTATGCAAAATCATGGATGGGCTAATATCGGGAATTTCAGCCAAAGTCTGCCCACTCGCCTTCTTATACTTCTTCAAAACCTGCAAAAGCTTATTTTCTTGATCAAAATCAAGGTTAGAACAAATTGCAACCGAATATTTTTCATTCCTCTCTAAATAAGCACAATTCATATTTTTAAGAAGTGGTTTAATCTCTAGAGAAGGTGGTTGTTCAATGGACTGTATGCTTGGGGAAACTGGGATGTCAATAGCTTCATCTACATGAAAATATTTATTTGCAACCTCATGTGTAGTAAGTTTATCAACTTGCAAGGCAACCTCAATTTCAGCACAAACAGAGCAAATTTTAGTGTCAGTATAAACATCACAAGAGTTAACATCATCAAAACCAGACAATAATGGAAAATCATATGCAACAAAATCAATACAAGTATCATCAACAGTCTCAAAAAGCAACTCTTTTGGAAAAACAGAATGCTCTTCTAAGGGTTGTTGGTTTGATCCTTCAGTTTGCTGCATGACATTCATCAAAGTGGCAAGTTGTCCAATCTATGTTTGCAAAGTCTGCAAAGTATAATCTATTTGTTGTTGATACTGAAGATTACTTGCATCCATTTGTTTGATAATGTCCTCTAGTGAAGGTTCGGAAGGTGCAGAGTACACAATCTAAAATTCCTTCAAATGCTTATGTGGATCATCACCTGCAAGAACATTAAACTTTGGAAACAATTGTATTAAATCATATTTAAATTCAAAAGGTGCATCAACTGTAGGATAGTCAATACATAAACCACTATAGTTCATATCAGGGGTAGCCAATTGCCTCAAAGTTCTTTGTTCAGCCATGTTATCAACAAACATAGAAATACCAATTATGTCTCAAGTAGACATAAAAAAATAGAAAGAAGGAAAACGATTAAAGTAAATCAAAAAAATATAAAAACACAAAATTTAATCCACTGAACAGAAATAAGAATTTTGAGAATGTTTTCAGATTTTTTTGACACTATGAAAACAGTAAAAAATTAATTAAAATTAGAAAATACGAATTTGCGATTTTGAGGGTCGAATTCTTTTAGAATTTATTCTATAGGAGTACTGTTCCTAGAGTTTTTCCTGATTTACACGAAAAATTCGGATCGATTTGAAACAATAACTTCCAAACTTACCTGGCAGGCTGTAATGTTTACCACTATACTGCAAACCATATGGCAACCCTAAAAATCAACAAACACAACAAAAAAAACAAGAAAATTTTAGCAAGAACATTATACCTATGACTCTAATATTAGTTAATAACAACAAGAATCCCAGACAACGACGCCAATTTAATCTGCTGTCGAGCGCGGATCAAAAACGAGTAATTTTGAAAACTTAGTATAACTACAATGTGATTCAAATCGTCTCACAAGGATTCTTGATTATATTAACTAACGATAGTAACGATTAGGGGGAGGGGTTTGGTATAGGTTTTCGATTAAGAAAAAGTGATTAACAATTAAGCTACAAACAAACCAATCTACTGTATCATTTTCTGACTTACCATCGGTTCTTAGAAAATTCCAATTCCCTAAATGGGTCTGATCCTATTCGATTATAACAACCATTATCTAGCGCAATAGAAATTATATGAAACACGTTCCTTAGTTCCGAATTAAGCAAACAGATTAAAAATTGTTGCGAATTAAGCAAACACAACTTTGATTGTTCGTGAAAATATAAAAGCTATGTTAACAGGAATTGACTCAGGATCATTAATCAACAATTGAATTTAAGAATTCTATTCAATAGTAACAATCAAATTAAGCAAATAATTGAGATTATAGGAAGAATTCAAAAGAAACAAATTGGAATTTATAAAAACCTCAAAGTAGAATCTGATTTACAGCAGACTGATTCTTGGAATTAGTTCTCCATGTAATCGTAACAGCCAATGTAATTTTTCTCAATGTTTGAAAGTGAAAGTGAACAGTTCACGACTACTTAGGTATATGTGCACACCATAGAATTCGGGTTAAGACCCACCTGGGTCAAAAACATAAAAAACCCGGCCCAAAACTTATTATTTCTAATGCTGCAACTTCAACAAATTATTCAACCTTGCTACATTCTGAACCAGCTTCTGGCCACAACTAGAAAGTTGTAGGTATTTCTCTTAGCTTTCCAACACATGTTCGAACTCCTCGATCCGATTTCTGTAGCTCCAGTTATGAATGTTTCTGCGAAATCTGTTAAAAACTTAAAATAAAATACAAAAATAAAATTAAACCAAACATAAACTAAATTGGGAAAACATTGTAAAATATAAAAATAAGTAAATAAAAACATATAAATAATTAAATACAAACATGGAAGAATGTACATTAAAATGCACTGATCAAACACCATGGTACCTTTCTTCCCATTGAAGGCATTCTTCTTAAAGCTTTATTTTTGGTACTTTCCCTATTAATCGGTGGACATTCACTTATGTAGTGTCCATGCTCATAACACTCGTAGCAAGTTACTTCTTTGTTTGATCTTCCTATTGCATATGATTTTGGACGATCTTCTTTGCTTCTGTGTCTTCTAAAGTTATTTTGTCTTTTCTTCCAAAGTTGTTTGACTCTTCTGGAAAGAAGAGACAATTCATCTTCATTATCAAAAGATTCATCATTAGAATCTTCTACTTCTTCAGCTTGGAAAGCTTCACACTTTTCTGACCTTGATCTTAGAGCAACATACTTGCCTCTTTTTTGGGGCTCACTTTTTCTATCTCTATTTCATGACTTCTATGAGAAATAACCAACTGTTTAAGAGATATGTTGTTTAAATCCTTAGACAATTTGAAAGTAGTGACCATATGTCTCCATTTCTTAGGGAGGCTTTTGATGATCTTTTTAACATGACCAACAGTAGTATAACCTTTATCCAAGAATTTAAGTCTAGCGACTAAAGTTTGGAACTTTGGAAACATGATTTAAAAGGTTTTATCATCTTCCATCTTGAATGCTTCATATTTATGGATAGTTCTAGATTTATGATGATTCTTAAGCATAAGCTTTTGATCATCATTCATTTAGTTTATGGGAATATGAATACCAATCGCAGATACATGTGCTTCGTAACAAAAAAATGACAAGATCCCAAAGATCAACGTCATATACTAGAAATAAATTTTCTAGTCTATCTTTTCAATAATCAATTTTCTCTCCATAAAAAATATGAGGCTTAATATTGTAACTATCTATTTTGTTTGTATGTGCAACAAGCATAAAAGTTTTTCTCATACTGGATCTCTCTACGCGGTTAAGTGTTTAATTTGAAAATCAATAACAGAGTCGGAGCTCTGATACCAATTGAAGGTTGAGAAAAACACAAGAAAGTGGGTTTGAATTGGGTTTTCAAAAACTATTTCTTTTAGAAATGCTCATCACAAACAAACAATGATAGCTAAGCAAGAAAGAAAAGTGATACAATTAGTTTATACAAGTTCACCTTAGAAAATGCTACTCTTGTCCAGCCACCAAGGTGATTTTGCCTTAGAAAAGGACTTAATCCAATATTGTAAAAAGACTACAAAAATATCTAAGAGTATAGAAAGACACATTAGCCCTCTCAAGTAATTATGACTACAACGTAGTCACTCGAGGAAACAAATCTAGAAATATATACAATCAAACAATGTTTACAAGACTGCTTCTAAAAAGCAGATTTAACATTTCTATAAAGAACAAATATTTATACACAAATATGAGCAACAACTTTTGTGTATACAACAATGATAGATAACACAATAATGAGCAATAACTCTTGTGTTATAGAGAATAAATAGTTAACACAAAATTGAGCAACAACTCTTTGCGTTTTTGAATATCTCTTGAATTTATTCTCTCTTTCTTTTCTTTCTTTGTATATTAACTTTGATGCCCTGATTGTTTGAATCTTTTGTTGAACCATTTTTCTTTTCGTTCATCTTCGACTATTCAAATTCGTTCCAACTTTTCTTTATTTTATTTCTCTTCGTTATTTTCCAATGAAGTAGTCATCCCTTTGTAAAGGCTGAGAAAAGAAGACTGTTGGATAGTACAAACGTCTTTTTCCTTTTGGCAACTGCTATAGTGGTAGCATGTGAACCTGGGAAACAAGGTCACATCAAAAATTCAAAGTGTACACTTCGTTCTTCACAAATAGCGGAAAGGGGATGTACGTTATACTATTATCTTCTTGCGTAAGTTTATGATCTTTTTTTCCTAATGAGATGCTTCTGATCTTGAAGTAGTAAGAAAGCGCAAAAAAGATCAAATCATTGTTCTTAATCTTTCTGATGAAATGTTTCTAATAAGAAGTGATAAATATTCCAGGAGAAATTTCTTGTTAGTGTTCTCAAATGTATTAGAGTCTTTCAGAACCATAACCTAGTCTTCAGATATGTAGCAACAACTTATCTGACAGACAGTTTCTTGATTATTGAGCTTGAAGAAAAAGCTTTATCTGAGAAGCACTTTATCTTGATTTTTGATTTTTGAAACAAAAACTTCATATCTGATTGTTGGAGCATAAGCTTGATATCTGATCTTCACGTGGAGATTCCTTTTTCTGGACACACTTTTGACTTTTGAAGCATCAACTTATCTGAGAAGTACGCGTGATTCTCATTCCGGCGAACATTCAGTTAGAACTACTGATGTTACTTCATAAACGAATGGAATAGTCTTTTTGAGACACACTAAGTATAGTTCTAATAATTCTTTGGACAACACTCCTGATTCAATTAGAATACTTTATCTGCACATTCAAGAAACTATTAGAACACAAAATTATTACATATAAAATATTTGCATTTTTATCATCAAAACAATATTTGCATTTTTATCATCAAAATTCAAAGATTATCTGCAGAACTAAATCTTGTTCTAACAATTAACATAGGTGTTGCAAGATTATTTGCAGATACATTTTTCAGTATTTAGCAATTTTAAATTTATAATAATTTATGTATTTTTCAATTTGAATGAATGAATATTTTTTTATTAAAAGTAATAATATATTTAACAAAATTTTAAATCTATTATTAATTTACATGAATTTATTATAATGTTCAAACACAAAAAAGAGTATACAGTAAAAATGTATTAAAATGATAGAAAATTAAATGATAGTTTAATACAAAAATTGCATTTAATTATTACCATTAATACAAAAAAATTGATTGCTTGATAATTGAAAACAAATCATATATCAATAGTTCTGAATTATTTTTAACATAATATGGTATTAAATGTAAATAAACTATTCATACTAATAAATTAACAACTTTAATCTTTTTACAATCTAATACATAAAATTATAGTAACATTCTTACAATTACACAACAAAAAGTTCAATTTAATTTAAGAATAAATTGAATATTCTCAGTTTAATGTATTTCTTTAAATATCTTAATGATTAATTAAATAAATAAATAAATATGATGTTAACTTAAGTCACAAGCCAATGCGTTTTATAGAAGACATGTTAGCATTATTGTAACCAAATTTAACGTAGTCACAAAAATGGGCCATGAATAATGTGCTACAAATTACAAATCCCAATAAACCAAAAAATAACGTTAATCCATTCCTAATCAAAGTTCCAACAATGTTTGACATCGGACTCATCGAACGGTTCAACATTTTTGATACGATATAATCCATTTTTGTTACCTTGTTTGTTTGTTTGGGGAAATACACAACCAAACAAGCCCTTATCACAATTCTATCTATCACACAGGCCCAATTCATTCATAGCTACCTCTTTCTTCTCATGCTCTCTGATTCTCAACACTAGTTTTCTTTCTCTTCGCCCATTTCTTTCGGTACTCTCTTTCTCTCTCCTCGTCTTTTTTTAATCATTAGCAAATAGTATAGCGATTTCTCATGCCCCACTTGTTGGATCCTTTTGAACTTGCAATTTCAGATGCAAAAGTTTTAATCTTTCAAGGTGGGGTATGTCAATTTTGATTTTGGGTCAGCTTGAGGGGTTTTTGTCTTGATTCTGAATTCCGGTTGCAGAACTGGGTCGTTGAAATTTTGTGATTTGTTTTTGCTATTATTATGAGTATTATAATTGTTTTGTAATATGCTTTTACTTCTGGGTAATTGATGGAAAAGAAGTGAGAAATGGAAGATTTTGATGTTGTTTGTAACATAACATGATTTTCATGTTTGTCTTATTTTTGGTGGATTTGGTGAAACCTGTTATTATACTTTTGGATGTAGATGCCCTTATTTGCTTGTTGGTTTCAATGATTTGACATAGAGAGGAATATAAGTTGAGCCTTTAGTTACCAGGGATACCAAATATCCGCCCTGGCGGTTTTTGGGCTCGCTGTAATGGTAGATATCTGCTGATATTGCAGGTTTTCCCTCCATAATCTGCTATAGTGACAGTATGGTGGGATTTTGGCTCTCCGTCATTGACAACACTATTAGTAACCACATTTAGAACTTGTAAAGGACTATATAATGGTGGAATTTTTTCCATCCTCGCCATATATTATCCCGATTGTTTCTATATGTTGCCAAGGATGGGGTTTTAGGAGATATCTTCTTCTTTGTGACAAAAGACAGTGGCATCATTTAATCCATGTTGCCGATCCCATCTAGCGAAAATGAAAATCCTTTTTTGTTTATGAGAATTAAATGGCAATTCAATGACTTGTTGAGTGCTTTGAATAATGTTTAGCTCGTGATGATGGAAATACAGGGAAAAATAAACTCTATAGAAACATTGCAATGTAAAAAAAGATTATATCATCTAAAACTCTTTATCCTTCTTATTTAATATGAACTGTTATGTGATTTTGTTTGTGGCAGTGATTTCTCATTAGCATAGAAAATGAGTTCATTGGATGCAACTCGGGCAGAACTTGGCCTTCTTGTCTTGTATTTGAACAAGGCTGAGGCAAGGGACAAGATTTGCAGAGCAATACAATATGGTTCTAAGTTTTTGAGTAATGGTGAACCCGGTAAGGCACAGAATGTAGACAAAACAACCAGCTTAGCACGAAAAGTTTTTCGTCTATTTAAGGTTAGTTTTACTCGGGATCAACCAAACATGTCAAAATCAATTCTACACATCTAGAATCAAATCTATTTTTTCAACCGTGAATCCAAACATACATGTAATTAGTTTATTTAAAAATAGTCACTCTTATACTTCACCTCTTTAAATTGCAGTTTGTCAATGACCTACATGCTCTGATAAGTCCAACACCACAGGGTACTCCCCTCCCTCTAGTTCTGTTGGGAAAGGTATGATAACTCCAACAAGATTATCCCCTTTTCATCTTTAATTTATTTTCCTAATCTCTTGTTGAATGTATTTTTTTTCTTTCAGTCCAAGAATGCATTGCTGTCCACTTTCTTGTTTCTCGATCAATTTGTGTGGCTTGGTAGAACCGGTATCGTCGAGGTAAGAAAGAAATGTTTTCATCAGCATCCTGTTGTTTGTTTGTACTATTATTACACGAGAATGCACCACCACGGTACTTACAAGAATGTTATTGTGTAACTACAGAATAAAGAACGTACCGAACTACTCGGCCGGATTTCTCTCTTCTGTTGGATGGCTTCATCAGTGTGTACCACTTTGGTTGAGGTTTGTGGGTTATACACACCTTCGTCACTGATGCTAACACATATGCCCTTTTTATTTCTTTACTTTTTTAAACCATTGCATGGAATTTTATTCGTTTAGATCGGGGAACTTGGAAGACTCTCTGGATCCATGAAGAAGTTAGAGAAAGAAATCAAGAACAGTAATAAATATGATGTATGTTGTTGTCTATGCTCGTGTTATAATTCTTCATAGTTTCCATCTTTGGTTAACTTTGCGACTGCGAGTTCCTTACTTCGATTACTTACCAATGCAGAATGAGCAATACCAAGCCAAGCTAAAAAAGTCAAATGAAAGGACTCTAGCACTTGTCAAAGCAGGCATTGATGTAGTGGTAGCTGCTGGACTACTTCAGTTGGCACCTCAGAAAATCACTCCCCGCGTTACCGGGGCGTTTGGATTTACTTCGTCTCTTATATCTTGCTATCAGGTGCTCGCTACTTGCCAGAATAACTAGATTTTGCTTCCTATATTTACTTTCACTGACAATGATCTCTGGTTGGTCTAATGCAGTTGCTTCCTCCTGCTTCTGCCAAGTCGAAAACATTGTGAGCATGGAAGAATAATCTGGCTCCCAGCATGCTTAGTTGTTGTTAAATAAATGTATGAATTTGTCAGATGTTATAATTGGTATGGTTTTAATCTTTAGTAGAAACATGACCCTGTTTGGAGTTGGTTTCAAAAACCATTTTGTTGTTTCTGATTTGGTTATATCATAAATATATAAATTTATCATCCTCTGCATATATGCCATGTTAAATGAACTCTTTGATATTTTTTGTGTGAAATTGTATAGAGTTTGGCAATGAAATTGAACTTGTCATTGTGTGAAAGAGTTTATGATATTGGTGTGTATTGTAAATAACTAAATTGGTTTGTCATCCTTCTAGTTTGGACCTCCCTTGGCCCCTTTGTTGCCACTATCTATTATGTTCGTTGAAAGACATATGTTCATTTACCCAGTTGGTTTTACAGAATTTAACAAGAATCTCATAACCAGGGAACATATTTCTTGGCTAAGTTTGATGTTTTTTTTTTTTTTTAGTTTAGTCAATCAGTTTCGATTCACATAATGAACTAATTTGATTTCGTGGTTTAGAGGGACGATTCTCATTGGCCAAACCACCTTATTTCTACCAAAGTTGGATGCTTCTTCTAACCAAGACATTTTTTATCACAACTTTCCTTCTAGAACTCAATACCATTCTATAAGACATTTTTGTTCACAACTTTCATCTTCTAAAACTCAACCATTCTTGCAGTTGGCATTTCAGGAACCTCCATTTTCTTTTTCTTTCTTCTCTATTTTTCTTTAGTTTGATATTTAAAAAAGCTTTATAATCTGTGTTTGTTTTTTTTTTTTTTTTTAATTTAATTTTACTTCCTAATCATTTACAATTTTGTCAAATTACTTTATACTATCAATGGACATGTGTATTGACTTATCTTCAAATTTTAGGGAATTTAAGTTGTATTTTCATTAATAAAGAATGAAAAATAAAAGTTTATCTTGAAGATATTTTCACATATTTGTAACTAACTTTATCTAAACTATGGGCATGTGTATTGACTTATCTTCAAATTTTAGTGAATTTAAATTGTATTTTCATTAATAATGAATGAAATATAAAAGTTTATCTTGAAGATATTTTCACATATTTGTAACTAAATTTCTAAGGCTTAATACCATTTTCAGTCAATTTTCCATACCTTCAGACCCATTCTAGTTATTCTTTTATTTAAAATGTCCAATTTGATCTCTTACGTTGTCAAACAGAAGTAAACTAGTCCTTTATGTTAAATAATGACAAACGACATTAGAGTATAAATAATGATGTGGCTGCTGAAATAGATTGTCCTATTCATCACCTTCTTACTTGATAAACAAGTTGATTCATATTTACCCCCAAATTTAAACCTAATGCGAATAGGGTAAAAATTCTCCAAATTGAAACCTAATTCGTCTACAATAGTGAACAAATCATGAGTGCTATTTGCGGTTCATCATCATCATCGAAAAACAAAAGTGATTCGCATATATGTAGCAATTTGAATCTTCCATGAAAACTTTTTTGTCCTTGTGGAGACACTGTTGTACTTCAAAGGGCAAGAACTGTCAACAATTATGGAAATTTTTTTTAGGGTTGTGAATATTTTAAGGTAAGCTTTAGTCTGAACATTTTAGGTTGAAATGTATATTTATTAAATTGTAATTTTCTATCTAAATTTTTACAGGGATATAATAATGTTGGTTATGGATTCTTTAAATGGTTCTTCGAAGAAGTTAGAGATGAAAAGGAGAAAATCATGATGAAGCAAGAAACTAAGATTTATGTGCTAATCAAAGAGACGTAGGAAGTCAAAAAAGAGGTTGAACAACTCAGACTTAATAATATAGAGTTAGAAGTTGCTTTGAAGAACACCAACAAATGGAGAATTTTTTTTGAAAGTTTATGTTCTATGTTAGTATTCAAGATGTTGTAATACTCACTATCTACCTTTTAAGTTTATGTTTTTATGAATGTGTAGAAGTTTAATTTGTGTCATGAATTTGTTGTACTAGTTTAGACTTGTAGTGTCATGAATCTTACATGAATATGCTATGTAGAAGTTGATTTTGGCATTATTTAGTTGCACCATTTCAAACTTCAATGTTATTTTACAGTCAATGTTTTGCATGAATCTTTTATGGAGTGTTCAACGAGACATAACACTGTTTAAAATAATATTGTTCAAAACCTTGTACAAAGAGATATAACATTTGATTAAACCTTGTTCAAAATATATTTGTTCAAAACAAACATGATTTCATATGTTACACACATGACATATACCATAAACTTGTCTAAAAAACAGACATGACTACATAACATTTTTTGGGTTGTTTTTTGTTGGTGTGGTCCTCCTAGTGATTGGTCCAATTGTATTCTGTGATGCACTTAGCCTAGTAGTTGGACCCTTAGCGTATGACTGAACTGGTTTTCTGACATATAATTTCTTTGGCCTTCCTCCTTCTCGAGATGACTGAGTTTATGGTACTTGAGTAGTTTGACTTTGTGGTTGAGTTGATGGTGTAGACGGTGTCCTCTTACATGTTGACTTATTGTGTCCAATTTGTCTGCATCTTGTACACCTAAGTACCATTCTAGTTTTTCTCATCTTTCGATATGTCTCATAAATTTCACTCTGCTCACGGTTCCTCTTCTTCTGAGGTCTTCCTGACATATTTTTAAATTTTGGTGGTCGCACATATGGGTACTATGTTCTGGCCCATAAATTGGTTCTATTAACTAGATATATAATTGATTGATAAACAACTTGATACCTTGATTTCTTAAAAAACTCTAGGATGCAATCATTAATACTCGAACTTCTACTCTTCAATGCATAAATTGCATGAACACAAAGTAGAGCTGTTAGTTATCATTTTCTGCATGAACACTCATGTTCCTTTAAGTTCACAGAAACATATCACCTTGGTGTTCAATGTGTCTAACTTTAAAGATGAACTCAGATGACATCCTATCATTCAAAGATGAACTAGATTTCACAACAATTCAAAGATGAACTTAGATTTCACAACAATTCAAAAAATCAATAGAGTACCTTATTATCTAGTAGTTTGTTAACATGCTTGTTTTCCCCACTTTCTTTTTAATGTTTTGACAAAATATCACCATCACTTAATTGTGAGAATATCACCTTATTAGTTATCCATTTTTTTCATGATGTAGCCCCTTATTTCTTCTAGCATGGTCACCAATGACTTTGTTTATGACTCTACAATCACACTATGGAATGCTCGGACATGTTATCACATTTTGAAGTTGCCATGAATTGGATTTGTTCCAAAATCTGGGTGGAGTTTGCATCATATGCTTAAAAGCCTGATCACTTAACTGTCTCATTGATCTCATCTCCCTTTTCCATGCTTGGGGATAAGTAGCCCCTGGAAGCCTTCCAAATGATCTTCTTCAACACTTTTCCAGAAAACTTCTATCTAAAATTATTATATAAATGTCGTACACAAAATCTTTGTTCAACATTGGATAGTAATTCATCCATTACAAGAAGAAGACCCTGAAAAATAAAACCAAACAGAAGTGACTAAATACATTAACATCATTGACTAAATACACTAACAATCACGATCACTTTCTAACTCATCACTATCATATGCACTTCCATTCTCCTCACCGCTCGCTGCTTTACATTTCTTTTTCTTCTTTTTACTATTTCCTTCATGGTTTTCATCATATTCGAGTAGGTTGTCTAAATCTTCTTTAGTACAATCCTCACCCATGTCAGAATCACTAAATGCAACTTCCAATGCACTATCATAATTATAAGTCTCATCCTCACTATCATCAGAGTTTGTAACTACATTCAGCAATCCAACATTAAAATCTATACCATCATGCACCTCACTATCATTGTTCAAACTCTCAACACCATCATTATTTATATCTTCAACACCATCATTGTTCACACTGTCGGGACCTATATTCACACCCTTAGCACCATTATTGTTCACACCCTTAACACCATCTTTGTTCACACCTTCAACACCTATATTCACACCCTTAACACCATCTATGTTCACACCTTATGCCCTACGTTCACACCCCAGGTTCTACATTTACATCCTTAGTGACTTCTTCATAAAGCTTTGAAACTATGGCTTCTACCTCAGAGATTAACACACTTATAGGTTCTTCCTTCGTATTTATAAGTTCTTCTATATAACTATCAACATATTCTGATTGGGACAGAGGATGTTCGATGTAAATATCATCTACCAAGTGTACCTTATAGAGGTCTGCAACCTCTAATGCACCCTTATCATCATTTAGAACATTCATCCCAAAAACAGAGTCATTATAATAGATGGTGTCTACCTCACTATAACCTAGATCTTTTAGTATTCCAACCAATTCAAAGTAACTCGAGCTATCCATATCTACCTTTAAATCACTACATTCCCCGTACATACTCTATTTTTTCAGAGTCCACAAATTCACCAATATGATGAATTTTCCAAAACAAATATTCATCCATATCTACACAACACAAGAACACAGAAAATTTTAAAACAGATTACAAAAGGGACTAAATTTCTAAATCCAGATAACGAAATCTAAACTCAGATAAGAACACGATAGTGACAGTATGAAAACTAAATCCAGACAAAGACATTGTTAATACTAACCTTGATTGAGACGTTAAACACCTTCGCGTCTTCGATGGCTTCTTCGGTCACGGGTTCCTCTTCGCTCAACTGCAAGATTTTGCTTTCAATTTTCCTGAGAAAGAGAAATGAAACGTGAAAGATAAATATGTAATCTCCATTGTATCTATACCATCGTGCCACCTAAGCAATAAATTACCACGCCAACAAACTTTATGAGTCAAATTTAACGTTTCTAATAGAAAGGATAAATGTGATACACTTTTGATAACATGAGGAATTAAATTGGTCATTCAAAAGAAAAGATCAAAATGGGCTTAATGGTACAGTTAAGAGATAAAAAGAGTATTAAACCAATTTCTAACCAGAAAAATGAGCCTTATTAAAAAAAATATCATAAATATGTTGTGATTAGCCATCATTCATGATATTTTGCTTTTTGTTTGGAATCTTTCAAGAAGGTGCAACAAGAATTAACGATGGAGGATTCTCACAAATGCAGTTACAACAAATTACAAGGATTTGTTTAAGAAGTTTTTCACTTACATGAGTTTTTCAATTACAACAAATTACAAGGATTTGTTTAAGAAGTTTTTCACTTACATGAGTTTTTCAATTAAAATAAATTTATATTGATATATTAAAAAAATGTTAATATGTATTTATGAAGAAACAAAATTAGGTAAAAATATTAGACTTAATTAGACTAATAACCCCTTAACCAAATTATTCGTTTCATGTTATTCCATTATTTAATAAGTGTGACAATATTGTTGAGGATCCACCATATATTTTATTATTTTTTGATCTTTTTAATAAATATATCACACAGTTGGATTATGGAGGTCTTCATTTTTTTCCCCTCTTAACTTGGTGTGAGTACAATCATTTGAAGGCGAAAATCCCAACTAGTTCTAACAAAAAAGACAAGTTAAACAGACTCAAGAGACATGACAGCTCAAGAACTTAAGTTTCATGACTTCTAGCATACTGTCGGTACAACTACAGCATATGAATTTAATTTAAACAGCTTAAAATGTAATACTTGTCTCACAAATTAGTACTAAAATCACACAAAAACCTGAACTTTAAAAGGTTACACGAGAGGGTATACATCACACTCGTTATATATTACAACAACTCCGCACCTGAAGACTCTTAAACTTTCTTGTCTACTTTATTGTTTCGAGGATGGGAGATAGTCATAGTTTATTCCAGCAAAAGATCAGAAGGCATTATCCTCATCAAAATCATCAACTTCATACTCTCCCTCTTCCCAACCATCCACAGCTCCTACTCCCATTACATGTCCCCGCAATATAGTCACAATCTGTTGGAAATCTCTATCAGATAATGCTGTTCCAGACTCATTTTCAGAAGGCTCTGGAGGTTGACAGTTAGCCATGTAGTCTCTCTTCAACACGAACATTCCAGAGGGCCTGAGAATATCAACAGAAAATGCTGGTGACAACTGAATTCCCAGAGCTTGAACATGAGTAATACTGCATTCACAAATATCATTCAGTCAGGAACTTTTACACAAATATCTACAATATCATCTTTTAATAAAATTTAGAGAAAAGGTCCACTAGAATTTTTATTTTCCATATATATAACAAAGAAAAAGATGAAAGGTGATAATCAGCGATGACAAAAAAGCATATCTTCTGGGCAGATAATTAGCATGCCAAATGTGATACCAGCCACCAGGATCTAAGCATTGAACGCTAAAGGACGTTGGAACATTAATACAAGGCTAAAACATAATATAGATCAAAGAAAAGCTAAGCAAAAATTGTTATCTTTTGCTGCAAGATAGGAATATAACTTAATTTCAGTTAGAAAGATGTCAAAGAACAGCAACAGTGACTTAACCTACACCAACTCTGAGTTGGTTAAAGATGTCACAAATCAAGAACAGCTGTCATCTAAATTAAATATTCTCATACACCACCACCACCCTAGTAAGCTCAAAATGGGTGACTAGCAGTGACATTGAGCTTGGAGCATAAATGAAGAAACTTGAAGATGGACACTGGCTTAGTGAACAAATCTACCCACTGGTCCTCACAGGGAACATGGACTAGAGTGAGTTGTTTTGCAGCATAACTTTTTCCTTGACAAAATAGATCAATATTCATGTGATCAAGCATGAAGAATGGGGTTGGGGTTGAGAGCCTGCATAACAGAAGATGATGGGAGCAATGCACATGACAGGAGGTTCACCAAGCAGAGTCCTGCACCCAAGGTAAATGATCTGAGCAAGGTTGCGGTATCCCGCGTTAGTGGCAGAACAGGCTACAACCAGTTGCCTGCAAGACCGCCAAGAACTAACATTGGGACCAAAGTAAATAGCCGCCTATGATGTGGAGCATCAGCCATCCGAATCAGGTGCCTAGTCAATATTATTACCCTTTAAGTACCTAAGAATTCTATTTACAACTTCCAAGTGACTTGGCAAATTGGCAACTGCATAGGAAATTTCAGGGAGTGTAATAATATTAGCAAGCTGCAAAGCTCCAACCACATATTTGCACATAGTCTTGGACACCTTACAGTTAGACATCGTGGGAAAGGAAATGTGACTGCACTCTAGCATATTGGTTTTGGAGAACAACTCACAAATGGTATACAGCAGTAACAGTAAGAAAGGCACATCCCAGTATGATAAAGGGGAGGGAGGTGAGCAGAGCGAGTCCTAATGCAATAATGCCCCTGTATGGATACATAACTTATTTTCCGTTTAAAATATAATCTCTTATCGTGGTAAGCGCGTGTGTATAAGCTATTTTTATAGAAAAAGGTTAAATAAAAGTTAAATTGTTTCTCGCACAGGCTATCTTGGAGAACGGAATCACTTTGAAAAATAAACTGAAAAACAACTTATAAGCATCCCATAAGTTGTTTTCACAAGTTCTTCCAAATAGTTTCAAAATTTATGTTAATAGATAAACTCAAATAAGTAAATCAAAACAGTCTCAATATGTCTATGTTTAGGCTTCACAGTACAATTTTGGTGAAGATTGTGGGGGCATATAAGTCTTTGGATGATGCTTAAGTCAGTGAGAATTTTAGTAAATGGCCTAAATTCATCCCCCGGTATGTTTGGAGAGCTTTGAGAGGGTGACCAAATTGTAATTCAGCCATGGTTTTAAATTTTAATTGTTTGAAATCAATAAAGGCATCTGACTTAGCTTAAGAAGGTTATCCAAGTGATCATAGAGTAGGCATCAACAGATATTACAACTAAGAGATGAGATAGTAGAGGAAGGATCCCACAAATCACTATAAACGAGTTCAAGTGGACTGTATGGACAGTGTGTGAAGGTACTAAGTCAACCTAAACACTAGTACAAAAAGTAGAAACATCCTAATTGCCAATTGATATATTACACGTGTTCAGTTTTGTGGTGACAAAATTTTATTGAGTGAATTGATTTTGTAAAACTTATTTTGACTAAACATGAATTAAATGCAAAGTAATTTATGGTTAGATGCATTTGCATAAAAGTGAGTTGAACAGTAAATTTCATGGGTTAAATCACAATCGGACCCAAAAGTTAGAAATCCTAGCTCCAATTTAGAATCAATTCTCGAGGCAAAATTAATTCTACTAGATAGCAACCAAACATGTCAAAATTAATTTTACACATCCAAAATCAATTCTGAGTGATCCAAACGTGAAACCAAACATAGGCTACAACAACCTAAAAATCAAGTGCCACGGAAAGATAGTTAGGATGTCCTGGGCATAAATGCCAAATGAATTGAGTATTACAAGATAAAGCCGTGTGTTAAGGTACCGAATTGAAAGTAAAAACAGGAAAACTAGAGTTCAACAAAATACATGCTAATGACTTGCCGGATGAAGGTAGATACTAAGAAATTCATAGAGACCACCAGAGCTAACTTGACCGTGTAGACTGTAGAAAGACTTCATAAGGTTCATGTGATTTAATAATACAATGGTTAGCATGAAAGTCAAAGTAAATAGTTATTCCTAGCAAATTGACCAACACAAATGTTTAAAAAAACAAGAGTTTACTCAAAACCGGTAGAGGATTCAAAAATCACACCTCGGGGATCGTAACACAGATCGTAAGAATCTACTACTAGTAGAAAAATATATTTTTATATGTAGAATTACATACATATGCTCCAAAATGAAAAATAATTTCAAAGTCATAACCATAAATTCATAAGTTCACAATAATAACCATACATTTGAACAAATCATAGATGAAGAAGGCTGCGGAATTGATGAGGAAGGCTGCACAATCTCGTTGTTTTACGAAGGGTGGAATAGAAAGAAAAGATTTTAATTTATTGGGAATTCCAATTTGATGATTCTGTTTTTAAATAATTCTAATAATTAGAATTAAATAAAATCCGACCCGGATCCAGGACCGTTTTAGAAAATTAGGTTCTTTTATTATAAAAAACCCAAAAAAAAAAACAAAACAGATGCACCGCTTCAGAAATACAAAATGATTTTGAATTCCAACTCGGTCGATTTTACCGAGTTTGTGATTTACGATGTTACCTAGATCGCAGCACGAAAACATGGGAGTAAAACGTAACTCGTTTGGTTTTGCGAGTTAACTCGCGATTCTACAAACACTGGCCAACACTGATAAGGCTTTTGGTTATACATGGAACGTGCAGGAGATTATGACAAACAAGGGAAATTTGTGGTCAGGAAGGTGATGGAAAAGAACTTTAACTAGAAAAAACTAGTGCGCAAACCTTGATTGTGTTTTATGAAGATCTGATTAGGACCTTCAAAAGGATGATCTAGAATCAAGAAACCAGGAGCCAGTAATTGAATGAGATGTGTCGGTGATCATAGCATTGGGATATGAAAATAAAGTAAGAGGTGGTCGTGATTGGGAGTTGGGACTATGTGTTGTTGTGGCTAGAAGGAGAGAAACCTAACGGTGTTGCAGTGAATCCAAGGAAACCATAGGCGAGAGAGAGAGAGAGAGAGGAGTCCAAAGACCTTAAAATTTGATGGAACTGAAGCAAGCGAACCAACAAGTGCTTTGATAGGAAGGAGATATTCACAAACAATGTGATCTTATAGGAGCATAGCACGTAACTCCACGCAAAGTCGAAAAGATTTTATTTGAGAGCTTATGAAAATAGGCAAATAATTTCTTCCTAAAAGTTCATAAGCACGAACATAGCATAGATTATGTGCGGTAAAATTTTGCTATAAGTTGAAGAGATTGTATCCATGAAAGTAACATTTGATCTTGATGCTTCCAAATGCAAAAAGTGTGACTCATCGCACCAGTAAGACTGTCATTTTCAGTAAGGAACTGTGGAGGACTCGAAGGATAAAATAGAAGATCATCAACTTGGTGGCATCAACAACAACAACCAAGTCTTATCCCACTAAGTAGGGTTGGCTACATGAATCAAATTCCGCCATAATGTATTCGATCCAAAACCATATTTTTAGTCAATTTGTTAATCTTGAGATTTCTCTTAATAGTTTCTCTTCTAGGTCTTCTTCTACCCCTAGTTGTTTGTCTTCTCTCCATCTAATTTACTCTCCTTACAACCAATTTACTCTCCTTACAACCGAATATGTATGTCTTCTCTCTACATGTCCAAACCACCTAAGTTTGTTTTCCACCATAATCATTTTTACTAGAGGTGCTACCCCAACACTTTTTAATATTGTCATTTGAGAAAAACAGAGAGAAAATATGTATGAATGTGCTTGAGATACATTGCTCTCAGCATAAGCTTAATTTATAATTATTTTGTTACAACTTACAAGGATAATAAATAATTATGTGCAACTTACAAGAAAGGAATTAAAATAATACATAGAACCTAGTATGCAATGAATTGTCTACTTGGAAAATGCAGAATTAATTATTTTAATTTCCAACACTCCCCCTCAAGCTGGTGAATAGATATTCTCCATTCCCAGCTTGGACACAATTTTTTCAAAATTTGGGCAGTTCAATCCTTTGGTAAAGACATCCGCAAGTTGACCTTGTGAAGGAACATAAGGAGTGCAAATCAAACCGCAATCAAACTTCTCTTTGATAAAATGTCTATCCACTTCATTGTGTTTTGTTCGGTCATGTTGAACTGGATTGTGAGCTATACTAATTGCTGACTTATTATCACAAAAGAGCTTCATAGGTCCATCCCATTTAATCTTCAAATCCTCTAAAATAATCTTCAACCAAAGTAATTCACAAATACCTTGTGCCATAGCACGAAACTCGGCTTGACCTGGATCGGCCACAACATTATGCTTTTACTTCTCAAGTTACAAGATTTCCTCAGAAATGTACAATACCACATAGTCGACCTCCGATCGATCGAACCAGCGTAATCAAGATCTGTATATGCCTCAAGAGTAGCACTTCCATTCCTTTTGAACAAAATCCCTTTTCACAGTTCTCTTGAGATATTGTAAAATTCTATGAGTGCAAGTAAATGAACTTCCTTTGGATTGTGCATAAATTGACTAACCACACTTGAAATGCAATATCGGTCTAGTGTGGGAAAGGTAAATTAATCTCCCAACCAATCTTTGATACATTTCCTTATCCACTACCGCACCGTCTTCCACATTACCCATCTTATGGCTTGGATCAATAGGATTGCCTACAGGTTTGCAAGCAAGCTTACCTGTTTCCTTGAGCAGATCTATGATATACTTTTGTTGAGATATGAAAATACCCCTTTTTGAGTGAGCCACCTCTATTCCTAAAAAATACTTCAGTCTTCCAAGGGTTTTAATTTCAAATTCTTTTGCTAAATGTTGAGTCAAGACTTGTTGTTCCTTCCAATCATTTCCTGTTACAATAATGTCATCAACATACACCAACAACATTGTTACTCCCCCTGAAATAGAGTGTTTAACAAACAGGGTATGATCCCCATTACTTTGCTTGTAACCTAATGATGTCATAGCCTTAGTAAACCTTCCAAACCATGCCCGAGGTGACTGTTTCAATCCATATAATGATGCCTTTTGCAACTTACAAACAGAATTGGCAGCAACGTTTTTACTATATCCGGGTGGAACATCCATATAGATTTCTTCCTCAAGATCTCCATGTAAGAATGCGTTTTTTACATCGAATTGTTGTAATTCCCACCCATAATTGGCAGCAAAGGATAATATAACTCGAACCGTGTTCATCTTTGCCACCGGCGCAAAAGTTTATGAGTAATCAATCCCATAGGTTTGTGTGAAACCTTTAGCAACCAGCCTTGCCTTGTACCTCTCAATTGTTCCATCAGCTTTGTATTTTACAGTATACGCCCACTTGCAGCCAACCGGTTTCTTGCCTTCTGGCAAAGCAACCAACTGCCATGTTTTATTCTTCTCTAATGCCTCCATTTCTGTATCCATAGCATCTTTCCAATTTTTATCAGATAATGCCTCAAAAATATTAGTGGGAATTTGGATGGTATTTAATTTTGCAAGAAAGGTTCTATGGGTTTGAGAATTTTTTTGAAATGATATATAATTTGAGAGAGAGGATAGAGTGGCTTTTTTGTACATTCTCTAACGCCCTTTCTAATGGCAATTGGGAGATCATGGTTATCATCTATTTCATTATTTGGGGCTGGAATATCATGTAAAACAGAAAAATCAGAATTTCTTACCTGTGTTAAAGGACTTGGTTCGGTCTCTTGGACATCTGTTGCTTCGGGAATGACCTTTAGTCTTCTTGTATACACCAATTTCTTTCCAAACTTGTCAATTTCAGCTCTGTTTTCAGCCACTGCTTCTTTCTCACTTCTATTTTCAGCCACTGCTTCATCTCCAGATTCATTTCCAAATCCATCTTCAACCAATGCCTCATTTTTAGATTCATTTCCAGCCATTCCTTCTCTCCAATTGAACTCATGAGAATTGATTTCAAGATTAGGGAGAATGAGACTTTCAAGGGAATTACCCTTATCTTCACTAAAATATTCCCCTTGAAGATAAGGTTGAGTGAAGTAGGCTTCTCCTTCATGAAAGGTAACATCTCTAGACACAAACATTTTTTTTGATGGAGGGTGGTAACACTTGTATCCTTTTTGAGTAGTAGAGTACCCAACAAAGACACATTTGAGAGCCCTAGGATCAAGCTTTCCCTACCTTGACTATGGATATGAACAAACGAGACACCCAGACCCGTGGGACAAGATTATTAGTGGTCGAACGTTTGGATAAAAGGACGAAAGAATATCCATAGGACTCCTTAATTCTAACACTCTGAAGGTAGCCTATTAATGAGGTATGTTCTTTGTAAACGACTTCTCCCCAAAGATACTTTAGAACATTATTTTGGAACAACAATGCCGAGTTTGGTCAAGAAGATGACCATTTTTCTTTCAACAATTCCATTTCTTTGTGGTGTTTTTACACAAGAGGACTCATGAATTATACCTTCTTTATCACAAAAAGGAGTAATGACATGATTGAAGAACTCTTTCCCATTATCAGATCTGATTCTTTTGATATTTGCACCAAACTGATTTTTAATCATTGAGAAAAAAACTGGGAGAGCGACACTTACTTCAGATTTATTCTTAAGAAGGAACAACCAAGTAACTCGGGTACAATCATCTATGAAAGTAACAAACCATCGGGCACCAGACACACTTGGAGTAGTGGATGGCCCCCAAACATCGGTATGGACAAGGTGAAAAGGAACAATACATCTTTTATTATTCAAAGGAAAAGGTACACGCTTATGTTTTGCAATTTCACATACTTCACAATGAATAGCGTCATCTTTCACTTTAGAAAACAAAGATGGAAACATAAATTTGATAACTCCAAAAGAGGGATGTCCTAATCGACAATGGAACAACATTACTTTTTCTTTGTTTGTGAGATGTGACTCTGACATTAGTGAGCAAGACAAGTGATTCTTTGTGGTAAGAAGCTGATTTGGTTCTTCAAGATAGTAAAGGCCATTCCCTTCTCTAGCATGTCCAATCGTCCTCCCCGAATCCTTGTCCTGAAATATACAATGATGGTTGTGAAAAATTACAATACAAGATAAATCTTTAGTAAGTTTTTGTATAGAGACTAGGTCCGTGGACAATTTTGAAACATGAAGGACATTTTTTAAGACAATGGAAGGAGTTATTTGGATGTCTCCAATACCAGCCACCGTTACTAGAGAACCATCAGCAGTGGCAATTTTCCTATTACTAGGACTAGGGTGATATGTGGAGAAGTGCTTGGATGAAGGTGTCATATGGTCGGTGGCTAATCTAAGATCCAAAGGGAAGTAGAGGATATATTTGAGGCATTAAATCTGAATGAAATTGGAAACATACCTGAATACGCCAAAGTACAAGTACCTTTTGGTTTCTCCAAGCTATTAAGGAAAGCCTTCATTCTTCCAATCTCTTCTTGATTAAGGTTGTTTAATCCAGAATTATTTGAAGATTCTGCCTTACATTCTTCAACTTTTTCAGCAACATAAGCCATATTATTTTTGCGAGATACACCTCCGGGAATGCTTCCTCTTTGCCCTTCTTCACGATTAGGAGGTTTTCCATGCAACTTCCAACACTTCTCACGAGTATGTCGAGGTTTATTACAGTAAGTACACCACAATTCACCCTTCTTTTCCACCTTTGCTTGTCCACCACCTTTAAGATTCTCAACTATCATAGCGGTACTTTCAATAGATGGAGTATCTAGCATTAAGTTTCTTCTACTCTCCTCACTTCTTACGATGGCAACAACCTCATTTAAAGAAGGAATTTGAGGCTTTCCTAAAATTTGAATTCTTACCTGATCAAATTCAAAATTTAATCCCACAAGAAAGTCATAGACCCTATCTTGTTCAATAAACTCCTTAAGAAAAGTTGAATCTGCTGCACAATGAGTTTTTATCACTCTATAGTGATCCAATTCCATCAAAGAGACTTGATTGGTTGGCATATTACATGTGATTTGTTTCCTTGCTTAGCGACAACTGTTTTGACCTTCACATCATAAACTTGGGCAGCATCTTTGGACTTCGAATAGGTTTGCTCTATTGCATCCCAAATTTCTTTTGCAGTGCTAAGAAACATGCAAGTATCACTAATCTCCGGAATCATAGAGTTCCATAGCCATGCCATAATCATCGAGTCTTTCGTCCCTTGCGATAAAAGTTGGACCCCTCTATTGGACCGATTACCAATTAAGTGGTGAGTTTACCTTTTCCTTTTAGAGCAGTCACGAATAAGTTGGGCCCACTTCAAATAATTTTTCCATTTAGCCGATAGGCGGTGGATCTCTGTAATTCTCAGACAGTTATTACGGACTTGAGAACTACCTCCTTGAGCAAATGGATTTACAATCTCCTCCTCCATAAGTGGGAAGTTAAAAGTGTATTTTGATGCGAAAAAGGTGTACAAACAACAGCTGGACAGACAACTATTGAAAGAAATACGAAATAGTGCAAGACTACTGGAAAGAACAAATAGTGTTTAGTTGAAAGAACTTGACAGCAAGTGTTGCCAAGTCAAGATTTAAGGGTTTGTGACATAAAATGCCGGTCAGTTCTTGTGTAATGATTAGCGGAAGTAGAGTCCCCTAGATTGGGAGCTCTGATGCCATGAGAAAAACAGAGAGAAAATATGTATGAATGTGCTTGAGATACATTGCTCTCAGCATAAGCTTAATTTATAATCATTTTGTTACAACTTACAAGGATAATAAATAATTATGTGCAACTTACAAGAAAGGAATTAAAATAATACATAGAACCTAGTATGCAATGAATTGTCTACTTGGAAAATGCATAATTAATTATTTTAATTTCCAACATCATTTCTAATCTTATCTCGTCTTGTCCTACTACACATTCAACGCAACATTCACATCTCTACCACACTTACTTTATTTTAGTGTTGATTCTTAACCGCCAAACATTTTTTCTCGTACATCGCAGGTCTTACCATTGTTCGATAGTTATCCCATAGAATATTCCCTTCAGCTTGAGCGGTACTTGTGTCACATAAAACTCCCGAAGCACTCGTTCATTTCAACCACCCAGCTAAAATTCAACAATTTACATCTCCTTTCATTTCTCCACCGTTTTGTATCAAGGACCCCCAAGAACCATAGATGAAAATTCTTCGTGTTCAACTTTTCAGAGATTTGCATGCAAATGTGAGATGAGGTTATTGCGACAAAGAACCATTCTCAAGAAATAAATTGAGAGATGGAAAACAAACATGAGTTACCATCGTGTGCGATAGTGGAGGCAGCAGAGGATGATGCGATTTTGAAGTTGGAGTATAAGATGAAAGAAAAGAGAGAGAAAGTCATAAGTAGCTCAAATTCCATTTTTATTGAAATGATTTTGATTAGTGTTACAAGAGGCGCCAATAGCTTTATAAAGTTGTGCCTTATGCTTCACTAACTATGACTTAACCTACACTATGAGTTTGTTACAACCGTCATTAATCAAGGACAGTTGTCATCTCATCAACTTCTATATTCTTATACTCCTTGTACTCCTAGAATAATTAAATCAAACAGCCGTCATTAATCCAGGACAGCTGTCATCACACTAACTTCTATATTCTTCTACTCCTTGTACTCCTAAAATAATTACATCAAACAGCAACAAGATGAGCATCTAAAAACTTTCCATAGTGGATAAATCACTTAAATTATCTCGTAAATGGTTATGAAAATGGATCCCATAGCCAGTTTTAGGTTGACTTTGCTACTTCGTTTTGGCATTTCTAGGTTTTGCAGTATTTGGCCGTTACATGCATCCATTGTGTTCAAAGAGAAATTAATATATTTAGCCCTCTTTTAAAATTTATGCTATTTGAAATACACACCCGTATGTTGAGTTTAAGCTGGAGAAGATAAATAAACCACCTGATGCCGGTATGGTTTCAGGTAAAGTAATCATGCTCAAAACCTATCTTGATTGTATCCATATGCCTCATTAGTATTAAAAAAGTTAAGAAACCAAGGAATCTAAATATTTTTATAATTCCTAAAATTGCCAAAAGGATTAGACTCAAAATAGAGGGGACAATTGGTATGATTGCTAGCACTTTTCAGCAGTACTCAAGTTAACATTATTTATGCACACGATAAGATAAAATTGGAGTTAAAACCACGCTCTGCATAAGGCTTATTGTGAATTTATTTAGGATGCTGCAGCTACTCTGCCAACAAATCTAATAAAACCTACACACAAGTTTGCCAATGAAGAAACATACCAAATGTATAATAAGCCATCCATTTCTTGGCTCTGCACCCTTTCCAAAAGCTCAATCTGCAAGATACCACCAATACAGAGAACAGGTTCTGGAAGCTTGAACTTCTGTAGCCGGTTTTCCTGTTCACAAGGAATAGTTTTCAGAAAACAGTTCCCATTGTTAAAAATACACACTTAAGCAAAATTATTTGAACACTAAAGTTATTATTCTGTCGTGCAACTTTCGTTTTATTTTTCATAACAAAGTCAAGCTAGGTCATTCAAGTACTTGGGAGGTTAATAGATTTTCTGATCATCCAACAAATTTCTTTTTCAATTTACTTAAATATTTATCGCAGGGCATAATAACAAAGCATATCTAGTTTTTTGTATCATGCATCAAGAAATCAATGTAACATAAATCATTCAATGAAAAACAAGAATAGAAACAAGCTAAGATATAAGAAGTTACGAACCTGAGCCATTGGAAACTCCGGTGATGTATAGGTCCATACAAACACATCAGTTAAATCATCTAAAGAGGCTTTAGGATAACCCATTTTAAACCTAACAGATTTTGCTGAATATATTGGTGACCCCATCTGAAAGTGAGCTGGTCAGTTAACAAAAAAATTGTTAGCAAGAAACAATAGAAATGTAACATAAATGGGTCAATCACATAGTTTATGAAGATTTCAAACATCACCTTGGAAAGGCTGAATACTGATTTCTGTAATAACACATATTTGAGAAGCCAACTGGTATGTTAAAGTCTCAGGCACATTGGGATTGCTTTGTCCACTACTCGACCAATAGGAAAATCTACCAGCAACAGTGTCTCTTTCCTCTAGAGTATTATCAATGCTCTCCTGAGGAAGATTATCGGTGCTAGAAGCACTGATTGCGTTAGCTATGCAATCCATAGTAACAGGAGATAAGCAGGATCTAGCAAGATAACTATAAACTCTATGATCTTTCCATAGAGCTAGACATTCATTAGATTGGCTAGATCCAACCTCTGAGTGTTCCTTCACTCCGTCCCGGTTTAGTTCAACAACACAAGCAACTCTTGATAATTGAGGAAACATTCTCAAGCATAACTGCTTAGTAAGGCCGTTTGCAACCACTGCAAAAACCAGAACATCAAAATATGATCTTTAAGTTGTAAACATGTGAGCAATATGAGGTTGGATACTCAAAATATAGCAAAGAACTTAGAACACAATTCTAAAAGGACAAACAGATCAGAAATAAAATGAAACGTAAAATGTATGCCACGGAGTGAGGCATTAAAATATAAAAAATAAAATACAACTATAACTCACCAAAGCCTCTCCAAGATCGTGAGACACAACTGACGCGGACTAGATCTGCTGGATCATCTAGACAGTTGAAAATTTTGAGAGACGTATCAGGGTCGACCCAGCTGAGAAAATCTTTACAATGATCCATCACGGGCATGGAAGTTGGTGAATAAACCAAACTAAGTTATCTTCTCAAACCTGATAAACAAAATCGAATCAAAAAAGAACCGCAACAGTCAGCATTGTCAACTTCAAAGTGTAGCAAAATATCCAAATATATATAAAAAATAAAAAATAAAGTTTTTTATTTTCACAACATTGTGTTAATTGGTCAATGTTTCTTATTCATGAATATTACAATATGCAACCAAAACTAAAACAACAGTTCCTGCCTCAAAACAAAAAATGTTTTTTTTTACTTGTTTTGTCATTCCTGAAATATATAATATCAAACTAATAGGGTTACAAAAACTTGGAGAAACAAAATCACCAATAAGGTTAATCATATATATTACAAGGGTAAGAAAGTCAATTACTTTGATCACGTTAAACATGATAAACCTAGCAAATAACCAAACAAAATCGAAAATTTAACAAAAAAAAACGCTAAAATCAAAGGAATTGAGACATGGGTCATGAAATTCAAGGGTTTTGGGTAAAGAAATCAACACGAAAAGGTTAATTTAGAAGAGGAAAAAATACAAAAAGACCGAATTGTATAAGGGTGCACGCGGTTAAGGAAAAAGTGAGGAGGAAATTGGGGAAAAATACCTGATGAGTAGAGGAAGAGACGGCCATAGAAGTAAAGGGGGAGAAAATTGCAGAGAGAGAGAGAGAGAGAGGGAGGGGGTAATTTGGTTGCTAATATTTGAATGTAAATAAGAAGAAGAAGATGGTAGTGGAAAGAGTGGATAGGAACGCGTAGAAACAGACGAAATTATTTAAAATATTTCAATTCAATATCTTTTCGAAACAACTTTGCTATAGGGGATGATGCTTTTTTTATTTTTTAAAGAGAGAGAAAATCAGAATTCTTTAATTGAACTCTTGATGCCTAGGTGTTGCAAATGGGTATGTCCGTCTCGTTTAGGTTCGTCCCATAAAAATCTGTTAAAAAATAGAATGAGATAGAGCGGACATTGTTGAAGACGTTGGGCTGCTAAAATCTATCCTTGTCCCGCAAATAAGTGAGGACGGGGCGGGTAAAGCTTGCGGGTACTGCATCATTTAAGCCTAAAACACACAAAAATTTATGCAAATGCACGTGTCCGCAAAATTCCATGTAGAAAATAGAGCGGGGCGGAATGAACACATTTGAGGGTACGGGTCCAAACCATTGATCTGTCCCGCACTAAAGTGTGGGCAAAACGAGCATGTCCAACGGATCGGGTCCGATTTGTCATCCCTACCTAAAGGAATTGATTGGGCTTTACTATCAATATGATTTTGGAGTTGCTCGTTAAATCTTTATATAAGTATATCACATTTTTTTAAAATTTGAAATTGTCTTTCATGTTTTTAGAAATGCATTTTTCCGATGCACCCAAATTACAACTAAAATGTTTTATTCTTAAATTCATCTCATTTTGAACAGAATATGGTCCGAAAATGCATCTTCGTATGATTTTTGGTATATTCGAAGATACATCTTTGAAATGTCCCTTGAAAGTTTTTGAAAATATGGTAAATACAAAGGAGGAATTATTCTGAAGATACATCTTCGAAATCTTCTCTGAATCATATCAGAACAATACTATTGTCCAAGCATTCAACTTTTGTGAGGTCAAGTTATATTAATGTAAAATTAAAGTAAAATGAAGTTATATTAAAGTTAAAGGAGGGTAAAAATTCATACGTTAATAAAAAAGTAAAGATAATTCATATAACATTTGTCTGAAAATACATCCGAAAATACAAAAAAAAAACAAATATCCCAATATAAACTACTGGGTATAACTAAATAGAAAAACATAAATCGACAAGACCGGAATAACATATAACATCACTAAACCAAGCATATGTGGATTAAAGCAACTCCATTATCTTCTTCTCGTGGTTAATATCATCCATATAAACTAGTAACAAACTCGTGCTTACGCACAGGTTCTGATGTGATACGTGCATTTTTTTTACATAATATATATTTATTTTAAATAAAAGGTTAAAAAAATTAGATTAATAATAATTTTTTCATATATAAAAATATTAAGATCTATAATAGATTTTGTCCGTATATCATTTAAGGATAAAAAATATTTGGATCATAAATAGTATTTTTCGTATATAAAAATATTTAAATCAATAACATATTTTTCCGTAAAAAATATTATTTTTGTTCTGTTATCGTTTACAAAAATTATCCAAATCAATAGTAAATTTTTGTATATAACATATTTATTTACGGCATATAATTTTTTCAGATATAGTTTACAAAAATATCTGAATCAATAGTAAATTTTCATATATAAAAATATTTAGATCAATAATATAATTTTTCCCATTTATAATTATTGGATAAATAATACATTTTTCCTGTATACAAATATTATGTTTGTTTTCATATCATTTACAAAAAATATTTGGATCAAAAGTAAATTTCCGTATATAAAAATATTAAGAGCAATAGTAAATTTGTTTTCCGTATACCATTTTTAATCAAAAATATTAGGATTATAAATATCATTTTTAGTATATACAAATATTATTCTCTCCTATACAAATAGATTTTTTCCTGTATATAAATATTATTTTTGTTTAGGCATCGTTTTCAAAAATATCTAGATCAATAGTAAATTTTCGTATATTAAAATATTTAGATCAATAATCGATGTTATCTCATATATCATTTTTAGATAAAAAAATATTTGGATCATAAATACTATTTTTCGTATATAAAAATATTTGAATCAATAATAGACTTGTTCTCATATTCAAATATTATTTTTGTTTAGGTATCGATTACAAATATATCTGAATCAATAGTAAATGACCGTATATAAAAATATTTAGATAAATAATATATTTTTTCCCCGTATGTCATTTTTGGATCAAAAATATTTGAACCATAAATACTATTTTTAGTATATAAAATTATTTATATCAATAATAAATTTTTGTACTGTGTAAATACTAAAAAAAATAAGCGGTGTTTTTCAAAACCTAGAATTGGAAATAAAATATCATAATGGAAGTAAGAAAATAATTTTTGATGATCGAATGACATTCTTAGGGAGATATTTGTTGAATATCATAATCTTGGATAGTGCTCTAGAGGTCATTTTCTAAATTAATATTTTAACTATTAAATAACTTGAAAACAAATAAGAATATATGTATATATATGATTAAACTTGTTAAATATAATTGGATTGATACAAATTTTTCGTTAAATAGATTTAATTGTAGTATTTCAATGAGCAAAATCATTGTAGGTAAATTGTTCTATCCATATTGTTATCTAATCTTTTTTTTGTAAGCAAGATATATTAAAGGGAGAACTAAGGGTTCTCCAACCTAATTACACAAAGAACGGACACAAAATCAACCCGACAAAAGAAGAAATTAACCACCAATTATAGTTTAGAAAGAAAATGCAAAGGCTCTTTGCAATAGTCATAAAAACTATTGTTGAGATGAATAATTTCTCCAATGAATGATCACTTCCAAATAAGAATTTTTATCTTCCAAATGATGTCGTCCACGCTCCACTTTTTATCTCTAAAATAAGATCTGTTTCGCACAAGCCAAATGGACCACAAAGTAGCTAACCAAACCAAATCCAACTTACTATCCTTTACCTTTTTCACTTTATAAAAGAAATGTCAATCCCAAAAACAAGAGGCACCTTCACCGTTAGTATCTACCAGTTTGTTGAACCAAAAAGTTATACCTTCCCATATATTTTTCACCACTCTACACCCCAAAAAATAATGATTACGGGACTCCAAAAAATCTCCACAGAAAGAACAATTTACCGATTCTATATGCAAAATAATGCCCATAACAACCAAAAGATCCTTAGTTGGAAGGCGATTTAAGAGAAATCTCCATCCAAAAGCTTTGATTTTTAAAGAAATATTCATCTTCCACATCTTCACCAAACACTCTTCCTCTCTACTCTGCGGATCCAAAGGCACTCTAAAGCTATGTAAGAAATTGTAACAAGAAGAAACCAGAACACCACATTAGATTTCGCCTTCCACAAAGCATTATTTTGATTTTGCAAACTCAAAGAAACCTCCAAAAGTTTATCTTTAAGAACCAAAAAATTAGCTTTACTCTCCTGAGTTAAAAGATGAGAGTTGATATCACAATCCCCCCAAAACCACACTCCCTCCATCCAACCGCCATTGCCCGCTACCGATACCCTCTTCAAATTTGAGACAAGAAATAAATCCATAAAACTTCCATAAGAGGACCCTCCCCCAACCACCAAGCTTCCCAAAACAGAATGTGAAACCCATTGCCTATCACTCGTTTGCAATTTGAAAAGTAAGGATCTTGAGAGGATTGAAACTTAACAATATTGAGAATATCCCTCCACCAAAAGGAATCAGATCTCATAGCAAAAGAATGCTCCTCACCACAATACATCTTCGTAACTATATCCCCATAACGAGCCTTAAAGATAGAAAGCCAAAGATTCTTCTCACCTTTAATGATTCTCCACCTCCATTTATTAAGAAGGGCTAAATTGAAGATGGATAAATATTTGACCCCTAAACCCCCGCCTCAATCGAAAGACAAATGTTATCCTAACTCACCCAATGTTGTTGCATCGAATTATTATTTGGAAAGAATGAAATTGACATTGAAAAATTCAAAATGTGTTTTTGTATTAGTTACTATCTTAATATTTTAAAAATATTTTGAAATATATTGTTTTCTTATCTATATGATCATTGTCGGAAAAATTACTAAATATTTATATATTAGTGTAAAACAAAAAAAAGGTATATTAAACAATATTTGTATATTATAAATACATGAGATCTTAATTTTTTTTTCATATTTTTTATTAGATGAACATTAAATTTTTATTTAAATTATTAAAGATAAAAAATATTCATCAAATTTTAGAAGATTTTGTATCAATATAAGTTCAATAACAAAAATTATACTCTCACGAAGAGAATTCTTCTTCCCCTAATTACAATATTATGTCAATTGACCTTTCATGCTCATATGATCTTTTTATAAATTCTATTAAGTTTCTCTCACCATTTGTATTTTAAAAAAAGGGTAAATCTATTAAAAAAAATTATAGATTTGTGAAACTTGTTTAAGAACAATAGAACTTAATCTTTAAAAAAGAGTAGATATGAAGAAAAAAAAATATTTTCAACTATTTTTATTTTTTAAAAAAGTGCTATGTTTATTATTTCTTATTCTTATTTCTTATTCTATACTTGGAATGAAGAAATTGAAAAACTATTTGAAATCCATATTTACCTTTTATCTTGAAAAATGTATCAAATGTTAAATTAATATTATGAAATGTTGAAAGAAGAGATTTGGAAGAAGAAATTTAAACAATGATGAAGCCTCAACATTGTGAGATAATGAAGAAGATATATATTAGTACGGTGAGAGGAGAGACATGATGAATGAGTAGTGTGAGAAGAAATTTATGGAGATATATGTGTTTCTTAAATAAAATGGGTTGAGAAATAAAAAAAAAGCATTGATGAGAGATATGATAAGATTGTCAAAGATAGCATTGAGAATGAAAAATAAAGATAAAAATATGAATATGATTTTTTGTTGCATATGAAATGATAAGCAACCATATGGGAATTGGTTGGAATCTATCATAAAAAGATAATATTTAACCTCAAATTAGTAGTAATATATTTGAAAAGTAACAAAGGGTAAAAGAGTGATTTCCAGAACATCAACTTTTTATATATTATAGATAGATAGTATATCAATTCGATGTGATAAAAAATAATTTTTAAAAAATATTTTAGCATATGCTTTGTGAAAATGGAAAGACATGTCACCAACTTCAACAACTATATCATTAGGAAGCGCCGTAGTGCAAAACCTATGACAGCAAAGTGACACAGTTTCAGTAGAGTTCACCAACTCATATAGAAATCCAAATTTAATAATTATGATCTTAATCTTCATTGACAATTTTGTCTCTATGAAAGTGCGTCGTTTACAAGATTTCGACACTCATACATAATACTAACTAAATAATATCAAATCAAACAATAATAAAGAACTCATTAATCACCTTTGTACACCAATATCATCTTCGACACATAAAGGATCTATCAAACTATATACATTCACTACAGTTCAACATGGCAAGTGGACAAACATGTTAATCCAAATCTTAAACTTCACAAACACATAGTTGAACAAAGAATATCACACTTGAAGAAAAAGAAAACAAAAAATTTGTAGCATTAAAATAGACAAAAAAATTGTAATTCAAAAAGCATAAAATTATAAGGGTAGTAGATGTCAAGCTTGGCCTTATCATTGGAATGCATTAGTTTTGGATCCAGTTTCATGCAAGTCATTTAGAAACAAAGTTGAACTGAAATTCAAGTCTTGTAACTGTATTTCTTTCAAATTTCAATTTCAATGTCACAAAAACCCAACCTTTAGAGCAATTATCAACATCACATTAAAAAAGTCAGATCCACACAACCAGAATCAACTCAAAAATACCACATGAAAACCCTAGAACCACTCAATTTAATTTACCTAACAATCTAATCAACCTAATTTAGATCAACAATGAAATTCTTTTCCAAAATCAAACAAATACTCCTCATAATGATAAAAGAACATAAAACACAAAATCAAACAAACAACAACGAAGCAGAAGTGATAAAAGAAGATAGAACAGAAAACCAAGCACAAAGTTATGTCAAAGTAAAATCAACTCCAAATGTGATAATTTAACAACACCGCACATAACTAAAGAAACAACAACAAACCACCATAAATCATAAACTTAGAAAATATTCTACCAGAAGCTATGATAAACATGTAGATTAGGATGCTACCATAAAAGCTTAAATTGAAAAACAAAAACTCATAAACAAATATAACTATTATACTAGAACCTCGACGTCTAGAATGGTATAATTATTATACCATAACCTAGTCCAAATATGTTGATTTCGCTGCAAACTAAAACCCACAAACCGGAAGTAACCAAAATGTGGAGAGAAGGAATAAAGAGAGCGGTGACTGAAGTGGGGAGATGAAAGTTAGTAGAGGCAATTGGAGAGAGGGAAGTGAGTATTGAGTTTCCCTTGTTCCTGATATAGGGAAAAGTGAAAAGTGAAATGATATTAAAATGAAGCAACCAATGAGATGGAAGCAGATGGCATAAGTCTAGTAGGAAAGTTGAAAAAATGTTGATGAATTAGCTAATTACAGAAATGGGCTTTTAATAATGTAAAATTAAATGTAGAAAAGGGTATTGTTCGGTTGATGTAGGTAGTTAGTTTTTTAGGTAAGATAGTTGACTAAAATATGATTCCAACTATCTATTATGATTTTTCTATTAATAGACTCGTGCAGAATTTATTTGTTCATTTATTTTAATATTATCGAAATAATTTTTTTTATATACATATGAAAAATTCATATTTATTGAAAAAGTACAATGAAAAATTATGAAATCAAAATATTACAATAAATAATATAATTATATAAAATACAATGATAAATTTGACAAATGATGTATTTAGATACACATGCGAATTTAAATTGAATTACGTAATGTTAAAATAAATTTAACGTATTAAGTAATTTAAAAAAAAAACTGGTGACATGGAGAAAGAAAAAAATTAACATTTGAAAATAATAGTAAAGTAGTGACCCGTAAAATAAAAAGTTAGTTGTGTGAATGATATGTAGTCTTATTCAATTTCATAAAATATATTTTTAATTTTATTAAATTTAAATAATAGATTAATTTAGTATTTAATGAGAAAGTACAATGAAAATTATGAAATAAAAATATTACAAAAAATAATATGATTATACAAAATATAGTGGTAAACTTGAAAAATGATATATTTAGATACACATGTGAATTTAAACTGAATTATGTAATGTTAAAATAAACTAAATGTATTAAGTAATTTAAAAAAAAAACTTGTGACATGGAGAAAGAAAAAAATTAACATTTAAAATAATGCTAATAATTTGATAGTGACTCGTAAGATAAAAAGTTAGTTGTATGAATGATATGTATTATTATTCAATTTCATAAAATATATTTTTAAATTTATTAAAGTTAAATAATAGATTAATTAGTATTTAATGGGAAATTACAATTTAAAAATTATGAAATTAAAATATTACAACAAATAATATGATTATACAAAATATAATGGTAAACTTGATAAATGATGTATTTAGATACACATGTGAATTAAAATTGAATTACGTAATGTTAAAATAAACTGAATGTATTAAGTAATTTTTTAAAAAAACTTGTGACATGGTGAAAGAAAAAGAATTTACATTTGAAAATAATGGTACTAATTTGATAGTGACCCTTAAGATAGAAAGTTAGTCGTGTGAATGATATATAATATTATTCAATTTCATAAAATATATTTTTAATTTTATTAAAGTTAAATAATATATTAATTAGTATTTTCGGTGATAATAAACAAATAGAAAAGATAAGATATGTCCTGAAATGTAAGTTTAAAATGAGATAAGATCACGTTGAAAAAGGTTGGGTGTGAATCAGAATTATATTTTCGGTTTTTAAACTCTATGTAATATTTTAATAAAGCGTGTATGTGAGACCAAATTTAAAATAAATTTGGAACCGGAAATATATTTTCGGTTAACACTCAGATATCATGCAAATCACGTTGAAAATGTTTGGGTGTGAACTGAAAGTATATTTCCGGTTTTAAACTCTATGTAATATTTTAATAAAGCGTGTATGTGAGACCAAATTTGAAATAAATTTGGAACCGGAAATAGATTTTCAGTTTTCACCAAAATATTCCAAAATATGGTGCGTACCAGAAATATATTTCTGGTTTTTCAGAAGTATTTTTGGGTTTTCACGGGGTGCGTTACACCCTTATGAGGTGAGTTAAAAAATTCACTTAAATAATCATATAAAATAAAAAGAGAAGAGAGAGAGAAAAAAAAGAAGAGAAAGTGGTATAAGATAGAAAAAAGAGGTTTTTAATTTAGACCTATGAGAAGTTAACAATTGGTGCATAAAATGAGAAAAGTTGAAAAAGTTAAAAGTTATTTTGTTAGTTACTAAATTATTCAAAGTGTAAGTGTAGTGCAATTTTTTTTTAGAAAATGATAATTTAAGTAGTTTAGATAATTTCTTAATATATATTAGATAATAGATTAGTTTTGTCGGTTGATGATTAACCTCATTTTCTCTCAACAGAAGCTCTTGAAAGTTTATTACAAGGAAAAAAATTTCATGGCATTTTATGGAACATCCTTCAACTTTTTTAGGGTTAAATAAATTTTTGGTCCTTATAAATATCTCAAATTTCGTTTTTAGTCCCTCTAAAATTTTTCTTTAAAAAATGGTCCTCCTAAAAATTTAAATTTTAACTTTTGGTCCCTCCTGCAATTTAGCGACAATTTTTACAATTTAACGACGGTTTTTTATTTAGCGACGATTTTTACGACGATTTTAGCAACGGTTTTTTATTTAGCGATGAAATTAGTGACCATTTTAGCTACGATTTTGCCACTAGAGACCAAAAATTTTTAGAAGAATCATTCTTTAAAAAAATAATTTAGAGGGACTAAAAATAAAATTTAAAATATTTATAGGAATCAAAAATTTATTTACCACATTTTTTATTATTGAATATCGTTCGTATTTTGCGGAGGAAAGAAGATTGAAATACTCACATGAAGAATCTAATGTCACGCAAATAGGTTAATTTGTTTATTGTCTACTACATAATTATGCATTGCATAGTGATTATTTCAAAAATTTATGAATGTTGATAGATTGCATTTTATTGTGAAACTATTTTAAATTTGTAGAATTTCCTTATGTGCAGACCTTATGCTATTGGATTATGTTTAATGATAGATTTTCCATAAAAAAAATTCCTTCTCACCCGTATTCTGATATTAATGCTATATATTTTGTGTGAAAACTATGGTGGTGCTAATAGTAGTAATTTTGTTATTATTTTGTGAAAACTATCATTACTTACCGGAATAATTTTCGGGAATTTTTTTCTCACTTAGTAGGGTTCTCCTTCATTCTTGGGGAAAATACAAAAATAGCCTTATATTTCATAATTTAACTTGCGAATTCTCCAAATCAGGTGAATTCGTAAGTTACCTTACGAAATAATCCACGTTTTTAAAAAAAAGGTTAATTCGCAAGTTAATTTGCGAATTCACCTTATTTTTTTAAAAATAAGGTGAATTATGAAGTTAACTTGCGAATTCACCTTATTTTGGGGAATTCGCAAGTTAACTTGCGAAGTCTGCGTATAATTTAAAAAAAAAAAACAGATTTCCCCCCTTTCCGATTCATTTCAAAACACACAAACTTTTCCTCTATAGTCCTAACACTTACTTTCTACCAATTCTTTGCAATTTCTACTCATTCCAACTCCTCCAACATCAAGTTCAACTCATTGCAACTCCTCCAACATCAAGTTCAACTTATTACAACCTCCATTTAGGTAAGTTTTCTTAAACATTTCTATTTAAATTTATGTTTTTTTATTAGATTATAAGGTTTAAGTTGTAGAAATGTAGTAGTGTATGATGTTATAGCAGGATAATGTAGTAGAAAAAAAATAGGATTTTGAGAGATTTGGGTCTGAAAATCTGATTTTTGAAAAATCTGGACGAAGGGGGTTTCGCAAGTTAACTTGCGAAGTGTAGCAGAAGAGACTTCGCAGGTTAACTTGCGAATTTTGGTCTGAATGGGAAAATTCTAAAGTTAACCTGTGAATTTTGGCTATATTGTTTTAGAATTAATTTTGATGTATTTTATTTCAGAAAAATGATCGATCATGATAACCAGATGACACGTTTGAGACAGGGCAGACAAAGCCAAACAGCGTCGGCTCGTCGAGAGCGCGAGCAAAGGGCAAGGGCACAAAGGGAAGAAATGGGACAACTATCTATAACATCACCTTCCGTACCGCGACGGAGGAGTTATCTCCATGAGGCGTCTTCCTCTCGTGCACATGAGGAGGAGGTACCATGGATGGAGGTACCAGAGGTCGAGTCACCGCCTACAGAGGCTCAGGATGCTCAGGACGACGATGTTGAGGAGCCTGTAGAGGCGCAGGATGCTGGCTATCCAGGAGGGCCATATGACAGATCCCTCCTGATTTATTATGGGGACCATGTTGCCCGCTATGTCTGGGGCGGAAAGGTATTATAATTTTTATTTCGTATTAGTTATTTTATTTTCGTATTATTTTGTATTATTTATTTTATTTTCATTTTATTTTGTATTATTTATTTATTTTCGTATACTGGTCGTTCGAATTATTTATTTGTTTTCGTTTGATTCTTATGTTTCAGGAAAGAAAGGCGTTGAAACATTCTAACCACTCCCGCAAGATCTTTGAGTTGTATACTCCAAAGACTCAGTGGTTCCAGACTGCTATCGTTGTATCCAGTCTTGCCGAATTATACAGTACTGGTTACGGGACCATTAACACCGACATGCAGGGTGCTTTTGTTGAGAGATGACACAGGGAGTTGTCATCTTTCCACTTTCTAGTTGGGGAGTTGACGATCACCCTAGACGATGTTGCATGCTTGCTCCAACTACCCATTAGAGGTAGGTTGCTCAACCATTCAAAGATAAATAGGGTTGAGGCTGTTGATTTGATGGTTCAGTACCTAGGAGCTGATCCATATAGAGTTATTGCAGACCGCGACTCCATAAACGGGTCGCACATAACATTCTCCTATCTGAAGGAGTTATATGAGGAGCACCTCTATCAGGAAGCTCGTGCAAAAAGAGATGCACAGGAAGCTGGGGAGCCTGTTGCGGAGGATGTTTTTGTTCAGTATCACTGGGGTTGCGTCATCCGATATTTTTTGATGTACTTGGTAGGCATGTCCGTCTTTGTGGACACGAGTGGCCGCTACACCGACGTGGCCTACCTGAGATGTTTTACGGACCTTTATACAGTTCACAATTGGAACTGGGGTGCCGCTGTTCTTACCTACCTCTACCAAAAGTTGAATGAAGCTTCTAGGTGGAGGGTTAAGGCGCTTACCGGCTCGTGCACACTCCTCACGATACGTTTTTATTTTAACGATTAACTTTAATTTGTTTTAATTAATTTTAAGTAGTTTTAATTAATTTTAATTAGTTTTAAGTGATTTTAATTATGTTAACATTATTTTTTCCCGATGCAAAGCTGGATTTTTTCATACTTTCACCGGATCCATGGTTACTACGTGGATCCCGACTATGAGGACTTAATGCCCAGGGCTTCCAGGTTTATTCTCAATAGGGGCAACGATAATGTGGCTCCTTACCGGGTGTTCCTTGATCGCACCCAGCACGACGACATCATCTGGACCCCGTTTGAGGACTATCGGGAGGTTGTCCCCTTCGATATCACTTTGTTATACTCTGGGTGGCTAGCCTGTGGGGCTAACATGATGGTCTGGTATCTGCCCAAGTGGTGTATGCGCCGGTTTGGCTATGTGTAGGGCATACTCCGGTCTCCTTTCCAGGATGCTCCCGACACCATCACACATATGGCTCTAGAGGGCATCTTCCAGGATTGGGAGAATCATGTCGTGTCAAAGGAGTTTCGGTTGATGCGGGCATCTCGTATGTGGCACTCTGTGGAGGGGTACATGACATGGTTCTATTTGGTGCCGCACCCTTACATGACACAGGAGGCTGAGGGACGTCCGGCGAGGCCAGCACATGAGGAGATCTTGGAAAACGAGTAGGCAGAGGATGATCATGCCATTGATCAACTGCCCATCTCTTAGAGTATCAACCATATTGGACAAAAGGCGTTGCATGATGGGATTATCGATGGGGGCAGTCCCGATGCGGTTGTCGTGGTGGAGAGGATGGTCGCTAAGGCAGAGTGTGTTGCGCGTTACCACCGGCAGAGGAGGGCGCGGGGGGTCAGGATTATGCATACCCAATAGCCTTTATGTTTTTTATTTGATTTTGTATGATCGCATTTTGTTCGAAACAATTTATGTAATAATATCTCTGACATTTTTTCTCTTTATTATTTATAACATATTATTATTTACATGGTTTGCGTATATACAAGTTTTATGTATATTCTATTTTATCTATATATATATATATATATATATATATATATATATATATATATATATATATATATATATATTATTTTTGATCAAAAACACCACAAAACAAAATTCAGGTTCAACCAAAATTGAGTTTTGATTCTGTTTCTGCATAATTCGCAGGTTAACTTGCGAAATGCACTAAATCAGGTGAATTCGTAAGTTAACTTGCGAATTATGCTTGATTATTTTAAAAAACAACACAGGGAACATTTCGTAGGTTAACTTGCGAATTCACCTTGTAGGGTGAATTCGTAAGTTGAATTACGAAATAATCCACGATTTAAAAAAAAAAAGGTGAATTCGCAAGTTAACCTGCGAATTCACCCAGAAAGGTCACTTCACAGGTTAACTTGCGAATTCACCCAACAAGGTGAATTCACAGGTTAACTTGCGAAGGGTATTTTTGGTTTTTCAGGGGTGTAGGAGAAACCCACTAGGTGGGTGAAGAAATTTCCTAATTTTCAATAATGATGGTGTATATGACTCTTAATGTAAAACCATTAATTTTTTTACTTAGCAGCAGTCATAATTGCTACGTTAAACGTCATTTTTATAAATTACTGTCATAATAATACTTTTTTGGCTTAAATAGTCCATTAGTCTCTGTAAGTTAGCGAGTTTTTATTTTTGTCCCAATATTTGTTTTTCTTGAATAAAGTCCTTAAATGTTGGATTTCATTTGGTTTTAGTCCATAATATCAAAATTCGTTGGAAAATCTGCAGGTTTTCTGCGGATTTTCCTTCGAATATTCTTGCAGATTTTAATTTTAGAGACTAAAACCAAAAAGATTTTAACATTCAAAGATTATTTCCAAGAAAAAATACAAGGACGAAAAACAAAAACTCTCCAACTTAAAGGGACCAAATAGCTATTTTAGCCTTCTTTTTAATAGTGATCTACGCTTTCCACTCTTTTTACAACTCAATATTTTTGTCTTCTTTCCTATTTTCCCAGCTTTACATAAGTATGATATTGCAAACAACTATTCTATTATGTATGATGACTTTTCAATCTAATACCAAAAGAGCTCATCTTTCTGATCTATTACAAAAGAAATAGTCCAATCCTTAATCTCGCGACGGGAAAAATTAAGAATAAGCTATTGATTAACTTATCTTAGCAAAAAGCAAGAGTTGTCACCAAACTTTATTGTTTTCAAAGGAATAGAAAAAGATCAAATAAAACTCACAAAAGCATGCAAAAAAAGGTAAAGCACAAAGCAAAGAAAAAAGCATAGCACAAAGAGAATAGGGTGATAGGGTTTGTAATGTAAAGGAAATGTGTTAGAACATAATGCATCTATAGTACTTTATAGGAAACTCTTGAAAATCTATGTATTTGGCGAAAATGGTTGTTTGCAAAAAGATGGTGAAGATGAGAAAAAGAAATGGTTTTGATGATTTTGATTTAGCAAAACTTCGAGAGTTATGTGTCTACGTACCACCAATGTGCAATGCTGAAATCATAACAATGCAGTTCTCCTAAACAAGAACAAGAATTGGTGTGGTGGTTGATTTTAAATGAAAAGACAAGTTGTCATTTTTAGGATAAGACTCGACTAATTGCCCACAAAGTATGAGAAAAATGGACAAGCATCACATAAGAGATGTATTATACTTGGATAAGATAAATAAATTCCTCAACCGCTCAAGTGAAAAAGTCAACATTTTTACAATGATGACCAAGGGGATGGGAGAATGACATCTCAACTATGAATGACTCATGTCTAATCTCGAAAAATATTTTAAAGGGAAAGTGCACATGGACACAAAAAAGTTTGAATGAAGTTGAGTGTTTTTTAAGTCTTTTGTGAAAAGGTTTGAACATGCTTTTGTGGTTTAGCATTTGAGTAAACAAAATAAGTTTTGAAAAGTCACTTGACAATGACAACGTTTATTATGAAAGTGGTTTTAAGTTTGAAAACAAGAATCCTTTGAAAAGGAGAGAAGATTTTTAAAATTGAAGAAGGGGAGGAGATGAAGAGACTATCCTAAAGCATATAATAAATGATAGAAATAAGTAATCTCATTGTAAGGTAGCCCAAGAGAAAGTCGCGTGTGCATTGTGAACTAACCTAGATAAGCAAGCATATCGACAAAAGCCAAACCAGGTATTCCATTTCTTTGGAGTTAAGCACAAGCAAGCAAGTAAAGCAAAGCATCCTTCCTATTGAATTCAAGCCACAAGATAAACACTAGCAAGCAAGCCAAGATGAAAGAACTCAAGTCGAATAGGTTAATACCATGTCTTCAAAAGTCAACCCAAGGTTACAAATGAACAAGTGAAACATGAAGTAAACTTCTAATCAATTAATTAAAGATAAATTAAATTAATTAAAAAAGTTAAGAAAAATTGATTTGTAAGACTAATCAACTTTAATTAATAAGATTCAATTAACTAATGCAATATTTAATTAATTAATTAAAAACTCATTGTAAGAAAGCATAAGAGTAAGCTATGTGTGTGCAAAATGAAATCAAATAATCGAATAAGCAACTAAATAATTAAATGATCAACATACAAATTAATTGAATTAAGTGAAAATATTTAATAAAACTAACTGATCAACATTAGTTAAATTAAATAAAATCAATTAACAAATTTAATCAGTATTACCAGTTAACAAAAATAAAATAAAACAATTAATAAAAGAAATAAAAAGAAAGACAGAGGAAATGGACCTGAATTTTAGCAAACCAGGGGGTGTGAAAGCAAAAATTCGTTGGACTTAGCGAGGTTAGACCCAATATGTTTTATTTTCAGCAAACAAATAAAAGGAAAGGATGATGCAAGTAGGAAGACAGAGTTAGGGTTTTTCTTAATGCAGCTTAATGGCCAAAAGCACAACATAAACAACGTTGGGATGAGATTTGGATGAGCTGAATGGGTATAGAGGCCCAACGAAATTCAACTAATAAACCTTAGGCTATGTACAATGGGGGTGATGAAAAAAAATTCAATAGTTGAATGCTTGCAATGAGGTGTTGAAAGTGAGGTGGATTAATTGGTGTTGAAAATATTCAACATGTTGAATGAGGAGGAAGTGGGGCCCATAAAATATTTTACAAAATCTTATTAGTTGTTGTGAATGTTTAAATTTTTAGTGTATTGTGAATGGTGGTGAGGTATGGTGTTGAATTTTATTAAACAAAACCATTGTAGTGATTAAAAGTTGAATTATTAGGTGGAAGAAAGAGAAGATGATGTTGAGGATAAAAAATTAAAAAATAGGGTGTTATATGTAAACCATTGTACATAGCCTTAGAAGCATAACAAGTCATTCATTCACCATCTCATATTCCCTCAATTTGTTTCCCTCTGTTTCTCCCTTACTTAACCGTGCACGCTTCTTCTTCATGTTCTAATTCTCCATATTCTTTTTGCCTCACTCTCACGAACACACAACAACATTGGTAACACTCTCTCTGTTCACAACTTCATCTCTTCCTTTGTTCTCTCTATTTTTTTCTTCTAAAAACTCAATCCCCCATAATCAAACGAACCCAACAATACTCAAAATTAAACATACAAAAACTGAAAATCATGGCAACACCACAAATCCGCAAGATTAAATGTAACACCCCTTCTAAAATACCCCGAACAATATTAATTATATTAATGATTAAAGGACATATTCCATCAGAGTTAACACGGAACAAGGGATGTCACAATTATGAAATAGAATAAAACCTCCAATTAAACAGTAGCCATGCTACACTGAGGATCATTATTCGATTAATTCAATCAATTTAAGACCATGTCTTACACAGCGGAAATTACCAAAAACCAAAACTGAATAAACCATAATTCATATCAATGAGATTCAAAGAAACAATGAAATAATAACTAATTCCTCAACTAAACGTTCCCCAGTGTTACAATCTAATCAGAGCATGACACTGACATGCGGACTTAAAAGACAAGCTCTAGAGCAATCCTCACCAACTCCTGAGCTGCTAACTTTAATCAGAAATTGTTAAAGTAAGGGTGAGACTTCTCATAATTAAAACACATTATAAGCTTCTCAATCAACAATATATCACAAGCATATTATTTCACCCATTTTAGCATAAATTCAGATTCAACATGCAGTCACAATCATACCAGTCAATATGCATAATCAATAATCAACAATAGAATTGTAACACTGGAAGGCATCTGTTCACAGTGATTTCTGGTGAAACAATCGCTAGTCCTCCAAACTATCAAACAAGCGTTATGATTGTTGTTTAATCCCTTTGGTAACTTGCAGGATCGACTAGATTGATCCTATGGGGTTATTGGTCGTTTGCATAAACTTAAAATGATGGTTCATGTTCAAGACTTGCTTTTGAATGTTTTATATATATATATATATATATATTTCAAGTGCATTTCGATTATGATGTCCAATAAGCTAATAACGAAATCAAGTAAAACGGTATAAAACTAGTTCGAACAAATGAAATATAAAGACTTCGAATTGCGGAAAGTATATAAATGCAGGAACGTTTAAAGGATTTCTTGAATGTAAAAGACTTTCAAAATAAAGCATGAAGTGAAAAGACAAGAATTTAAAGGCAAGTATGTAAAAGTTTTCTGGAAAATAAGAGCATGAATGTAAAAGTTTCAAAAAGTAAAGAGTTTCGAAACGAGAGAAATGCGTTCAAAAGCAAAGAAAGTTAAATGACTTTGAATGTAAAAGATTTAAATGACATTGATGCAATATAAAAGGTAAACTGGAAAGATAAAGATACATTATTGCATAAAAGAGTTTGGTGCAATCATACGTACATTATTCGTGCATTCGTTTCCCTAGCCATGTGGTATTTTGAATGTTACTGAATTTAGTACAATAGATATGACACACGAAATCCTAACACTAAGACTTCTATTTATACTATTTTGGCCATAACGGTCTGACTTATGAGAGCTTGCCACGTTTCGGACATGCAGAATACTATGCTTCTCTAGCCTCCACGTCTCCGAACCGTTTTCCAGCGCGCATATTCGAACTTCCATTCATCCCGCTCACATTTTGAATTTCAAATATTTGAACTGCCTTTTGATTCAAACTCGCTTCCTAACACCACACTACTACCATTTCGAAGCTCCTTCTACATGTATCATCATAATTGCTACTCGAAGCTCCAAGTTTCAATATCTTATTCGAAGAACTGATTCTTTCATTCCAAATCATGACATTTTCCTCGTTCCAATGAATACTGACATTGTTTCATTTCGAGCTCAGTGATTCTTATTCAAATCATCTGCATCAAAATCTTCAGCCAACAAAATGCCCCTTTAAAATATGTATTTCGAATCCCTATCTAAGAAATACTTATTTTAAATATATCTACAAGATTTTGATGTGACCTTGAGCAATGATGACACTGTGTATGACTTCCATTATGTCAGTCATGACGGCTCTTGGGTTTCCGAACCGCTTCAAACAGTTGCCACGATATGGTACGATTATTAAAGATAATTATTGTCTTTAATCATGCTTATTTCCAATGCTTACTTTACGCCACCTTACTCCGTGTCCAACCCACGTTCTCCACGTACCTTGGCCTTAGTTGACGATTGTTTCAAATTCCTTACTATAAAACCCAGACTCGTTTTTACTCTTTTCCTCGAACCTTTTTTTCTCTCTTCTTTGAAAAACCCTAAAATCTTAACTTCCAACAATGTCTTCAACAACAACATCTCGAAAAAGATTTCTAAGAAGAAGACCAAGACAAGAACGATAAGCAATGACACTCACCACGGCCAATCGGTACTCATTCCTCAAGGCATCTCGAAGGAACAAGAACTCTTGTATTCTTCACAGGTATTAATCCCAACTAACGCCTCTGGAAAGAGGTTTGCCCTAATGGGCCCTCTCACAGTTTTTGAGATTCTGAAGGACACTAGAACCATATTCCCTGTTTGCTATGATTTTAAACCGTTATTTAACAAAATGGAAATCCCTAGAGTAGAAACTGATAATGTGAACGAACCCTCTGCTTCTAAAACCATAGGAACCCTTGATATTCCCCCAAAGGATCCTTTTATTTTGGACTATGTTAAAAGTAATTTTAAACCATTTCGATCTTGTCCTACTGCTGATGTAGCATACCAGAACTGGTTTGCTAAAATAGAGGTTAAGAAATCCCATCAGTGGGAGGAACTAGGTATTTACAATCTTCTCAAGTTATCAAAACCGGGCTTTACCTACAGCCATCATCTACTTTTTGCATCCCTGTATTTCTGGGATAGTACTTACAATACCTTTCACCTTCCTGGAGGGATGATCACACCTACGTTCTTTGATATAGCTGCTATCACTGGATTATCACCACTAGGAGAAACATACATTCCTGATTCTGAGGAGCACTTGAGCATAATTGACTTCGATATCAAGTTAGCTAGCTTCTCCAAGTTTATCAGTCATTATCACACTGAAGGTGATAGTGTTTCTGATGTTGAACACATTGCTTTCCTCACCCTCTGGCTATCAAGATATGTCTTTGCAGATCGCTCAAGTGGCTAGTGTTCATCCCTCTATCAAGGGATTTACATGAAAATAGGAGGATTAATTTAAGTGAACTCCTACTAGTTGACCTTTATGAAAGTTTGAGGTCGGCTGTTTCGAGCTTAAAATCCCATACTCCTAAGAATATCTTGCTAGCTGGTCCTTTCTGGTTGCTTCAGCTATGGCTTAATGCCATGTTCGAATCTTCACTTTCTACTGCTGACACCATTGTTGAGCAAAACCCAGAAGTGATGGATCGAAATATTGAGGGCACGAGGTTAAGGAAACTGACTCCAAGTGATGACAAAGTGATTTGATTCTATTTTCCCAAGACATCATGCTATTTTCCAAGAAGCATAAGTTCGAAGAGACTATGGCGCTTTTTCGAGGACCTACGGACCATCATGGTTTACCATATCCCTTTCGGAGGCTGCCAAGACCAAAGAAGTCCAAGACATCTGGAAAGCCTTTTTGCTCCCAAGACTAATTTCTTCAAGAATCACTCCGACCAAGAATCAAATCCTTCTATTCGCCTACCAACCCAACTTTGTCTCAAGACAATTTGGTTTATGCCAACTGATTCCTGAACCACTCTTTCAGACTCACGACTCCATTACCTGGTCGAACTTTCAAGGCTAGAGAAGCCAAACTTCAGCAAGAACAATATCAAGATTTTGCTCAATTTAAATTGATCTCTTTTGAACCATCTTATTTTTCATCCAAGGGTTTTCTGGATTGGTGGAGTAGATTCTACCAGTCTTGTATGTTTGACACTCTTACTATCGAAGAGAAACTAATGCTGATTCGATGTGCGGTACATAGAAAGAAAGGTATGTTCACTCACGCCAAGAAATTAAAGCTTTTCAAACTTACTTCGAAACAACTTATGATCCTACACGCTTGGAGTCCACGGTATATCGAGCGTCCCAAACCTTGAAGGAAAAATTTACAGAAAAAGTCTCTAAGTTCGGACTTCCTTCAGATGTCACCGAGGATAGGTATAGGTTGGCACTCAAATGCATCCACCTAAGTTTCCCAAACTACCTACCTCGAACGGCTCGCTTGGTTTCCCCATACCTTGGTGGTTTACTTGCAAAGAGATGTTCAAGTACAAATCTCAAAGGAAACTAAAGCCATCCGAGACGTGACATGGGCTCGACATTGGCTCCATAATTTCTGTGGCATCTTCGCTATGACCTTTCGCCATGTCGATTCTTTCGAATGAAGGCGCAGTCGAATGCTTGGGAAACCCCAAATAAGTCTTATTTACTTTATTTTAACATTTTGTCTTATGTGTTTCACTTTTCATTATCGTAAAAAGCTGTTGCATCAAAGACCAAGGAAGGAAGTAGTTCCCAAACAACTAACGAAGCTGATGACAATGTACCCAAGGCAACTCCAACAATCACTCCTGCACCGACAACAACAACAAACACCAATGCTCGATTCCAACAACTACTCGACTCCAACACCGCTCCAATCCCAACAACTGCTCCAACCCCAAAGGTAAATTTATTTTGGCATTTTGAAATAAGTTCAAGTCTATAACTGAAGTCTAACTTACGTTCGCATTATTTCAGCCTAGCAAACTCCCACCAACTACTCCAAAGAAGAGAAAACCCAGTGCTAGTGGAAAGACTCTCAAGGCTGGGGAAAGTTCACCATCGGTTTTAAGAAAGAAGCATAAGAAAGACATTCCAAAAGACATTAACGTCTCTGGACTTGATTCCAGGGATGTTGCTCCCTCACAAAAATCCAAAAGTCCACGTTCGACCTCCAACGTAATGTTGGAACACATAGACAGCAATATATCTGCAGATAACCCAAGGTGATTTTACTTCGAATTTTTGAAAATGATTATTCGTACCTTAATTATAAGTTTCTAATCTTCTTTTTGTTTCGTGTAGGATGATTCAACTCCGATCCCAACTACTTCGACTCCTCCCCACAAACAACGCTCCGATCCATTCTTCTCCTCATGGAGATTCAAGCAAGTGCGTAATAAAGGTTCGTCAATATGGCGCTCCAACTGGAACTTGAAACCAGATGATCAAGGCACGCCTCCTCTCAAGGAGACCAATGAAACAACGCTCAAGATGCTACAGAAGTGCCTCCAGAGACTTCTCACCCAGAGTCTCCTCCCAAAATCCATCAAGAGAGCGAAAGGGCAATTCATACTGAAGAAGAAAAAACCAATAACTCCCAAGAGAGCGAAGATTCAAGTGAGGAAGGGTCTGAGGATGAAGAAGGAGAAGATGCTCAAGAAGGTTCGAGCGAAGGGACGACATCTGATGCTGGTGGTAATCAAAATGATAACATCGAGGTGGTGGACTTGATTGATGATGAAGAGGATGATGAAGAAGCGAATAATGAAGGCGATGATGTTCCCCCTAATGAACCAATGGACGTTGAGATGGATGTCACTCCATTGCGTATGGAACTTCCAGAGTCTTCCAAATGCCGATACCAAGAGAGTTAGCCCTCTTGAAACGAATCGACCCTATTGGGTACATGAAGGCTAAACTAGCTCGAGAAACACCCTCCCTAAGGCTAATCGACCTCCGATTCAAGACCTTCGATGATAGAGTCATACTTCTTCACAAGATTCGAAAAACCATACTTGATGTGGATTTATTCGAAGTACTCAAAAAAGATAGTACATCCTGCTTCGTGATGAAGAGACTTCTCAATCAAGTCAATCTCTCCACATGTTCCCTGGAAGTCAACACCATTTTGTTTGAACTTCAATCCCTGATCGATAACGAATCGGATGCCTTCTTCAAAACGAATCACGCCAACAAAGTCCAAGAAAACGAATCGCAATGGACGCTTATGAACATGGCTCAAGCTCACTAAGGAGGTTGAAGATCATGCCATGCATATCAAGCAAGCTAAAGTTGATTATGATCTTCGAGCTCAATCCATTATTCAATGGGAGAAGCAGATCCAGGAACTTCAGCATAAAATTAAGGAAACCAGAAGAACAACTTGCATATGAGTCCAATACTTTTGGTAATCGATTCAAGAGCTTGAATAAAGGGCTTGCAGAGGAGGCGGTGAACATTGAAGGCGAAGTTTCTATCTTGGAAGGAGCCTAACGCCTACTCACAAGCTTGAGTCTTTTAAGAATATCTTTGATCGATTAAGGAACAATACCCACTTCTGAACTTGTTTATTTAAAGCAATCTTGTATCTTAATTGAATGTTTGTTTGTAACACTTGACAATGCCATTTTGGCAACTAATTTCACCATTTTGGCCTCGAGTTATATGTTTATGATTTACGTTACTACTATTCGAACCTCCCGCAGCGTGGTTTATATTTCTTTAAATACTTCCCATTAACCCTTTAGGATTGTTTGTTCGATTTCATACGCATTGTTTGAAAAGATTTTCGCTATTCGAAAAGGTCCTTCCCAATGAGGTGACCATTTACCTAATGCTTTATTTTTCTTGTCCATGGGCAATATAACTTTCAAACTAAGTCATTAATGAATGTTTTACCTTTCACCCTTTTGTTATATGCTCGCCACTCTCTCTTTTGCCTCATCAGACTTCTAATGCATGCAATCTAACTTCATCTAGCTCGACCAACTCATTCATCATCATTTCCCAATATAAAGAAAATGAGATTTCATTTTGCCTTTGAATTGAACTAATCAGATGAATTTCCGGTAAGACCGCATCATGACCAAATGTTAATTGGAAAGGTGTAGTATTAGTAGCTTCTTTAGGGATGTTCTGCAGCCCATAGTATTTGATCTACGTCTTATGCCAATTTCTTGGTTTTTACCAACATGTTTTTGATTAGACCTATTATTACTTTGTTGGCGCGACCGACCATTTGCTCGAGCATAATATGGTGTTGACGTTAGCAACTTGAACCCCATTTCTTGGGCAAATTCTTGCATCGGTAAACACCGATCCTTGGTCTGGTGGCTCTCTGGCAACCCAAACCTATAGATAATTGCATGAATTCGATGATAGTCTCTTGATCTACTACCAAAGGTATTGCTTCGATCCACTTAGTGAAATAGTCTATTCCTACCGATATATTTCGACCTTTAGATGAAGCAAGATTGATTTCTCCTATTAAATCTAATGCCCATCCTCTAAAGGGCCATGGCTTAATGATCGAATGCAACTCACTTGGAGCATGTTGAATCCTGCATGTTTGGCATTCTTCACATCCTTTAGCAAAATCTATACAATCTTTGAGCAGGGCCAATACATACCATATCGAAATAGCAACCACTTCATTTTATGCTTGATGTGCTCCACATACCCCATGTGGACTTGATAGTGCTAGATATGCCTCACTTTCTCCCAAGCATTTTAGTAACACACCTTCTTGGGTCTTCTTGAACAATTCATTTCCCATAAGGACATATGACAACGCCTATATTTTATTTTTCTATCCACATTCAATGTTGGGTTTTCTAAATACCTTATTAATGGATTTCGCTAATCAGATCATTAAAGTGTCTATGGCTAATACTTGAACCTATCTTTATCACCATAACTTATTTTGATATTCTCTAGATCGATGGTGTAAGTCGGTAGCCATGACTCTTCCTCTTATCTCAATCAAATCCTCTAAGTTTTTAGCGAGACTTTATAAGCTAATTGTGCTAGGTCATTTGCTTCTTGATTTTCTATTCCTAGTACATGCTGAATGTCCATGTATTCGAATTTTTTGAGTAGCCTATTAACTATGACGAAATATATCATCAGATTTTCCTTTATGCATTTGTATTCCTTAGTTATCTGCTTGACTACTAACTTTGAATCACCCTTGATTTTGACTCTAGTTTCCCCCAATTCCAACAAAGCTTCAAGTCCAACAATGAGCGCTTCGTATTCAGATTCGTTGTTCGAGCAACAAGGGCCATCTAACTTATACTTGAATTTTGTTGGAATTCCTCAGAGAAATTATGAGAACTCCAACACCATCGCCTCTCTATGGGTCGAACCATCAAAGTATAGCTTCCAAGGTTTCATTTCGACATAACCCATGACAGTTGTTGGACCAATGAATGGTCCACAATGAAATCGAAACTACTTGGCCTTTCAACGCTCTTAAAGGCATGAAATTCAAAGCATATTCTAAATTTACCATTTACGCTATGCATTATTGGCTTGGAAAGCATGTGTTTAATAACATCGAAATGAGATGAAACATAAACATCAAATATAATACTTGAGTTTCATACAAGAAAAGTATAAACAAAGACACAACTTTTCTATATTACTATATCTAGTTTCGCATCATTCAACACCCTACTTAAATAATATATGGCTCTTTCGATGCCATTTTTTCCTGTACTAACATACTACCTATAGTAAGTTCGACGCAGATATATACAATCTCATGGGTTTTCCCATGAAGGTGGAGACAAGATATGAGGTTGAGATAGATATCTTTTAATCTTGAAGGGCCTCCGTTGTGCTTCGAGGCTTGCTTTAAACGAAGTAGTGAGAGAAAGCTTGTGTTTTCCCACTTAGGTTTGAAATGAATCTTCCGAGAAAATTAATCTTCCTAGTAGACTGTAACTCCTTTTTCGATGTGGGGCTTTAGTCTCCATGATGGCTTTGGTCTTGTTTAATTTCAATTCCTTTTTATGAACCACAAAGCCTGTGAAATCTCCCGCCAAAATGCACATTTAGGATTCATTTTAAGCCATGTTTTCTCATCCTTTCGAATGATTGGCTCAAATGATGCAGATGATTAGATATAGATTTGATGACTATATCATCAATGTGCATAAACGCCTCAATAAAATCATGAAATATGGAGTTCATTGCTCTTTGGTAAGTTGCTTTTTAAACTAAAAGGCATCACTACCCATTCATAGGTGCCTAAGGCTCTGGCAACGAAATGTTGTCTTAGCAACATCTTCTTCAAAGAATAAAAATTTGATTATAACCGAGTATCCATCTAGCATACTTAGGTATTCGAATCCAGCAGAATCTATTAACATTTCCGCCACGCATGAGTATTGATCTTTGGGGTTAGATTTAGATCCCTAAAGTCTATGCATATTCTCAATGAACCATTTTTCTTAATAACATGTACTATATTTGCTAACCATTCGACATACCTTGTGGTTCGATGAATTTGCAGCAACCTCTCGACCGCTTTGATCTTCGTTGAGCGCGCGAACCTCCGGGAGTCTGCTTGATGGGCTTCTTGCCATCCTTAATTGGAAGTCTATGCTCCACTAACTCTCTTTTAAAGGCATTTCGTCATAGTCCCATGCAAAGCAATCTTTTTGTTTGAGGACTTGATCACCTCTTGTTTGAGGCTTGGCGAGTATGTAGGTGATTTTTTTGTGTTGATATCCCCAAATTCACTTCTTCGAGTGGGTCTGTGCCAACATCTTAGCACTTGAGTTTGTTGGATCCTCTCAAGCCCAAGGGTTCATAAATGGCATCAAGCCTTTGATCTATTTCGCTCGCTGTGGTGAATCTTTCGGACCATTCCCTTCGAGTTCGTTTACTTCAATGTATGTTCTATTCAAGCCGCTTCCATTCATTCTCACCATATAGGCCGAAATCCTTCGAGGAAAGAGGACTCACCATGATTAGGGTCATCGGACTCCCGGTGGTTGTTTTGGTGCCTTCCTTCATCACCCTTAATTATTTTCCTATCCCAATACATGCCATCATGGCGGGTCATATAGTAATGTACGTCTCTTGTTTCATTTCGTCACTTGGGGTATGGGAGCTATTCGCCGATACTTGTCATAATTCCTCTTGTTAACTAGATTGATTGTCATGAAGTAGCTCGTCCGCTTGATATTCTCTACTATCTCATCCTCTCCACAGGACTAACTTTGGTGCATCGACGAAGGGACCGCCTCACGCCATGAATCCACTCTTCCCAATAGCAAGTTATAATTTGCTTTGGCTTCGATCACCATGAACATAGTGGGTCTGCAGCTTGATCCGACATTAACTCCACTTGCACTACCCCAACGCTTGTCCTACCTTCCCTTCATAGTTGGATAAAACCATGTTATGAGGTTTAACATCACCGCCTTGAATGCCTAACTTTTTCAGCATGAATTTAGGCATCGGATGACCGCAGCGCCCCATCTACTAAGACCTTGTTCACCGGGCCTTTGCTCGAATGAACAATAGCTTTAAATGATTCTTCATTGTGGGATCCGGTGTTCAAGAATGCGTTTCTTCGACCGCGCCATTATCCATTACATAATAATGATGTCTGTGTTTCATCAAATCAATGGTGTCTTCTTCCTGTTCTTCGATTTCTCGCCAAATTCGAATGGTATCTGATACCACATTGCGTTTAGGTTAAGGAGGATTCTCCTTCCGATTCGGGTTATCGTAAGCATATCCTCTTCTTGTGGACTTGGAGTGTACTCTTTTGATTCATCTAGTTTTGTTTCGGAAAAAAGCCTCCTACTAACTGGAGGTTTGTCTTCGAGTTGCCTGTTTGTTGTTGGTTGATTGGTGCTTGACGCTTCTTTTTTGTTGGTCGAAACTGCCTTTGTTCGCTAAACCTTCCTCTCACCTTCGATTCGTTCGCCTTCGCCATTGGGATCTTGACATGGGATTCTTACCTTTATAATTTCCCCGTCCTCCTCTTTGTGTGTTGAATTGTCTCCCAGATACCATGGCATGGCGCGATTTCCATTGCCTCCCCATCTATCCTTCCCTTTGTTGGTTTTGACTTGCGTCATGGTACTTGCAGGGATTTTAAATGTCACCCTTGAGCACCCTTTGGATATGGGCTATGGCTTTGACTCGAAAAACCGACTCATTTGACCAACTTCCTTGTGATTCCATGGGGTGAAGGGAATCGTTCAAAGCTCCAACCATGTTCTAGTATCTTCTGAACATCTTGGGCAAATCAAGCACTTGGTTGCCCCTTTGTGACAATACTAAAAAAACAAACTTTCCCCCTAGGGTAGCATCGAACAATTGATTGTCTTGGCGCCAATTTACCAGCTCGAGCCCTTTGTTTTTCGAACTCCATGGCAATCCTCTCGTTGCATATGATGTGCATCTTCAAAGCATCATTTCAAGATGTCCTTGTGGGACATGAGATATTGTTTTAGGCTAGTATCTGCAGATAACCATCCTCCATTTTGTATTTTTTTTTGAGATATCTTTTTTGCATCTCGCATGTGGTCTCTCCATGTCCACCATATTGACATCCACATTTGGTCCTTTCGTACCATTATCTCCCCATCTTGATGGTTTGATGTCTTTGATCCGAATCTTTGAACTCTCGTGCAGTATCTTACCATATAATCAAATTTTCCCACTGGGTGTCCTGTGTCTCTTTTCGAGGAGCGTTACCATCTTTCTTTTCTTCATTTCATCATCATTTCCCATCCCGATGGTTTGAACTTTTTTGGACTTTTTCGGAGCGAATATTACCGATAGTCGAACTTCCCACTAGGTTCCAAGGTATCCATGTTTTGAGGGAAGCTTGTTTTGTTGGGTTTTGATTTTTGGATTTTTGGGTTGGAAGCCAAGGTTTTGCGTTCGTGGACGCTTGACTCCATTGTTGACTTCAACTTTTGCTTTCCTCTTTCAATGTAGTGGCCTTTGCTTCCACCATATTGATGTTTCCAATGCTCAAAGGCTCGGAGTAGTTGGTGTCTTCATCCACCTTCATTTTTGGTTTATCAACTTTAGTCTCGCTTCTTTAATTGCATTTTGAATCAAGTCCCAAAAGAAAACACTGTGAGGTTTTGTGGCCTAGAAACTATGATATTTACAAAATCCTCTTTTCTTTCTTTGATCTAAAGGAGGCATTTTGACATTTGGTGGCACAATTAATTGGCCATCTTTGACTAGTAAATCGAAAATTTCATCACACTTTGTTATATCGAAGTATACACCTTCTTTGGAAACTTGTCATTTTTTCATTTTCAACAATTTCCTTTTTGTGGGGACTTTACAAGAGTAAGGTGGAGCCTGTTTTCAGCGAGATCTATTTCGATCTCCTCGAATTCGAGGTAGTCTTCACCTTCCTCCGCTTCGACATAGGAGACTCTTTCCTTCTTATTACTCTTAGGGCCTTCTCGACCTTTTATTCGGAACCCTATCTGCTAAGCGAGCCATAGCTCTCAAGTATTGAGTATCTAATTTCTTTCTAATAGAATAGTCCGGACCACCGCCATTTCGACTAACTCATGCTCGTGGACTCTGTGAAACATCTAGATTTCAAGAGCTTAACCTATTTAAGTATTCATCTATAGGTTTTGAACTTCCTTTAACACTTGCTAATTCCTTTAGGCTTATCTTGGATTGTCCCATATAGAACTGCTCATGAAATGTTTTTAAGAGGGTCCGGTGATCTATGGGGCAAAGTAGTGAACCATGTGAAAGCATTCTTAGGGGAACTTGGGAAATATTTAATCTTAAGGTTTTCGTTATTTGCTCTCCGCCTCGTTAGGTACCTAGCTATGTGTTCGACTGTTGACTTGTATCTCCGCAAACTTTGTAAATTTAGGGATCTTGTACCCTCTGGAAATAGTTACTGGGGAGAAGCGTAATTTGGCCTTCTAATACTGTATTTTTCTATCATGGTGGTTAGGTTATTTTTCGCCAAGATATTGTCATTTCGAACTCTATGAACCATTGATCAAGATCTTGGTTTCGACCTACAAGGACAACCCTCTAGGTTGTTCTTCTTGGGACCTCTAGTCTCGTTTTCAATAATTCCTTTGTGGTTCTTTGGACCTCAAATTTTCCCTTGGTGGTGGTTCTATCAATCCCCTTTGTGGTTCTTCTCGAATCATGGACATCTACTTTTTGTGCTCTTTTAAGTTCCTCTCGGCTGGCCTATAAGGTGGGTCATCGCAACTGTTCTATGATAGGTGCGTTTGCTCAAACCAAACCATTTCGCCTCGTGTGGAGCAAAGAAATCGCTATTCGATTCATATTGTCTGTGTTTCCGTTTGTTGGGCGGAATTTCTTGCATAGTTTGTGCTAATATTCCTATCATATTGTGGTTACTATCATCCATTAACGCCTAAAAGCCATTTGATTTTTCGTGGTCAAATGGGCAACGTCTATAGACCCTTGGTTATTTGTCATGAATTGATTAGCCCTTAACGACCCTAAGTGTGGTGGACGTTCGACGTCGAAGTTTGCAAACGCCATGAAGGATGTTGGCATTCTCATCGGGAATTTCGGGTCTAGTATTGTCGAAACTGAATGGTCTAGTCGGTGGTGGGTAGCGAAATGGGTTTGTGCCCCGATGGTGGATGAATCCCGTGGTACCCAGTGGTCCTCGTACTACCTAGGATCGAATTGTTTGTTGACATGCCACTTGTTCCATTCGTGGCCATACTATTAGTGGAAGATGCAGATTGTGCGCTCAAGGGATCGCCTGACGCCCTCCGAAACAATGATTAGTGCTGTTGCTGTGGGGCATTTTGTTCCTTGTGGGTTATTTGGATCTGACATCCTATTACTTCGATTTCTTCTGGGTAAGGGTTGGTTACTGTTAGTTATTCTACCACTCCTAAGGTTCATATACTAATGAATTTTGTTTACTCAGAAAGAACCTTTTAACAATAATTAAGTTTTTTTAAACGTTAATTTTAATTAGCAATAACCAATCTCGGTCCCACCGGGCGTGCCAATTTGTTCACAGTGATTTCTGGTGAAACAACCGCTAGTCCTCTAAACTATCAAACAAGCGTTATGATTGTTGTTTAATCTCTTTGGTAACTTGCAGGATCGACTAGATTGATCCTATGGGGTTATTGATCGTTTGCATAAACTTAAAATGATGGTTCATGTTCAAGACTTGCTTTTGAATGTTTTATATATATATATATATATATATATATATATATATATATATATATATATATATATATATATATATTTCAAGTGCTTCGATTATGATGTCCAATAAGCTAATAACGAAATCAAGTAAACGGTATAAAACTAGTTCGAACAAATGAAATATAAAGACTTCGAATTGCGGAAAGTATATAAATGCAGGAACGTTTAAAGGATTTCTTGAATGTAAAAGACTTTCAAAATAAAGCATGAAGTGAAAAGACAAGAATTTAAAGGCAAGTATGTAAAAGTTTTCGAAAATAAGAGCATGAATGTAAAAGTTTCAAAAGTAAAGAGTTTCAAACGAGAGAAATGCGCTCAAAAGCAAAGAAAGTTAAATGACTTTGAATGTAAAATATTTAAATGACATTGATGCAATATAAAAGGTAAACTGAAAGATAAAGATACATTATTGCATAAAAGAGTTTGGTGCAATCATACGTACATTATTCGTGCATTCGCTTTCTAGCCATGTGGTATTTTGAATGTTATCAATTTAGTACAATAGATATGACACACGAAATCCTAACACTAAGACTTCTATTTATACTATTTTGGCCATAACGGTCTGACTTATGAGAGCTTGCTTCGGACATGCGAATACTATGCTTTCTAGCCTCCACGCCTCCGAACTGCTTTCCAAATACAAGATATTCGAACTTCCATTCATCCCGCTCACATTTTGAATTTCAAATATTTGAACTGCCTTTTGATTCAAACTCGCTTCCTAACACCACACTACTACCATTTCGAAGCTCCTTCTACATGTATCATCATAATTGCTACTCGAAGCTCCAAGTTTCAATATCTTATTCGAAGAACTGATTCTTTCATTCCAAATCATGACATTTTCCTCGTTCCAATGAATACTGACATTGTTTCATTTCGAGCTCAGTGATTCTTATTCAAATAATCTGCATCAAAATCTTCAGCCAACAGCATCCTAACATGTTACAATCCCAGACAAACCCAAAATGCAGACACAATGCATGTGGTACCAACACGTGACCAAGTCACCCAACACTGATCCATCATCAACCGGATACAGTAACCATCGATTCGCCCAGACACCACTGAGTCAAGAATCCAGCCTAACCACCCATCATCACCCGGGTATCGGTTAACGGCAATACAAGTCAAATTCCACACAATGGGAATTAACTTCACCAAGAATGCATATGCATGCACAACCAAAGATGCAACATTCAACAAGTTATGACCTCATTCGACATCATAAACCATCAACAACCACAACATGATATCATCAACTATCATGAAATAAATCATCACAAAGCATAAATATGCCAAACACTTACCCTTCATTTGGTAAGACTATCACCAGTATATACCACAACAACAACAACTGAGATCAACAACTATCAGGCATATACATCACCAACAAAACACATGATATCAATACAATCATGAATACACCAATTATCATAAACCGAATCAAAACCAAAAACATGATATCTCAACGATCATGCACACCATCATTAACAACATAAACATGCTTTTCCTCCTCACAATACGAATACATCCATTAATCACAGTCTCACTGCTACATACACACCCACGCAAGGCTACCGATAATCACCTAATTCGGAATTCGACTCATTTTCAAAATAATTTTAAGTTTTAGAAAATCTTTTCATTTTATAAAATAGAGCATTAAATTAAGAAATAATGTCCAAAACGGCGCTCAAAACGGACTTACGGTTTGAAAGTTATGAATTTTCAAAGTTTGATATTTTTCAAAAAGTTGCTGCAGAACCCGGTTCCTGCCTATGTACAACCCGGTTCCTGAGTTCAAAATTCACGTTTCGGGAAAAATGTATGGAACCCGGTTCCGACATATACCGAAACCGGTTCCTGAGTGTATTTTTCAAGTTTTTACAAATTTTTCAAAGTGGAACCCGGTTCCTACCAGCTGGAACCGGTTCCTACGTGTTGCAGAGCCAAATTCTGCACTTTTGACAACATTCATTCATTCTCCACCAAACTCAAACATACCCCTACGAATTTCTATATGAGAAACACCAAAATACATCTATTTTGCACCATTATAACATCAAACCACAATATTCCATCATTCCTATTCATCAACTGACACTCTAATTGTTTTCAATCTATAATCCGACACAATAGGGATAATTCTACGGAACCCTAACATTCTAAACCGGGATTCCCTAACATACTATGATCATACCATTGAATATCTAAATCGATAATATGCATTAACTAATCAAAATCACCCCTTACCTTGTGGGTTCTTCGAATTCTGACACCTTAGGTTTTCTTCCTTCCTTTCTCCTCTTCTTAACTTCACGTATGTGTGTTTTCTCCAAAATAATTCCTTTTTCCTCTTTTCCTTCTTTTATTCCTTTTATTCCTCTAACATAAATAAAACAAATTAAATAATGTGAGTAAAGTCTTTTACTCCTCACACCCTCACTTTACTCAACACACCTCTAATAATTCCATTCCTTTATTCCATAATTAAACCCAATAAATCCAATATATTAATAAATTATGTTCTCAATTAAATTAATAATTAAAAATCATAATTATTTAATTATCGAATTATATTGGGGTGTCACATTAAACATCAAAGGTTGCAAATCCTAAGCTAAAGTGACCAATAATCAAACCCGAACAAATACGATTAAGAAGGAAATAGTGTAAGCACAACATCTTAGCATGACAAAAGGATTACCGATGGGGAAGAGGTTAACCCCAAAAACAGATATGACGCAAAACAAAAAACAAGTACCAAAGTTCTTTCCCCTTTAGATTTGGTGCAAAAATTCTTCTCAGCGTGTTCTGTGGATTCCTTTACGTATTATGTGGTGAGTTTCCCTACTTGTTTTCGGTGTTGTTTCGTTGTTAATTTTGAACTTTCAGGTTTAAATATGACTTGTGGTTTGGAATGTTGCAATTGCATGAGATTTACGCAGTTTGGAAAATGGTTGCAAGTTATTGTGTTGCTGAAGGTTTATGTGTTGTCTGTTGTTATGCTTTGTTCTATTGATGATGTTGTATCGTGAGGTTATAGGTGCACATTGTGTTTGAGGTCACAATTTTGATCTTGTTGGTTGATGGAGGTGTTGTAAATTGTCAAAATGTTCTTACAATTTTGTGTTTGTTTGAGATCTCCAGTTTGACTTTATAACTCACAAAATTGGAGAAAGATTATTTATGTTTTTTTTTGCAGATCTTTGATGCTTTTCTTCCTTTTTTTTTCTTCCACTCTTGATCTAGTTTAACAACTTGCTTATATAGTGAATGAAGATTTAAATTTGGGTGAGAGCTTTTGAAAGATTGAGAGGAAATTTTTGAGTGATGAAAATTGATTTTTTGAGTGAAATTTTGAGTTTAAAGGGATTTTCAGCAGCAATTCGTGTTACTTGGTGAGAGTGAATGATGGTTGCAATACCCCTTTCTAAACCTAAAATAAATTGTAATATAATAAAAGTAAAATAGCATGCATGCATACAAAGGGTGTTGTTGTATGTCGTTTTTCATACAATAGAAAACCAACAATTCAAATTCAACATGTACATGGTCATAATTATAACACCTATTTAAACTTCATACTTCATCAAATTATGCATATCACAACAGAATATTTCTTAAATTCATTTCATCAAACATAAATATGATTGTATCCTATACTATATCATAAACCAACATAATACGAATTCATAACATAATCAAGTCAAATGAATTCAAACGTCGACACCAAGGTCACACCACATGTTATCTCAACATTCAAATCAAACCAAATAAGAGTATATAACAATATCTCATAACAAACACGAGTTCAAATAACCCATGTGTTACATGACCAGAGCAATGACTCACTGTAATGCCCGGGAATTCATTTAATTATTTAAATAAATTATTAAGGATTTATTTGTTGGAATTAGTCGAAGTCGAGAATTATCAGAATTATTATAAGAGGCATTATTGAATTAATATGTTAGTTAAGCGGTTAAGTTGATAGTTGAGTAATTAGTCAGATTAGTCGGAAGAAAGTATTATTTGAAATAATAATGGTTAAATAGAATATTATTTATTTAGTTGGATTTATTTGTGTGTAAGAAATAGCAAATATTGGAGGTGTTAATTTGGCCCATTAGATCAAATATTATTATTATTATTATTATTATTATTATTATTATTATTATTATTATTATTATTATTATTATTATTATTATTATTATATTGATAGTTGGAATAAAAAGAAAATAAAAAGAAGTACCAGTACATGAAGAGAACAAGGGTTTGTGAAGCGAAGAAAATTGTCGTACGAGAAGAGGAAAAGAATGGGTCATGGAAAAAGTTGCAGAAAAAGAAGAGATCAAGAGAACGAGGTTTGAAGCTATGGTGAGCAAGGATTCAACCGGAGAATTATAGAGAAACCGTCAATCCAAGGTAAGGATGGGGTTCAATTTCTATAATCGGGTTTATGATAAATTGTATGTGGGATTAGGGTGTACGAATTCTGCCATGGATTAATTATTGTGGTTGTGTTGATTTGATGAAATTGATGAAATTGAATATTTTTGTGTTGAAATTGAATATCGATGAAATTGAATATTGTTGTTGTTGCTGTGTTGGCTTTGGATTTTTAAGTAGTAGATTACATCGATTGAATAATAATGACTGGTGAAACAAGAGTATGATATTTTGGGAGGAAAATATGAGGATCGAAGTTGATAATAGGTTGGAGAATCTACGTTAAAATGAAATTTGGTGACTACCTACAGGAAGCCCTGCCAAACGACAGGGATTATGTGTAAACATGTGCCGATCGACACATGGTGTGATGGTGGAGAGAAGGTCTGTCGAACGGCAGGCAGGCACTATGATGTGGTGCCGAACGACACCCTTGTGCTAGGGAGTATTATGATTTTGTTTTATCACGTGTTGGTCTGTGTTGTGTTCTTCTTGTCTGTTTCCTATATCTTCTATTTTCTGTTTGTGATTAATGAAGGGATAGCAAGTGTTTGAATTAACTAGTAACAAGTAGAAAACATAGAGTGATAAAGTTTGACATAAGAATTAAACTAAGTTGCAGTACCAAACTTATAATGAATTTATATAGCAGGGAGCTTTCTAATCACTGTAACTTATAATACGGGCATTTGATAATGATCGATTTAATTAATTAGTTAGAGGGAAAGAGACAGTGGAATTAATAGTAAACGAGGTCGACGAAAGTAGTACCAAATAGTAATGTTAGTAGTTTTAGCCGGTATAATTACTTAACCAAAATTAGTTAAAAATTCGTAGAAGTAATTCGTGTATGCGTGTAGTTATGTTGGTTAGTTGATGCATGGGAATTGTGTCGGGAATGTTGAACATAGCAGGTATCTTAGTAATGGAAAATTAAGTAGTTGAATGAATTAAATGATTTAGTAGGTAAAGCTTAGTAATTAAATAGCAGTGGTAAATAAAATGTTTTAGGCGTAAATTCGTAATCGTTAAGTTGTGTAGTATTTATGGTAGTTGTTTGCTTAAATTGTTGTTGTTAATAAATTTTTGTTGATACATTGATGAAGTTGTAGGCATATGGACAATGTTGAATTGCATTGAATTATTCTAGTATATGAACGAATTGAGTTGTAGGCCTTATGACCAACGTTGATAAGTTGTTTTGTAGTTGATGAAATATTATGTTGTAGGCCTATGTCCAATGTTGAATTGCGGTTAACTTGTTGAAATGTTGTCGTTGTTGTTGTTGCGTTGTTGTGTAATTGTTGTGAAGTTGAGGTCGCATGACATATATTGCATTATTAAGTTGGTCTTGATGGCACCATGTTGAAAGTTGAAGGCTTATGTCTTGGCCTTGATGACACCACGTTAAAAGTTGAAGACTTATGCATTAGCCTTGATGACACCACGTTGAAAGTTGAAGACTTATGCCTTGTTGATGCCTCGATAAACTGACAAATTTTAAGTTGGGAGTTTTGCTCCAAATGGTACCACATATATATGCATTATGTTGAGTCGCATTTAGCATCGTTTAATTAAGTTGTTGCTATGTTATTGTTTAATTAAGTTGTTACTATATTGTTGTTGTGTTGTTTAATCAAGTTGTTGTTATATCGTTGTTGTGTTGTTTAATTAAGTTGTTTCTATGTTATTGTTGTGTTGTATAATTAAGTTGTTGTTGTGTTATTGAATTATGATGAATTATATTGTTTGAGTGGTGATTTTGTATGCCTTAATTCTAATATATTGTTTATCATACACTTATTTATATTGGTTGATATCTCACCCCTTCTGTTATGATATTGCCTTTACGTGGGTAACATGCAGGTAATGAAGGGTGAAGATTTAGTTGCTGTTAGTTTGAGTCGGGTTGTCACTCTGATACGTAACACTCGGGAGAATGAACGCTAGTTGTTTTGTCATTTTAATTTTATTGTTGAATAACTATGTTGATATATGAAAAGTATTTGTTGATTTTAAATTGTTTTAAGTTGAAAAAGATGTTATGCCATCCAAGTTGAATAATGTAGTTCCGTTGCTTAATATTAATAAATTTGATTCATGTTGTTTCGGTTCATCCGAGTTTATGTGTTATGTATCTGTGATAAAGGCTGTTGTTTTTAATTTGAATTGTAATACTCCAATTGTTTGTCAAAAATAATTTTATAACTCTGATTTTCATAATAACTATCAGGTTAGAATTGGGGTACATGTGGTACCATCGTGAACATAAGCTCAACTCACTCCCGATTCAATATCTAGAACCAGAGTCACGCTTCCAATTCGAACAAGACCAAAGCTCACCAATATGAACATATAGTTCACCACTTCTATTTCTACACAAGGATCAAAGTAACCAATATGAAAATATAGTTCATCGCATTTATTTCCACACAAGGATCAAAACAATCACTCGGAGTTCAAATCTCCCCATGTATGCATGTGCAATTAATCAATAACATATACAATTAAGATTTCCCACCAACCTTACTTATTCAAGTATATCACAATAATTCAACACTTTGAATTATCCACCATTGCACAAACAAACATCTATTCATGGTATCATCACCAATAAAACAATACACATAGTATTTACGATCACCACACATCACAAATAACATATAGCATGCAAGCCAATCAATGTTATTCCCAATTATTCGCAAAACACAACATACATATACTAAATTCAAGTATCTTGTTCATAACATTTATCAAATAAACACAACATAATAACATATAGAAAACGATACCAAAACATGTTATTTCCATTCATCATCAATTCATAACACATAATAAATAATACGCAAACTATCATTCCAATTCAACATAAATTCACAATATACATAACACATATACATGTCATATTGCTCAATAAAACAATGGTTAAATCATCTAATTCCAAAAAACATATTTTTATCAAAAAGGTTATTTCACTAAATTTCTAACACTTCAAATGACGCTCAAAACGGACTTATGGTTTGGAAGTTATAAATATTTGAAACTTTTACAAATTGAAAATTCCTACATCATACATTAACACCACAAAACCCCATTTAAACACCAATTAAATTAAATTACATATCATGAAACCATTTCTACAAGAAAGTACATTGTATTAGCTTTCTAACAATTCAAATGACACCTAAAACGGAGTTACGATTCAAACGATATGGCTGTTACAAAATTGCCAAAATTTGTTGTTTGAGTCGACACAAAGGTTTTATGAGTCAATGCAAAGAATGAGTCGACTCAAGCCCTGTTTGTGTCGATGCAAAATAGTTTGACAACACACTTTTGCGCGTTGAGTCGACTCAAACTTCGAAAATGTGATTTCTCTGCATTTTTGACTTAGAATTCACATAAATATTCTTTGAAGAAACACCATAATTCACCACAAGTAATACTTCCTATCAATTTGAGCAAAAACCTATCATTCTAACATGAGAGTACTCATTCTATTCCATTCAACACATTAATTCCTATCAATTTCACGGATTTCTACACAAACCCTAACATGTGAGATTTTAGATCTAGAAATTAAAATCAACAACAACACATATCATGTTACTACCCATTGCATACTATACATACCCATAATAAGAAGTATTCCCCCCTTACCTTTTGGGTTGAATACTCTAGAGTTGCTTCTTCTCCTTCTCTTTCTCTTTTATCATTTTCTTCTCTTCAACTTTTCTCCCCTTCTCTTGTTTTTAACAAATGAATCTCCAATTCTAGTTCTCTTACTAACTAGTATAACTTAACTAATGGGCTTATTTTCACACACCCCTCATTACTTATATTCATTACAGTTAGGACCAATAGCTTATTTTTATTATCACACTCAATGACTCAATTACCCCAAAATAGTCACATAAACGCAAAATCATACAATTTAATTACTATATCTCATAATAATTAATTAAATAAAATAATAAATAATTAAATATTATTTAATAAAACTGGGATGTTACAACTCTCCCCCACATAAAAGATTTTTGTCCTCGAAAATTAGCTTAAACGAACAACTCAGGATATGAATCCTTCATCTGACTCTCTAGCTCCCAAGTCACATTACCATCAACTGGTCCTCCCTAAACCACTTTCACCAAAGATATTTCCTTACCTCGGAGTTGCTTCACTCTCCTATATTCTATACGCATAGATGATGTCTCAACCGTCAAATTGTCTCTTATTTACACATCATCTAATGGAACAGCATGAGACGCATTCGCCAATTATTTCCTCAACTAAGATAAATGAAACACATCATGGAGATTAGCAAGTGACAGTGCAAAATGTATCTGATAAGCCACTTCACCTACTTTGTTAGCAATTTGATAAGGAAAAATAAAACGCGATGTCAACTTACGTGACTTCAAAACTCTACCAACACTAGTTATAGGAGTAACTCTCAAAAACACATGATCTCCTTTCTCAAACTTAAGTCCCTTTCTTCTCTTATCATGATACCTCTTATGACGATTCTGTGCAATTCTCATCTTTTGCTGAATCAACTTAATCTTATTTGTTGTCTGTTGAACTATATCAGTTTCAACCACAACACTCTCACCATATTCATACCAACATAAAGGCATCCTACACCTCCATCCATACAAAGCCTCAAACGGTGTCATTCCAATACTCGAATGAAAACTTTTGTTATAGGTAAACTCAATCAAAGGAAAATAACTATCCCAAGCACCTCCTTGCTCTAAATCACAAGCTCTCAAAAGATTCCCAAGTGATTGAGTCGTCCTCTCCGTTTGACCATATGTTTGTGGATGATACGTCGAACTCAAACGCAACTTCGCATCCAAAGCGTTTTGCAAACCTTCCCAAAAATGCGAAGTAAATCTCAGATCTCTACCGGAAACAATACTCGATAAAACACCATGCAAACTCATAAATTTCTCAATATACAACTTAGCAAACTTTTCCATAGGACAATCCATCAAAATTGAAATAAAGTGAGCCGACTTTGTCAATCTATCCACACTAACGCAAATAGCATCATGACTACTCATAGTCCTTGGAAAACCCGAAACAAAATCCATCGAAATGTTATCCCACTTCCACTCAGAAATGGATAACGGTTGCAACTACCTATATAGTTTCTGATGTTTAATCTTAGACTTCTAACAGATTAAACTAGAATACACAAACTCTACAATATCTTTCTTTATACCAAACCACCAAAACAACTTCCTCAAATCTTGATACATCTTAGTATCTCCAAGATGAATACTCAAACCACTACGATGTCCATCATCGAGAATTCTCTTATTCAAATCTCCTACATTAGGGATACAAACCTTATTGCGACACCTCATGATACCATTCTCATCAATTCAGAAATCACCACCTCTACCTTGATTGATCAACGTCAACTTATCCACCAGAACCAAATCATATTTTTGACCTTCTCGGATCTTATCCAAAATATCACTAGTAAGCTTCAATATACCAAGCTTAAAATATGAATAAGTCACTTCATAAACCAAAATCAAGTCTCAAAATTTCTCAAGAAAATTCAACTCTCACACCATCAACATTGACATATGCAAAGACTTCCTACTCAAGGCATCAACTACCATATTCTCTTTATCCGGATGATAGTTCAAACCAAAATTATAATCCTTCAAGAATTCCAACCATCTTCTCTGACTCATATTCAACTCTTTTTGATCAAACAGATACTTCAAGCTCGTATGATCACTAAACACCTCAAATCTTGATCCAAACAAATAATGCCTCTATATTTTCAAAACAAACATAACTGTAGCCATATCTAAATCATGCGTCGGATAATTCCTCTAATGAACTTTAAGTTGCCTTGAAGCATAAGCTACCACTTGTCTATTATGCATCAATACACCTCCTAAACTCATCAAAGAAGCACCACAATGCACCATAAATGGTTCTGCTGGATTAGGTAGAATCAAAATAGGAGCGGTTGTCAACCTTCTCTTAAAATCTTGAAAATTAGCTTCACACTGCGAAGTCCAAATAAAAGATTGACCATTCCTTGTCAATTGCGTCAAAGGTAACACCAACTTAGAAAAACCTTCAATGAACTTCCAATAATAACCAGCCAAAACAAGAAAACTTCTAATCTCAGAAACAAATTTTGGAGCTTCCCATTGAGATACAACCTCAATCTTAGTCGGATCCACATAAATACCACCACTCGAAATCACATGACCAAGGAGACTCACTTCCTTCAACAAAAACTCACACTTAGAAAGCTTAGTATACAATTGCTTCTCCTTCAACACAGATAACACAATCCTCCAATGCTTAACATGATCTTATTCACTATTGGAATAAATCAAAATATCATAAATGAACACAATAATAAATTGATCAAGATACTCATGAAAACTCATGTTCATATATTCCATAAATACACCAGGAGCATTAGTCACACCGAACGACATCACAAAATACTCATAGTGATCATATCTCGTCCTAAAAGTAGTCTTCTAAATATCCTCAACTTTCACACGAATCTGATGATACTCAGACCTCAAATCAATCTTACTAACAACACAAGCATCAGAAATAAGTCGATCAAAAACTCCACCTCACGTTCTGGCGACAAATCACATACATATTCCAGAAATACCTTAGGAAAATCACGGACAATAGGCAACTCACTCATAGTTTGCTTCTCACTGAGATTCAACGTCACCAACAAAGAAAACAATACCACCCAAAGTAAGCAACTCATCCACTTGCTTAGCAGACAAAAACAAATCCCTCTCGATACCAGAATCAAGAAAGATAACCGTCTTATCAAAATAGTTGATAAAAACATGATTGTATTCCAACCAGTACAACCCCGTCTACTATCAACAAGAGACTAAAGGTGACCAGTTCCTTAATTTATCAATAGGTAGCTGACGACCATGATGGTGGCATAAATCATTGTTACCCAATTGCCTTAACGTCCTTCACCTTTTGTCAAATTTGCACTCTTGCAATCAACAGAACACCAGATCAACATTCCACCACTGAACAACTCAGAAAACCAAAGATTCTCCCTCACTTATTTCAAACTCACTCCTGTCATACCCCAAATTTTGACCTAATATACCACCTTACATTTGCATCATTGCATAACTAACAATTCAGACAGCATTAATCGGGTGTAGCAGTCACAGGTCAAAATTAGGGTTTCATCAGATTTTCATCTGAATCAAGAGACAATCAAATTAGGGTTTGAGTTTTTCTCACCATATTTGATCTATCTTGATAAAATCATCAGCCTCTGATCATCAGATACCCATTTCTCTCACAGATTAATCAAGGATCGACCAATTAGGGTTTTGATCGAGCATGAGTTTTCTCTGACTTTTTGAGCAAGAAATGACTTTTTTGGATAGAGATTGGTCGTTATATCTTAGATACAACATGTTGACCTAATTTCTAGATTCAGAACATCACAGAGGTTCACAGACTTCATCAGTCAATTTCAAAAACGTCTGATGAAAATTCATCTGCACAGAAAAGTCAAACTTTGACTTTTGATCAAATTTTTCAAAACAAAACTTTTTCCAACATCAAAATACTTCAAATGATCCATCATGATCATCAAAAATCAAAGGATTTGGAAAAGTCAACAAAAAGTCAAAACTGTGTTGAAATTTCTTACTTTTTTCAAACTTCATGCCATTTTTTCACCTAGTTCCATTTTGAATTGGAAAAAACTCAAAACATGAAAGTTGTAGCTTGTGGAAAAATCTTTCCAAAATGTCCAAGAACTATCAAATCCATGGAGTCTAGCTACACTTTTGAAATTGAAACATAAGGCTCCATGAAACTTGATTTTCAAAGTTCAAAACATCAAATTATAGGTCATTTTGTGTTTTTCTCATTTAGACCACTTGCCACCTTGCCAAATGAGTCATCAAACTGATAAATATCAGTGAGAAGTAATAATTGAAAGATTGGATCAAGTTGGATAATTTCTCACATGGTAAAAAGAGGAAGCTTCCTTTTCAAAAGCCAAATGCCTTTCTTACCCTTCAATTGCCATGTCCTTGCAACAATTCGTAACCTTGGCCTATAAAAGGATCACCAATTCAAGTTCAATTCACACCAAAGCATTGCAAAGTCATGCTTTCTCATTTCTTTCTTCCAAATCAAGAAACATGATGAACTTTTGAAAAACTTGCAATTTGTAAAATCAGTAAATATCATGATGATCTTTGGTGTCAAACATGCTTCATAATCACTATCAAACTTGTTACAAACTTAAAATCAACATGAACAAAGCTGAAAACCAGAATTCCATTTTCATTTTTCAAACTTTTCCAAACTGCCTTATGAATTGAATTGTTAGTTTAGCTTGATCAAACTGTGTTCTAATGACTCAAACAGCATCACTATACTCCATGGACATGAGGCAGGCCATTAATCTCGATCTGTAATAGCTCTAACCAAGAAGTCGAGCTCCATTTTTCAGTCTGTGCAGGTGGACTTGGCTGGATTGATTGGAAGGGATTCAAGGCAAGCAGGCTATCATCACAGCTTCCATACATGCCGATGAAGCTCAAATAATCAAGAAACAGCAACTGGAAACACTCTAGCATCGATTTCGATTCTCACTTTTCCAGGTATGCATATGAACTGTGATATTCATATTCCTTGCACCAATTGAAAAAATCTCTTGGCCATTCTTTTTCTGCACATCTAACGACCATTAACCCTCAAAAAAATCAAACAATCATCAACTACACATCATTTAATTTAAGATTTTCAGTTTAGGGTTCGTCGTGTTCTTCAAAACCTAAATTATTCTGGGCTTAAAATAAATGAAATTAACAAGCATATTCATGTTCGTGGTGCAAAATCGATCAAGTTTGATTTTTACATCATGCCATTTCGTTGAGAAACAAAGATTCTAGGTTGAAATTGGATTTCTGAAGATCAAACGAAAAACCCAGGCTGCGCGCGTGTTCTTGATGTTCTTCATTTTTCAAATTTTTAAATGATCCAATCTTATATCAACGCGTGTGTTAATCCACTAAACATCCAGCCATTTGGCCTGGTTGTTTCGCTTGCCTTTAAGTTCCTTTGCCACGGTCTCACCTCATGGTTGGGTTCAACACCCATCAAGACCATTTTTTTTTTTTTTTTTCATGTTTTTTATCAAACTTTCACAACTTTTTGACCAATCAAAACTTCTCATTTTGAGATGATTTTTAAACACTTGTCAATAAATACATCTATTTTGTGATAGTGCAAAATTTTCAGAAAAACTTTCATCCGATTAAATTTTAATCGAAAAACGACGTTCAACACTTTTCAAACCTCCTTTAAGGTGAATTTTTCAAGTTTTCGACTTCGATTTTTTCAAAACTTTTCATAAATGAACCTCACATTTCAAAACATTTCAAAATCATTTTCAAAACATTTCATCAAACTTGCATCTTTTACCATGATCGATCCGATTTAAAACGATAAATCGATTTCGTCTTCTCTCGAATTTCTCGATCGATCATGGGCCTCCCTTATGGTGTAAGTCTCAATCCTTTATGTACATATTTAGTTTTATTTGTACATACTCAAATTATCATTGTTAATATTCAAACGTAAACAAATTTCTTTCGTTTGTTTTCATTCGTTTGCCTATACGCCAAATCCATTGGTTCTAAAGAAAGAATTCTTCTGAGTAAAATTTCTTTTTGACCAATGGGCCTCCATCATGGTGTAAGCCCCATAACATTCTTTTATGTACATAATATTTCTTTGTACATATCAAACTTTTGTCAAACACTTTTTTTTTACAAATTTCATCTGTACATAATACAGATATTCCTTTTATACTCAAGTACAGACAAACTTCGATCGTTTGTTCTCACTTCACTTGTGTATACTCAAACCAACATTCTTTATGCACATACACATTTTTCTCGTACATAAACTTTTCAAAACAAACTTTTATCTGTATATAACATGATACTTTTTCAAATACTTTTATCCGTACATAATAGATACCTTTTATGATAAACTTCAATCAATCATTTCCGCTTTCCGTACATTTTACAATACCATTAATATTGAAAGGAGCATTATTTCGTGGAACGCTTTCAAATCAATGGGCCTCTTATGGTGTAAGTCCCAACCCTCCTATGCACATCCACCTTTCTCTGTACATAAAACTCGCTGTACATATTCATTTCCTTGTACACAGACAAACTTGTGAATAATCAAGTTGCGCTCATTTTAAACGCTCGTTTTACACTTGTTTATTTTTCTTTCATGAACTGTTGTAAATAAACATCATGCATTGTTTATATTTCCTTCATAAACTCCTGTGAATACATATCACACACACACACACACCTATTTATACAAACCGTCTAATAATAACATAACAATTAGACTAATCAATAGGTTCCCAGAGTTTAGCCTCCGCTTGGGCTTCATACAAGATAACTCATCCCAGTTGAGTTTAGCCTCCGCTTGGGCTTTATACAAGACAATCCATCCTCAAAGATGGATCGCCTTGGGCTTCATACAAGATATTTTATCTCCAATGTAGTTTAGCCTTCTCTTGGGCTTTGTACAAAGAAACTCTCCCACAGAGTTAGCCTCCGCTTAGGCTTCATATAAGACAACACCTGCTGAGCCTCTTTGGGCTTCGTTCAAAAGAACTCCTCATTGAGTTTAGCCTTCTTGGGCATCATACAATGAAATAGACAGAAATCTCTTAACCTCCTATTGGGCTTCCAATACAAAGAATCACCCGCTAAGATAGAACCCCGAAAGGATGGTTTCGGTGAAATCACTTTCAAAATTCCCAGAGTAAAATTTCCTGAAATTGCTCTTATTCGAAAAGGATGGTTTCGGTGAAATCCTTTCAAGCCAAAGCCAAGAATACCCTATAGCTTCCTCTTGAGCTTCATACAAGGACCCTCGATGACCCTCGATGACCCTCGAATGCCTCCTCTTGGGCTAACAATACAAGGACCCACGGCTTCTTAAAAGCATCCCTTTAATCCAATCAATTTCTCCTTGAGATTTAGACATCTATCATCTCTATGGAAGAAGTATCTCTCTATCACATCACATACAACAAAAACTTTTTTCAAACTTTTTCATAAACTTTTTCAAACAAAAACATCTCTTAATTGTAAGTGGTAACGCTTGTACACTCAGGCAAAACACCCAATGCTTACAGTTAAAAGATTCAATCATTTTTTCAAAACATCTTTCTTAAACATGTAAGTGGTAACGCTTGTACACTCAAGCAAAACACCTAATACTTACGACGAAAGATTTAATCAATCAAACTTTTCAAAAATGTATGTGATGAAATAGATTAGATACATTTTTCATTAAGATGACATTTGTCTGTCTCTTACTAACATCCCGTTGCTTTCCACTAGCATAAGTGGGAACTACGATTGCTCTGACTTTCTCAACATCCTTTTGAGAATACGTAGGCACAAGGTCTCATCTTTGCCGAGCAAATTTCTTTCTCTCGCACCAAACAAACCATAGAACCCTCAGAATCCGAGCTACAAATGCTCGATTCCCACTAGGGATATGTATTAAGATCCATGATCTTTGCGAGCACAATAATAACAAAACCTAGAATCCCACATAATCTCATTTTTTAAAATCCCAAAGGAGAAACTTTCCCAATCATAGAAATAGCAATTAAAACACACAAACATATCAAACGATTCATATATAAAGTTGTAGATAACTACATATATTTAGGGTGCTCCATCTATTCCCTTTATATAGCAATCCCCTTATTCGAATCTCCCAATGCGTTACGCCTAGTTTGCTTAGTCGTTACGCATACCAATATCAATTGAGGGTATTTCACTTTCCCTTTTCATAATCATTAAATCATCTTTCTTGTGTTGAAAATAATAAAGCTTGATGCTCGCGGCATCTTTATAAACAAATCAAAAGATTTAAATCGTTTCGAGCCAGAGAATCCGAACTCGCGTTCGCATCCTCTAGCGCGTCACCTTTTAACGCGAACAACTCCTACAAATAAGTAGTAAGAAAAACACACAAGTATCGATAGTGTTTCACACACATATCGAATAAACAAGGAATAAACACATTATTAATCCTGGGAAACTGACCGACCATTGCTCTGATACCACTAATGTAACATCCTCTAACCCCACATAGCATAAATAGCACAATCAGAGTAATTTATCATGCATCTCAAAGATGACATCACATTTGAATTTACAAAACATCCATGAGTTGATGCAAAGAATTAGTCAACGCAAGACCTGTTTGAGTCAACGCAAAATGGTTTGACAACACTTCCTTGTTGCGAGTTTATTTGCGCCGACCCCCCCTTCAATTTGAGTAGAATCAAACTTCAAAAATGTGATTTTCTGCATTTTTGACTTAGAATTCACACAAATCTTCTTCTAAGAAACACCATAATTCACCACAAGTAATCATTCCTATCAATTTTAGCAACAACCTATCATTCTAACATGAGAGTACTCATTCTATTCCATTCAACACATCAATTCCTATCAATTTCATGGATTTTTACAAACCCTAACATGTGAGATTTTAGATCTAAAAATTGAAATCAACAACAACACCTATCATTTTACTACCCATTGCATACCATAAATACCCATAATAACAATGATTCTTCCCCTTACCTTTTGGGCTGAATACTCTAGGGTTGCCTTTTCTCCTTCTCCTTCTCTTTTCTCCTTTTCTTCTCTTGAGCTTTTCTCCTTTTCTCTTATTTTTCACAAATGAATCTCCAATTCTAGTTCACTTACTAACTAGTATAACTTAACTAATGGGCTTATTTGTACACACCTCCTCATTAAGTCTATTCATTATAGTTAGGCCAAATTACTTATTTCGATTATCACACTCAACGACCAAATTACTCCAAAATAGTCACATAAACACAAAATCATATAATTTAATTAATTACTATATCTCATAATAATTAATTAAAATAATAAAATAAAATAATAAATAATTAAACATTTTTTAATAAAATCAGAATGTTACAATGGCCATTGATAATTTTGAATGGAGAGTCGGGATGTATTATTGTGAATGATTTGTAGTTGATAGTTTGAATTTGGATGTGTGAAATTTACTACATAAAACTTGCGAGTTGCGAATGCTTTATCGTGGTCCCTCCAATTATTTTATTTTTCTCTCTCTCTATTTTTGACATAAAATTCAAAAGTCAAATACTAATAGTAATTATAACACTAAAAGATAATTGTTAATAAGATTAAATAATATAAAATAAAAAAAGAAAAAACTTTACAAATTGATTTTAATTTTAATAATAATTCAACTCAAAAAGATATTTTAAATTGAATTAAAATTAAAATTAAAATTAAAATTAAAATTAAAATTAAAATTAAAATTAAAATTATTATTGAAATTAAAAAAATAACATTAGAAATTACAAATGAAAAATGAAAATGATACTATATATTTTTTTGAGATTTTTTTAATTAAAATGAAATAAAAATTACAAATAAAATAATATGATTATATTTTTTATGATTTTTGAAAATGACCTAAAATCATAGGTTTTTTGTTTCCGAATAAAACAACATAAGATAAAAGAGATAAAAGGGCAAAAAAAATGGGACATGACTCTCACATAACTTCTTTTCTATTATTGTAAATTGTATGAAAAAATATATTTTAACTTCTTTTCTATTATTGCAAATTGTATGAAAAAATATATTAAAAATTGTAAAAGGAAATGAAAATTGAAAAAATGTAAGTAAATATTCTAACCAAATTTTTAGAAAAATCTTCCATTTGAATATTCAAACATTTTATTAATTTTTTCTAAATTTTTTATTCAAGATATCAAAAGTCATGATGGGACAGACACTATTAGAAAACTGGTATTTCCTACGGATTTGAGTATAAAATTCGCAAAAAATGTATTTTCTGCGGATTTTCCTGCGGTCTTTGGTCCCTAGCTAATATCTTCATCGATAATTAATTCCGCAGAAAATCCACTGAAAATTTCGTAGAAAAATCTACATGAAATAACCGTAGGTAAATCTGCAGAAAAATCCGCAGAAAATTTCTATCTAAATATTTTAAATATCATTTTAAATTATATATTAAAATAACCATAATATTAAAATAAAATTTTAATTTTAAAGAAGACAAATTCATATAATAACAATTTATAAACTACAAAGTCTGTAACAAATTCTTACATAGTCACATTACTAAAAATGACTCAAACAATTCATTTGTCTTACTAACTTAAATATCATAATTTTTTACTAACGTCTCTAATGTCTTTTTCATGTGATTCTTCGACGCCATCTTCATTATGGAATAGGTTGAGGTTGAGTGAGTTGAAGTTGAGTGACTTCATATTAAGTAGATATATAACATCTTCAACAATTCTTTTTCTTGTATTTTTTAGCGACATAGTTTGTAAGAATTCAAAGGAGTGCAAAACTTGAAAAGTTACGATTTGTAAAATCAAGATAACTTTCATTAATAGGAGCAACAACCTGATAAGTGATGCCTTAATCATACACTTAATTTTTTATATTTCACCCTAATATGAACACTATTGACGCCTAGGGATGTCTATCATGTTAAACCCAAAATTGATTATAATCTAAAAGAGGGGAAGAATGTGTGTGTATTTTTTATTTATTATGTAGCATTTGATGTTAGAAAAGGATATAACTTTTAATCACTTTTTTAAATACTCTTCTTAACTTTATCAAAAGTTAGTGATAATTGTGTTCATTAACTTACACTATAAACTCCAGTCATAAGTTCAATATTAAAGCAACTACTTAATAAAACAGACCCAAAAAAAGAATTATTAATCAAAATTATTGCATATAAGCATAATTTAATTTATTAGAAAAATTTTATGTTTAAATTCTATTTAATTTTTTTATCAAAGCCATCAATGGGGAATAGAAATGCTAGACAATGACAAGCAATAAAATACCGAAAAAGGAACATGATACAAGAAGAAAAAAAAAAACCTACACTCATTGAAGCAATAGAAACCGACTAATAACAAAAAATATAAAAAAAAAAAATGTATTAAATGAGAAAAAAATTATTATACACTAAATTAATTTTATATATTGGGTTTGTGTACAATTGTTTTATATTGCTATCTAATAGAAAATCATCAACTGTCATATCATTACAAAATAATTAGTGTGTTTTAGAGAAATCGGTGGTTGCGAAATTGATATTTACGAAAGTTGATTTTGAAATCCGTGGTTGCAAAATTAGTGTTTGCGAAAGTTGATTTTCTATTTTTTTTTTAAGTGAAGAAAAATAACACTTAGTTTAAGAGATATTTAATAAAATAGAAAAATAAGGTTAATAATTTTTCGTAAAATTTCAACAAAACTATTAATATTTTAAAAAAATAATTAAATTTGTTAATTTTTTCTAAGAAAAAAAACATTTTATTTTAAAAAAAAACAAGTTGAAGAATTATATAAATTATATGTATCAAAATTTACCTATCTTAACTCAATTAAAAATTAAAAATTTAGAAAAAACTAAAATTTGTAACAAAATCCGCAGAAAACTTTTCTGCGGAATTACCTGCGAAAATTGCAATGTATAATGTGTTTTATTCAAAATTTGAATTCCGCAGCAAAATCCGCAGGTATACCTGCGGAATTTTCTACCAAATCATATTTCGTATGAAATTTTAATAAATTTAACAAAGTTGCAGGAAAATCCACAGGTATTCCTACAGATATTTTTTCGCACGAAAATCCAATATGATGTCGTAGAGCATGAAACGCCCTAAGATGTGGTGAAGGACAATATTAGTAATAATGTTATGTTTTGTAATACTTATTTATTAGAATTTTAATATTTAACTCAAAGTTAATTATTTTAGTATTTAAAATAAAAGTTCAAAAAAATGTAATAACTACATCGATTATAATTGAGGATCTGTTAGGCTCATTCCTTCCAATTTAGAAGAGGAACTTCCATGCTCACTAAATTTTGGTAGAAACATTATTTCCATTTACAAATTTTCCAAAAAAGAAGAAAAAAATCTAACGTGTGTGGCTCTTCATCTATAAGTAAACTCACTGTTTTCTTACCCTGAAAATAAAAGCCAAAACTCTCAAAAGTCAGTACTCCTAAATGGAAAAAATATAAATTTAGACGAATGTATAAAGTGCATGTGATTCGAGACGCGTACAGTGAATAAGGCACATGCAACTTTGCCCTATATAATCAATTATTCATGTGTACTAGAGAAAAGTTATTGAATACGAAGTACATATATTACTAAACTTGAAATTAGCCACAAAAATGTCATGGGCATGGAAGAAGTAATGGCCACCTTTAAGTATTATACCATTTAAAAAGCCTTGCAAATTTGAAAAGAACATATTTAGTTGGCTATTCAAATCAAATAATGTTGCATTATGATTGATCTTAAATAAATTTGATTTATCATTGTTATAGTAAATTACAAGTAGGCTATAGTGATTTTTTTAAAAGGTAAATATAATATATTAATATACGAATGAGCATTCACGACCAAAAGTCATAGAGACGGCACAGAAACGACACAAGGAGTGTCAAACTAAGTCAAACAACAAAAACAACAACAATCAACAAATACATGAAAACGAGCGAGACAAAAATTAACAACACAAAAAAGGACGACCACCAAAAAGAAGGTTAAGAAAGAAGAGAACCAACAGAAAAATCAGAATTCAGACAAAATTAAATCCCTCAAACTATAGACACGTGTAAAACAAAAATCCACAAAAATTACAACACATCCTAAGGGAGGTCGAAGCCATTCACCCCAATAGTAACTAAGAAACAAGATAGAATTCTCAAGTCAGGCTAAGAAGGTATTTGAGTTTCTCACATACCGGCCACAAACTCAGTTCTAACCCAAAGCAATACTCATATCTTCCATGTCTTTCGATGTCATTGAAGAATCAGAGAAAATCATGTCATTCCTAAATTTCCAAATCGGCCAGATCACGACATGTCAAATCAACAACAACCCCCCTTATAGTCCTACGACCTCTAAATGGATGAGAAAACATCTGGAAAAGAGTCAAAGCATCTCTAGGTAGAACAACACACCAACCTAACCACCTAAAAATTATATTCCATACCGAGGAAGTAACCTCACTAGTCACAAAGAGATGAGAGGATGACTCAACAAACATAGAGCAAAAGGTGCAAGAGATAGTCCTCGAAGTCAAAAGGATCACCCTCTTAAGTAAGTTATCTCTAATAGGGATATGATTCTGAAGAAATTGTCACAAAAAAGCTATGACTTTAAAAGGGGCTCAACTAACTCAAGTCGAAGGCATGACTAAATCAACAGGTGCAACCTAGTGATCGAGGGAAAACTCATTTGAGGGAATACTAGAGTAAGCGGATGACACATAGTAAATATCATCACTCGAATGACACCATCGACACACATCACTCTCTAATGATTGTCGAAAGCTACAAATAACTAACTGAAGGTCACTAAAAAGAGCCACATCATAGTCAAAGAGAAAATGTCTCTGACAGACGAGGTCCTAAATCTAGCTATCCTCATCCTACATATCGGCCTCCCCTACAGATATGGATGAATGATTAATAAGGGTAAACAATATAGGAAATATGAGTCGAAGCGAAGTACTCCCAACCCATCATCCTAAAAGGAGGTTACCAAAAAACGCACAAGCCCTAATCCAACTTCTCCATTTAGCATTAAACCCAAACCTACAGAGCATGTGGCCAAGAAAAGACCAACTAACAGAGTCATAAGCTTTCTCAAAATCAACTTTAAAAATAATTCAAGAGTTCTTGTTCCTCTAAACAAAGTCCACAAGCTTATTCAACGCCATCACCCCATCTACTAAGTATCTACCTTTAAGGAAAGCAGAATGGTTGGCAGAGATGAGTTTGTCCATGGCACTGACAAACCTAGAGACCAAAACCTTGGCTAGAATATTATAAAGAGACCTAACTAGAGATATGGGTCTAAAATCCCCTAAAATAAAAGGGGATTCAACCTTAAAAATCAGAGTGTAACAAAGAAATAAATAGTATTGCAGGGAAGAGGGGCAAATTGATAAAACTGTTCTACTATAGTGAAATCTATTACCACTTTATATAGCATTTGGTATCAAAATCATTTTGGGGGCTCTAGAGTGGTGTAGGACATTTTTCATTTTGAAATCCATTTTCTTATGGCATTGTTTCATAATATTTTCTTATATAATACGAATAAGAAGTGTGATCAATTTTACCATAATAAAAACATTTAGTTGCATTATGATTAGAGATACTATTTGGGAAACATAATTTTCTAAAATATTTAGTATTAGTTTTTCGTTTGATTGTCCTAATTGTCTTTAGTATAAGTGTCTCTTTGATTACCTAAAACGATCAAGTTTTCTCTATTTTATTGACTAGATTTTCGTTTGATTGTTCTTAATTTAATTGATTACATGAACGGTCTCTTTTGTGCCGAAGGGCATATCATATTAAATTCTTATATTTCAAATTGTCTTGCATTTTTTCTTCTTCTATGTTCCAAAGCAATATAGGTTTATTTACCATTTCATTATTTATAGAATGATTTTGAATAAATGAACCATTTATTACACAGTCTCACACATCAATATTAATAGCATTCTTTTCAATAACAATAGCTTTCACCATTGAAAAGTGAGAATTTTATTATAGAATATGTCTGTTATAAAAGAAATTGTAGTTACCATTCCTTTCAAGACGATTAATTTGTACACAAAATTCATTCCTTTCAAGACAATTAATTTGTACACAAAATTTAGGTTATGATGTTACTTGTTGATTCAAACAAAGGAAAAGGTGGATGCGTTTTGGTTTAATTTCTTTTTTTAAAACTTAAAGATAAAAATAGATTTTCAAGTTAAGTTTTAAGAAGGAAAAGAGAACAATAAATAAGACTTAAATAGTTTTTTGGTCCTTGTAAGTTAGTGAATTCTTGAATTTGATTTAATTTTTTTTTCCTGTTCAAACCCTTATATATCTATTTTTTGTTGGCGTTAATCCACAACGTTAAAATTCTGTTACAAAAACATCTATGTGGTTTACGATGTTGACTGTTGAGTTAGCATGCGTGCTTCTTGAATATTGGTTTTTTTATTTTGGTCCATGGGTGTTAAAATGTAAAACATTTCAAAAATTATTCTCAATCTCAAAAGAAATTGAAATTATATATATATATATATATATATATATATATATATATATATATATATATATATATATATATATATATATATATATATATATATATATATTTTAATAGGTAAATGAATCAATTAACTAGAGCATAAAGGGTACTCACCCACAGTACAAACCTCCTTCAGAAATACAATTTAAAGAAGGGAGAGAAGAGGCATGATATGCCAATGATAATAACTACAGACAGTAGATGAAATTCTACCTAAATTAACCCAGTTCCATGATATAAACTTGATATTCGAAATGCACTCAGCGAGATTCGATATTTTACCTTTGAAAATCACTACATTTCTATGCAGCCAAATTGACCAAACAGTTGCTGAATTGACAATAATTAAATCCAACAGCGTCACGGTGCTCCCCATCCATCTTCGCATTTCCTTCCAAATGTTCATCCTGAATTGACAATAATTAAATACATGATCTCTAGATTCCTGGTGATCATTACAAAGCACACATAGCAGATTATTTCTAACCGTAAGCACGCCCTAGAAATTAAATTATCTCTAGTCGGGAGCCTATTTAGCACAAATCTCCAGCCAAACAAAAGAATTTTTTACGGAACTTTTACTTTCCATAGTTTGACCACTGCTGCCTTCATATCTATTGAGATTCACTCGATTGCTTCTTTATTCGCAAAAGCTTCATAACAACTTTTTACCGAAAACTCTTCATCATCTTCTAATTCCCATATGAACTCGTCTTCTCCCTCCTTAGCCTAAATATCTTCCTCCATCTGTTCCCGAAACTGATCCCGCACGTAGTCATTACCATCTTCATTTTCCTTAAGAATTTTCCTTAGATCCCATCTCCATAATCCATCCTACCTATACCTTGCTTCAGCCACACTCATTTTTATGTCCTCTGTTACTTCAAAACTTTCTAGATAGGCGTTTTTAAGCATTTGATTATCTAACCATTTGTTATGCCAAAACGGGATGCGAGTACCGTCTCTCAACCTGCAAGAAATCATGTTAGTGAAAACTCGGACAGAATCCTCAATTTTACAGTCTAGCATTATTAAATCAAGACCATTGAAATATTAAAGTAATCCTTATCCACTACACCAAACTTTCTATTTGGTTATCATATTGCAACAATAATATATTTCATAATTGTTTCAGTATTTAATAAAATAATTTATTTATTTATTAATAAATATTAATATTTTAGTAAATACTGATTTAAGATATATTTCTATTTATTTAATAAATTGTTATGGATTTTTCTATTCACATAATTTTTGAAAAAGTAGTGAATATAAAATGAATGAAGTATAACAAAAACAAAACAATTAGGAAGTGAGAGAATAAAATAATTTGTTTAATAAATCAATTCATTATCTTTATTACATTTCAGTATTTATTAAATTAGTATTGAATAAATTTATTTATTTAATAAATCAACTATCTAACTATCAGTATTTATTGAAATTTTATAATATATAGTTGAAATATTTAATAAATTAATTATTAAATAACTAAATATTTAATAAACTAATTATCAATATTTTCTTTATTATAATAAATCATCAATTTAACTATTAATATTTACTGAAATATTATGATATATGGTTGAAATATTTAATAAATTAATTATAAAGTATTTAAATATTTAATAAAATAAATTGTTTAGTTTATTTTAACTATTTAGTAAAAAAAACTCATCACAATATTTTTAAAATTTCCAATCACAAAATTAAACTTAATACAAAATTTAATAACTAGTTGAGATATTTTAAAATATTTACTATTTAAATATTAATAGTTGAGATATTTAATATTTATTAAATTTATTAAATATTTTTACTATTTATTATATAATTTATTAAATAATTTATTAAATAGTTTTTTTTTCAATATTAAATAATTTACATTTACTGAAATATTAGTATTTATTAAATAAATAAATAAATATATTAAATACTGAAATAATTATGAAATATATATTATTATTGCAATGTAATAACCAAATAGAAAGTTTAGTATAGTAAATAAGAAGTACTTTATTGTTGCAAAGGTCATGGATTTTATCCCTCTTGAGAGTAATTTTTAAATTGTTTTACATTTAACACTTAGGGATCGAAAAGGAAAAAAAAAAATAGTCTACGTGAAATATAAAAAAGAAAAAAGGAAAAAAATATGCCAACTCATAAATCACTCCTGATTTTAAAATGAAACCAAAATAACATTTGTGGTTATAATGTATTCTATATAGTGGTTTTCTCAACAAAAAAATATTTTTGAAGTGTATCAAAATTTAATCAAATTGAGAGAAGAAAAATAAATTTTGATTTCTTTTTTTTGGAATGATAATGTGTTTTAAAATGAGCATCATACCCCTTTATATAGTAGAGCATTCATAAAGATTCATAGAAAAAGAAACAATGGAAAAATCTCAAAATCGGTTATGGCAAGGCTACAGTCGATTATGCCAAGATATTTTAGGAAAGTTTTGTTTAGATTTGAACCAAAAATAAATTATCCTCATTCGACAATTGACCAGTTAGTGTTACACACCACATAATTGATTATACTACAACCATAATCTATTAAAGAGAACAAATATTTCATAATCAATTTTCTATACACCATAATTAATTGCGCCTAGTTAAAAAAAAATCTTCATTTTCCAAAGATTTTAAAAAAATATAACGTTGAAAAATAATTTTTGTGAGCGTGTGTATATATTTATCATTAAGTGGGATACACACTATTTTACAATGTGATACTAATAAGATAAAATCACTTATGCTCATATCACATACACACTTTATTCATATTCCTTATTTTGATGATGTTCAAACTATTTGATGTTTGTTGAGTCAATGGCTATAAACTTCATGTCAGACTTTTTGATTCATGTCTGTGATTTGATGATGTTCATAATATTTGATCTCTTTAGTTGATAATCAAATGATGCTTACACATAGAACCACACTCTAATCATATGACTCCATAAAGAAGTAGATATCTAAATAAGCGAGTCGAGATCCCTCGACAAGACAACAAACCCCTATTCAACTTAAAAATCATATACTAGAGATTTTTCACCACATTGCAAGGTAATAAACAAGTGTGAAACAAACTCTACAATTCCATCACACAATCCACGAGAAAGACCGTCAAGGTCAAGTAAGACACTTCAATAAATTATATTCCAGGGAGATTTTATCTTGGAGGAGTTGCTAAGAGAGGATTACCACTTTAGGGGGGCATAACTACACTAAATTGAAGACAAACAATTATACCAAACTATTAGTGGAGGTATTGGCACCATGATTCGCCTCAATAAAGTATTATAAAATGAAAACACTAACAACAACGATCGCTCTTAGAGATATAGTTCTCTGAATTGTCAAAAGAAGGCCATCGATCAACTATTACTCATAAACTAAACGGAATATTTTTGATTTAAGGTCCCAAACCAATGAGAAACCAACTTGACCCACCTTCTCACATTGTTGGTTGAAAATAAGATGAATCATATGAAACCTGACTCTAAGAGGAACAAACCCCAACCATAAGTCATCCCAAATATATAGGTACGCATTAAAATCTCCACATTTCTACCTTAGACTTTCCACAAGCTAGTTAGAGGAGACATCAACTTTAGAACCTAAAAGAGCGACCCATTTCAATCGGGTAGAAGAAGATCACATAGTAGAAATCCCACTCATTTGAAAGATGAAACAATTAGATTCTCATATCTAAAAGACAAGATATTCCTCCACACACTAGAAGTGTCAAAGCTATATTAACTAAGAGGAGATCACAAATGTCGATGCCACTTTTTTGCTTAGGTTTGTAGATATCAACCATCTAACCAAGGAATTTTAACATCTCCTTTACAAAATTGGGTCAATATTGATCTCAATGACTATTCTTTGCAAAGTCAACTTGGAGCTCAAAAGTAAGCACAAATTCCTTAAATTCGCCTTTAACATTCTAAAGATTTTGTATTAGAATTTATGTTAAGAGTAGACATCATTGACATACTGCAAAAATAAGTAAAATAATCAACTCTAAAATCAAAAATATGTTCTTAAAATAAGTATCCGAGTTTAAAATAAAGATTTTGTGAAAATATATGTAATCATTAGTTATTATTATCCCTTAAATACCACATATTATCATAAAAAGATTGTTGAATATTAAAAAGAAACTGATGTTGAATATCAACCAAGAAGAAGTTGTCCTTATACAAGTTTCCAATTTTCTATTTCGTTTAGGCAATAACTATTTATATAGAGAAAACTAGAACGATTAATGACCAACTAGATACATGCATATGGAACCCCTATTATATGTTTGAGGTTGACTTCTAAAAATCGTATAAAAAACTTGGCCGTTTATATGCACCATGCATATGTATGCTATATGCTAACACATCTCTTATCTTTGTCGTATTTAGATTATACGTATACTTATAAATATAAATATAAATATCACAAATTAAGGTGTGATGTAATACTTGGCTACACTTTGTAAGTTTATATATGACGCACATCCATAATAATAATTGAAAAACCAATAAAATATCAAGCTTACAACTTACAAGACGATGAACTAGTCACGTCGTTGCCAACTAGTTTGTAACGATAAGAATATAATTAGTTTATTTTTTATTTACAATAATTTAGACAAATTTTAAAACATTATTTTAATGTTTGTTTTGTTTTGAGAAAAACTGGTAAGTGTTACTCGTGAGAAAGTGGATGACCGCGCGCATGGCACGACGGGTAGTCTTTTCAAATATTTAATTGTTCATACCTAAGTATTGTTTTTGAGAAATTTTAATTAATAGGTTTTTGAATTTTTTAATCTATTCCATGATTTTTTTTGTCCACTCCGATGAAATTCTCAAATTATCTCTGAAAATAGAAATATATTTTCGGGGCGCACCTCAGTATGATAAAATTTACACCACACCGAAACTTAAGTTCTGGTTCTATACCGTAATTATATTTTCGGTTTCTTTTATAATGAAAATTTAGAAAATTTCATTTCATTTTCTAAGAAAATGATACATTACAAATCAATATCCTAGTGGACGTTGAACATAAAATGATACATAAATTGAACATTACAAATCAATATCCTAATGGACGTTGCAACATCCTCATAATGTCATCGACGGTTCTTGATAAAGTCGCATCTAGCTCGATTGAAATTTTCTCTTGAAAAATTCGATAAGTCGACCACATAGCCCGTAAATCGTCGCCATTCTTCAGTTCATGGTTCACGAACTGCAGATTTCCTTCGTTGTCAATTGATGGCGAGCAGTACTCGATCTTTTCTACCCTTCGACTGTCGCCGTAAGGAACAAGTTCCTACAAAGTTTCACGTACTTCTTCAATTGGAGTGTACACTGTGATCTTGAATTCGCAAGACAATACGTCGCTGGGAAAATGGACAACTCAAGCAACCCAGTCGATGTTCAATTTCATGTCCATTTCTGATTTTGTGTGTGTTGTTGTAGGGAAAAATATAAAAGGAAGGTATTTTTATAATAGAAAGATGTAAATATGGACCATAGAAATCCTATCTTTGTGTCAGTGATAATACCGGAAGTTAAATTTTGGTTTCTTACTTAAGACCAAAACCAGAATTTAATTTCTGGTAAATGCCATGGGTTTGAAAAACCAGAAACAGAACAGAAGACAACAACTATAACACAAAATCTCATATATTCAATTTTTTTTCAAGTGGTCAAATTACAAAAATGAGTATATTTCCACATCATTTTACATTATCAAAATGAAGTTAACATTACAATGCTACCTATGCTACTTGAAAGAGCCGAAAAAAGTGTCACAGGATAAATCCACCAGTGGCACCCCTTTCGAATTTTCCCTATTTATTTCTATATCTATTTCTCTCAACTGGTTGTATTCTTGCATCCTTTCCATGAATTTGTCCGGCCATGTCTCCGATGGTTCTGTGAAATGAAGCGTTCACTCTGGTGATGTCGGTGGTAGAGGGCATCCCGGTTTCAAGTAGACTTGAACAAAATGCCGTGGATTTGAAATCCATCCAACACAAATGATACGATCAATGGGATTTGATGTAGGAGTCGTGCGCAGAGGAAAAAAGTCTCCGAAAAACCGTATCTCATCAGATTAATACACACTCTGTCATACGCATTTGCAATGAGATGACCCATTTCAGGGAACCACATCCATTTGTCCTCCAGTACACATCAAACCTTAACAGGTACTAGTGCATGATGTATTTCCTCAACTTTCTCCTTACTCCCGAATCCACGTGTTTACAACTCTCTGTGTTCCGTCAACTTTGTGATCAGGGTATCTCGAACAGTGTTGTAATACTCTTCACGGCTACCTAGTAAACAAGAAATAGCTCGAAAGCCACAATTACCGTCACCGGCCACATTGACGATCATTTCAACGTATTTGTGCATGAAAAGCGGAATGTGATCAATGAACAATATTTTTATGGAGGCGGTGTAGGCGGTGGTTTGCTAATATGGGCACCTTTGGAAGCATATTTCTGAGATTTCGGTGTAGGTGAGTCGGAAAATACCTTTTCAACATGTTCATAATACGAAGGATTCCTCGTAATAGAATTGTCGCCCGATATAGGTTTCAACTTTTTCAGTGCACCTTTTGTTTTTACCGGTTGAGAGGGAGGTTTCAAATCCGTGGTCTCCGGAAACGCAATTTTTCTCAACTTTTATTTGATGTGGAGTTTGGTGGCATCATCCGCTCTCAAAAATCTCGCTTATATTGCTTCCCATTCTTTATGGATGAAGATATTTGATTTATCACTTTTTATTTTTCCGTCATCCTCAAAACTAAGTCTCTTCCAATGACTAGAGACCACGTTCATACGTATCGAAACATTACCACTCATCTTCTTGGCTATGACACAAGTACATGGGAGACCATATGTTTTCAAAATAGTGCACCCACACTTTGAGGTGTCATCACCAACAATTGAGGCTATTGTGGGCTTATGGAAAATATAATTAAGCGTCGTCCGAGAGATGTTACCGACCAATTTAGAATATAACATATTCTCCTTGAACCTGTGTTCCAACACCGTGATACTGCGACCAAATGACATTTGTATCCCATTATGTTGGTTCATGATCATATGGTTCACAGCTTCCTAACCCGTAATCAAATCGCCCTTGCTATTTGTGACACCCCGATTTAATTCAAATATTAAATAAGTGAGAATTTAATTATTTATTTAATTAAGGTCTTAAATATTTATATTATTGGATTAATTGGATCATTTAATGAGGAAAGGTTTGGAGGTGTTCAGAGGAAACGGTGGGTGTGAGAGTAAATCACTATACTAATTACTAAGTATTGATTATTTATTTTATTTGGAATATTAAAAGGAAAAGAAAGGAAATAGAAGCCTTTTTTGGAGAAAAGTCATAATACGTAGAATTGGAGAAGAGAAGAGAAGAGAGGAAAAGCCGACGCCGAGGAATTCAAGAATCATCGCGAGGTAAGGGGTGATTTCGTTTGGTTAATATGTCTTATGGGTTTTGGGAATCAACTGGGTAATTGGGTATGTTAGGAAATGGAATTGTAGGTTATAGCATGAAACCCTAAGTTGTGTCAGTGTATGGAGGAATTGATCAGTAGTGTGTCAGATGACTGATAGGAATGTGTAAATTATGTTGTTTGATGTTAAAATGGTGTAAAATGGCTTTAGATTACTGTTCCCAATATTACAATTCGTGTTTGAAAGTTTGAAAATGGTTATGGATGCATAAAGCTGTCAAAAATAGCAAATTTTGCTGTTATAGGTCGTGGAAACCGGTTCCCTGTGGGGAGGAACCGGGTTCCAGTTGTTAAAATTTCAAAATCTGGCATTTTTGTACATGGGAACCGGTTCCCTGTGAGGAGGAACCGGGTTCCCCATACAAAAATCCAGGGAGACCCATTTTTTAAAACGTGGGAACCGGTTCCCTGTGGGGAGGAACCGGGTTCCCCATACAATTTTCCAGGAAGCGTGTATTTTGAATTTGTGGGAACCGGGTTCTCCCAGTGAGGAACCGGTTACCACTGTGTATTTTTCCAAAACTTCTAAAACTTCAAAAATGCATATTTTCTAGACCGTAACTCCGATTCGAGTGCCGTTTTCGGCGTTATTTCTTAAATTTCAAATACTACCTTTTGGAAAGGAAAAAAAATATTATTTTCTTAAAATTATTTTTTAAAAGAGTCGGGCTCCCGATTTTGAAAGTATGGATTAATTAAGGATAATGGGAAATTAATATGAACGGCCTGAGTGATCGGATGGGCACTAATGCTTAGAATGTTGTGTTAATTATTCATTATGATTGAATGTGATACATTGATGATTGGAAATAAGTGAGTTATGTTGAGATCATAATCTTTGAGTTGGTTTAAATTGTTTGACAAGTTGAATGGAGATTGATGTTCATGTGATGTTCTTTTCCTTGTGGTTCATTTATGATCGTATTGGTAATTATGTGTTATCGTTATCATATACTGGTGATAGTCTTACTGATTGAAGAGTAAGCGTTTGGCATGTTTATGCTTTGTGATAATTTAATTCATGATTGTGTTGTTATCATGTGATAGATTGGTATTGGCATTATATGGAATGATGTTGTTATCATATTCCGTTGAATTGATGTTGCATGCTTTTATGATGCATGCATGAGCATTTGTTAAATTGGTTCATTCCCATTGTGTGGAAGCGAACTGGCAGAGCCAACAGACTTACCTGGTTGGAGGTGGTGAGACTAGATTCTTGACCCGATGGTTATGGGCGAATCATGGATTGGATTCTTGACTCAGTGTTCTGGGCGAATCATGGATTACACTGTCTTTCCACGAGTAAACGGAGCAATGGGTGAACTCGGTTCACGTGTTGGTACCACATGCATAGAGTCTGCATTGCATATGGGATTGTAACATGATTGGATGGTTTCGTGTTGCAATTGCCATTGTTAGATATACATGATCATAGTGTGAATGTTTTGGTGAATTGATTATGACTTTATGTTTAATTAATGATTTAATATATTCGATTATTCGTTGTATCTAAGAACGATAATACATATTATATTGAATTGAAATCTCACCCTTACTTTAACATTTCGGATCCGGTGATTAGCCGCTTGAGTTGGTGAGGATAGCTCTAGATTCGAGTTTAGTTAATCTAGTCCGCGTGTCAGTGTCGTGCTCTGGTAGATGTAACACTGGGGAAAACGATTGTTTGGGATCCTTTAACGGATATTTTGAATAGTTTTGAATTATGTTGATTTATTATCCTGGAATAACTGTTGGATGATGTATTCAGGATCTTGGTTATGTTTTCATTTCCCCTGTTAAACATGACGTTGAGTATGATTTATTTAATGAATATTCTTCAGTGAAAGCATGACGCTGTTTGGTCAAATTTTTATGATTTAAGTTGTGACGCCTCTTAATTATGAATAAACTCTGATTATTTAATCCTATAAAACGCGGGTAATTAGAAGGGGTGTTACACTATTTGCCAACCAATTTTTGAGACAAGCATGCACAGATTCAACTCGGTTTGATGTTGTATGTCTGAGGTGCATAACCTGACCAATCCATGCACAAATAAATTTCTCCTTCACCTGATCAAGTATTGTGCTCTCCACATATTTCAACAGATTCAGATATTTTTCACAAACAACTCGGAATTGTAAAACAACATCATTATACATCTCTTTTGTAGATGCATTAACAATAGCATTCTGTGCAGCCATGATTTTATCCACAATAACACTGGACTTTACAAACTTTCCATCTTCACCAGCTACTTGTTTCGACCCCACAGCAGGTTTAACCCGAGTTCTCAGATTTTTTGTAATATGGTACCTATAAATTAATGCGGACGAAGTCGAAAATACGGTTGCAACGACATTCATTAATGTTGTATCATGGTCGGTAACAATAACCTTTGGCATATCCTCATGGTCCTTCAACATTGACCTATACACCTCTAAATCTCATTGAAAGTTGTCTTCTTTTTCGCACTCGAGAAATGCGAAACCAACTGAGTGGGTCTTCTCAGTCGATGTAACACCAACAATTTCCAACAACGGTAGCCTGTTGTAACACGGTGGGAGAATTGACTTGTTTGTTTTGCGTTTTATCGCAAATGTTGCGGTTAGCAAGAGTCTCCACCGACTTTTCTTTTATCCAAAAAAGGAAAGGTGAAAAGAACAAGAAAGACCTTTAATAGCTTGTGAGTACGGGAGGTAATTAAGAAAAGGAAAGGTGTTAACACCCTTTCCATCCGTAGTCGTCTGCGGGCTCTTAATTGCTTTAGCTCACTTTTAAAAACTCGTTTTTTTGTGTGTGTGATTTGTTTTGAAAATATTTTGACTTTGACTTTGTAATGATTCTTGTATCAGTCCCCAAGAATGTATACAAAGTATTTGAAAATAGTTGTTTTGAAAAATGTGAGGTGTGGAAAACGATTTTGTTTTGAGCAAGCAATTAAGAGTTATTACCCACTCAAAAAAGGTCATTCTTAAAATTTTTCTTCTCCTTTAGGACAGTGCTATCCATACCATTAGTTAGTAGGTAGCCATATCTGTTGGATGTGAAGGGACAAATGTAGGGTCATCGTATGATCATTGAAGGCAACATGTAAGGATACCTTAGCAATTCAAAGAGACGATCATCACTTATTCGTATGCAACAACCGAGGGACGAGATCATCTATTCGTAGGCAACATCGAGGGTCATTGAGGGACTATGATCTTTGTGATGATTTAACTGAGGAACTTTGCTAATGGTATCCTTACGTTCGAGGGGCATGACTATTTTTATTCGAAGGCAACAAGAGAGATTACCCTAAGGTTGTGAGTGTGCAAAATGTGTTGTTTTTAGATATTTGTCTTGAGATTAAGGTTATCTAGCGTTGCTTTTAGATCTTGTCGTACAATCATATTAACATGCATCTAGACAGTTAAATATTTGCGGAAAAATAAAGGTGCATAAAGTAAATATCCTACGCTATTACAGGGCTTTGGGGCAGTTACATAATAGGAGGTGCGGAAAAGTAAATGTGCGAGAAAAATAAATCTACGCTATTACAAAAATATCCTTGCGACTTATACATCGATTTCTAGAATTTAAGCAAGAATAAAGCAATAAATAAATAAGAGAAAAATGTTTTAAATGTTAGGAGAATGTTAAAAAACCTAATTACTAAAAGAAAATATTTTTTGTGGTTTTTTAGAAATCAATTTTAATTAAGAAAAATCTAATCCTAAGTTAATTAGAAATAAATTAAGAAAAATGTTTTAAATGCAAAGAAAATTAAATCATTTTTATGTCAAAAATTAAATAAAGATTTTTAAAACCTAAATCTAAAATCAAAACATTTTTAGGGTTTTTTATGTGTGAAAAAAAATTGTGAAAAAAATTAAAATAGGTTGAAAAAATCACAGGAAATTAGAAAGTGTTAAGAAAATAAGTGATAAAAAATTAATTTTGGCCCTGAAAGGTGTTGAACTCGTGACCTGAGGGTCACAGGTTCAAAATTACGCCACAACACCACTTGCCAATGGTGTTTAGATCACGCCTCTGGATGTATGTATGTGTAACCTGTAAAAATCAGAAACTATTGAAAAAAGTTGCAAAAGGCAAGGATCGAACCCGTGCCTTAAGAGAGTGAGAGGACTAGCATACACATGGTTAACCACGAGGGTGGTGAGACATCCATTCATTTGGATACAGTCATAAATATATATGCCATTTTAAAATCATGAAATCTGATTTTATAAACACACACGCGCGTGGAACCCCTGGTTTTTAAATAAACGAATCAGGTTGAGCCACACCAGCCCTCGCCTGGGTCAACAAAGTCAGAGACGCCAGAGTCAAGCTCCGGTCGTCTTCCCCGGCCACCTGGAAAATCAAAACCTGCAAACGATGAATGTGACCTCAAAATCTTGATTTTGATTTTTGATCAATTCTTTAGAAACCCTAATTTAGAAACTTTTGATTTTTGATCAATTCTTGAATTTTCTTGATGAATCATGATCGAACCTTGATCAAATGATGAATGTGACCTCAAAATCTTGATGTTGATAAAAAATGATGAAGTTTGACTGTATGTTGACCATAGTTGACTTTTGTCTAATACAATTGATTTTCAACCATCTAAGCAATTGAATGAGCAAATTTGATCTTTGAGGCTTGAAACTTAACATGGAGGTATTTTGAAGCAAATCATGAGGCATGATATCCATCAGAGCCATTAGAAATCACCTTTGACTTGAGATTAACAAAACCCTACTTGTGGGTTGATTGCTTAGGATAGAGTTTGTTTGATCAACCCCTGTGTAATTCTTGAGTATGGAGATGCATCTTGATCTCAAAAATAGGAGGAAAAATTTGGGGGTATAACACATGTACTTGTTTGTTTTGTACGTATAACCCATTACGAGCACGGTAGGAAACATGTTGAACAATTTAATAGAATCAGGATGAGTCCAATAAATGTCTCTTACAGTTACACCATTATCCCCCCGTCGGTGCCTACAAACATAATTGTTGTCATCAAGAACTTTCAAAAGGTGTTGCATTTCGGTTTAATCCTCCTGAAGGGCTAACTTTGTTTGATAGCACTTACTGTACACTTGTTTGATATTAGAGGTGCTCTCCGGTCTTTTGCGCTTTAAAGTTGCAAGAATTTTTTTGGGAGGTACCAAATTCAATGTCATGTCGAAAACACAAATTTTCTCATCCGGAAGTAGCCAACATGCTATTGGATGACCGACTAGCTTTGGAGTTAAATCATGATTGTGTTCTCCGCTAATCATATTAAACTTCAACTTATTGTTGGTCATGAGATAACCACGCAAACAAAACACACACTCCTATTTTCTTGTGCCGTTTTCCTCGCGTTTCAAAATTTGAATGCGAGCCACATATCTTTCGCTCCTTTCGCAAGTCACAATAACAAACACATTTCTTCTATCAGTGTTGTTATCGGACCTTGCTATCATAGTAGCAAATCCTAACCTTGTTGCCTCTAAACGAATCACTGCAACATATCGTCCTGAAATTCAAATTCTTGAACATTTTCAAAATGTTGATGAATATTGACCGCCTTAATTACGTGGGGCGGAACAACGACCGACGATACAACTTTGGTCACATCAGGCTTAGGAATATTATCGGGGTGCACCATACCTATTTAACATAATAAAAATTATTGAAATTCCTGGCAGCAGATACGTGATGTCACAGAGAATGTTATGACACAAGATCGACACTATGTTACAGCTCACACAAGAATACAAAGCGAGAAAGAACACAATAAGTTGTTCACCCGTTCGGTTCAACAAACCTACATCCGGGGCTACCAAGCCGTGGAGAAAGTTCACTATTAGCGATCAATTCAAGACCCTACACCAACACATGATGCCTTCTCACTTAATCACTACCCAATGATCCTTTTACCTAAGTCCTACTTAGATATGAGTTCCTACTCACTCCCCCTCAATCACAGCAGTGATATCAACCTATTGACTAATTGAATTGTGAAGACACACTTCAATAAAATATCTTGATCTTGCTTCACAGCTTCAATCAAGAGACAAACACTCGTGCTTTAAAGCTTTGAGTGATAAAACTACCCTTACAAAGAAATCCTAGTCCAATGCACTTATCAATTGATAGTTGCTTGGCTCACAAGAGAAACTAGAATTACACAATACCAATGTTACAAATCCTAATAAGACACAAACACAAGTCGCTATCTCTTCAATACATTCAAAGGCGTGGCAGCAGAGTAAGGGTTCTTTTCCTTTTATAGAAGCCCGAAACTTCGTTTTGGCTTCCATAAAGATAGCTAGGGTTCACTTAATTTAATCCTAAAAACATGGTCTTTTCAACAACCAATTTAGGTTTAATTAAGTTTAACCTAGCACCACGTGAGCATGCTTTCTAATAATGAAAAACAATATTTAGCACTCAACAAACTTCCGAAAAATCTCAGAACAAACAGATTCTCGCAGAATGTCGAATGTCATAACATCCGTTATGACATCACTGCTTCTCAGAATTTCCAAGTGCTTTAGCTTCCGCCGAAATGTCTTTAATCATCCTTAGCAGGTAGGATTTATCTTCAATCTCTGAATGTCATAACATCTATCATGACATTGCTAAATCCTAGTTTTACCAAAATTAATGCCAACCTAAATGTTCGCGTTAAAAGGTGACGCGCCTGAGGATGCGAACGTGAGTTCAGATCTTCTGGTACGCAACGATTTAAATCTTTTGATTTGTTTACAAAGATGCCGCGAGCATCAAGCTTTATTATTTTCAACACAAGAAAGATGATTTAATGATTATGAAAAAGGGGAAAGCTGAAATACCCTCAATTGATATTGATATGCGTAACGACTAGCGCAAACTAGACGTAACGGGGAGATTCCGAGTAAGGGGATTGTTATATAAAGGGAAAAGATGGAGCACCCTAAATATATGTAGTTATCTACAGCTTTATATATGAATACGTTTGATATGTTTGTGTGTTTTAATTGCTATTTCTATGATTGGGAAAGTTTCTCCTTTGGATTTTTAGAAACAGATTGTGTGAGATTCTAGGTTTATTATGATTGTGCTCGCAAAGATCTGTGGATCTTCTGCATACATATCCCCTAGTGGGAATCAGAGTATTTGTATCTCGGATCTACAAGGTTCTATGGTTTGTTTGGTCTGAGGGAGATAGAAATTTGCTCGGCAAGGATGAGACCTTGTGCCTACGTATTCTCAAAAGGATGTTGAGAAAGTCAGAGCAATCGTAGTTCCCACTTATGCTAGTGGAAAGCAACGGATGTTATTAAGAGAGATAAATGTCATCTTAATGAAAAATGTATCTAATCTATTTCATCACATACATTTTTGAAAAGTTTGATTGATTAGAATCTTTCGTCGTAAGTATTAGGTGTTTTGCTTGAGTGTACAAGCGTTACCACTTACATGTTTAAGAAAGATGTTTTGAAAAAGATGATTAAATCTTTTAACTGTAAGTATTGGGTGTTTTGCTTGAGTGTACAAGCGTTACCACTTACAATTAAGAGATGTTTTTGTTTGAAAACAGTTTTGAAAAGTTTTTGACTGTATGTGATGTAATGGATGAGATATTTCTTCCATAGAGATGATAGATGTCTAAATCTCAAGGAGAAATTGATTGGATTAAAGGGATGCTTTTTAAGAAGCCCATGGGTCCTTGTATTGTTAGCCCAAGAGGAGGCATTCCGAGGGTCATCGAGGGTCATCGAGGGTCCTTGTATGAAGCTCAAGAGGAAGCTATAGGGTATGGCTGGTTTTGGCTTGAAAGGGATTTCACCGAGAAATCATCCTTTTCTGAACAAGAGCAATTTCACCGGGAAATTTTACTCTCTGGGGAATTTGAAAGTGATTTCACCGGGAAACCATCCTTTCAGGGTTCTATCTTAGCGCGGGTGATTCTTTGTATTGGAAGCCCAATAGGAGGCTGTTAAGAGATTTCCCTGTCTCTTTCATTGTATGATGCCCAAGAGAAGGCTAAACTCAAAGAGGAGTTCTTTTGAACGAAGCCCAAGAGGAGGCTGACTCAACAGGGAAGTACTGTCTTATATGAAGCCTAAGCGGAGGCTAACTCTGTGGGGAGAGTTTCTTTGTACAAAGCCCAAGAGAAGGCTAAACTCTGTTGGAGATAAAAATATCTTGTATGAAGCTCAAGAGGAAGCTATATCATGCTGGGGATGGATTGTCTTGTATGAAGCCCAAGCGGAGGCTAAACTCAACTGAGGATGAGTTATCTTGTATGAAGCCCAAGCGGAGGCTAAACTGTGGGGAACCTATTGATTAGTCTAATTGTTATGTTATTATTAGACGGTTGTATAAACAGGTGTGTGTGTGTGTGATATGTATTCACAGGAGTTTATGAAGGGAATATAAACAATGCATGATGTTTATTTACAGCAGTTTATGAAATATAAACAAGTGTCTGTGAAACGAACGTTAAAACGAGCGCAACTTGATTATTCACAAGTTTGTACTGTGTACAAGGAAATGAATATGTACACGGACGAGTTTTTATGTACAAAGAAAAATGGATGTACATAGGAGGGTTGGGACTTACACCATAAGGGAGGCCCATTGATTTGAAAGTAGTTTCACAGGGAATAATGCTCCTTTCAATATCAATGGTATTCAGTGTAAAATGTACAGATGAAACGGAAATAATTGATTGAAGTTTTATCTGTAAAAGGTATCTGTATTATGTACAGATAAAAAGTTTGATATGTACAAGGAAAAGATTATGTATGTACATAAAGAATGTTTGGTTTGTGTATACACAAGTGAAGTGAGAACAAACGATCGAAGTTTGTCTGTACTTGAGTATAAAAAAGTATCTGTATTATGTACAGATAAAAACTTGTATGTGTTTTGAAAGAATTTGATATGTACAAAGAAATATTATGTACATAAAAGAATGTTATGAGACTTACACCGTGAGGGAGGCCCATTGGTTTGAAAGCAGTTTCACAGGGAATAATGCTCCTTTCAATACCAATGGTGTCGGTGTATAAACAAACGAATGAAAACAAACGAACGAAATTTGTTTATGTTTGAATATTGACAATGATGATTTGAGTATGTACAAGTAAAACTAAGTATGTACATAAAGGATTGGGACTTACACCATAAGGGTGGCCCATGATCGATCGAGAAATTCGAGAGAAGACGAAATCAGTTTTATCGTTTTAAATCGGATTGATCATGGTAAAAGATGCAAGTTTGATGAAATGTTTTGAAAAATGATTTGAAAATGTGAGGTTCATTTATGAAAAGTTTTGAAAAAAATCGGAAGTCGAAAACTTGAAAAATTCACCTTTTAAGGAGGTTTGAAAAGTGTTTAGAACGTCGTTTTCGGCTCGATTAAAATTTAATCAGATGAAAGTTTTTTCTGAAAATTTTTGCATTATCACAAAATAGATGTATTTATTGACAAGTGTTTAAAAAATCATCTCAAAATGAGAAGTTTTGATTGGTAAAAAAAAATGTTGAAAGTTTGATAAAAAAAACATGAAAAAATTGGAAGTTTGTAAAAAAGAATGGTCTTGGTGGGTTTTGAACCCATGACCATGAGGTGGACCACGTGGCAAGAAGAACTTAGAGGCAAGCAGACAACCACTAGGCCAAACGCGTATCTGTGTTAGTGGATTAAAACACGCGTTGACATAAGATTGGATATTTTAAATATTTGAAAATCAAGAACACATGAAGAACGCGCGCAGCCTGGGTTCGTGTTTTGATTTTCAGAAATCCAAATTCAACCTAAAATCTTCGTTTCTTAATGAAATCCAATGATGTAAACATCAAAGTTGCTCGGTTTTGCACCACGAATATGAATATGTATGTTAATTTCATTTATATTAAGCCCAAAACGTTTTGGTTTCGAAGAACACTCATGAACCCTAATCTGAAAAACTCAAATTAAATGATGAAGGTTTGATGATTCTTGGATTTTTTTGAGGGTTAATGATCGTTTTTAGTGCAGAAAAAGAATGGCCAAGAGCTTTTTTCAATTGGTGCAAGGAATATGGATATCACAGTTCATATGCTTACCTGGAAAAAAATGAGAATCGAGGAAGCTTAAATCGTGTTTCCAGAACTAGTTTGAGGATTGCTACACCTTCATCGGCATGTATGGAAGCTTTGTGGATAGCCTGCTTGCCTTGAATCCTTTCCAATTACTCCAGCCAAGTCCACCTACAGTCAATTCAAAGTGAAACTCGAAAATGGGGTTAATGGATTTACAGGTTGTTGTTCTTGTTTTGGATCAACTCCATGATGTATATGGATTGTGTTTGGCTGCTCAGAACTCAAAGGAATCAAGCCAAGCTTCAGTTTCGATTGTTATGGCAGTTTTGGAAGCTTATGTGCATAAGATGCAATTTCTGATTTCCAGCCTTGTTCAAGTTAATTTTAAGTTTGGAACAAGTTTAATAATGATTATGCAACATGTTGGACACCAAATTTCATCATGTTTTCATTGAATTTTGAAAGTTGCAGTATACAAGCGTTACCACTTACTGTTAAGAGATGTTTTTGTTTGAAAATCAAGTGTCATGGAGCCTTATGTTTCAATTTCAAACGTATAGCTAGACTCCATGGATTTGAGAGTTCTTGGACATTTTGGAAAGATTTTTCCATGATCTACAACTTTCATGTTTTGAGTTTTTTCAAATTCCAATTGGAACTTGGTGAAAAAATGGCTTGAAGTTTGGAAAAAGTAAGAAATTTCAACACTTAGAAAAAATTTTAAGTATAAAAACTTTTGACTTTTTGTTGACTTTTTCAAATTCTTTGATTTTTTATGATCATGATGGATCATGTGAAGTATTTTGATGATGGAAAAAGTTTTGTTTTGAAAAATTTGACCAAAAGTCAAAGTTTGACTTTTCTGTGCAGATGAAATTTCATCAGATGTTTCTGAAAACGACTGATGAATTCTGTGAACCTCTGTGATGTTTTGAATCCAGAAATTAGGTCAAGATGTTGTATCTAAGATATAATGACCAATCTCTATCCAAAAAAGTCAATCACTGCTCAAAAAATCAGAGAATGCCTATGCTCGACCAAAACCCTAATTGGTCGATCCTCGATTGATTTGTGAGAAAATTTGATATATGAGGATTGAAAGCTGATGATTTGATCAAGATAGATCAAATGGAGTGAGAAAATATCAAACCCTAATTGGTTAGCTCTTGAATCAGATAAAAATCTGATGAAACCCTAATTTTGACCTGTGAATGCTACACCCGATTAATGCTGTCTGAGCTGTTAGTTGTGCAATGATGCAAATGTAAGGTGGTATATTAGGTCAAAATTTGGGGTATGACACTAAAAACACTAACAAACTCCCCCTTTGGCACATTTTTGGCTAAAACTACCTAACACATCAGAGAACCTATGCAGCAGAAGACAATAAACTAGTTCTAAGCTTTCCTAAGCTTTCCTAAGCTTCAAGTAACTAGAACTTAGAGAAGATAAATTCTACCCATACAAAAATCCCACAATTCCCACAATTGCCCCATATACAAAATTGAAAACAGTCCATACAATTCCCCAAAGTCCCATACTACTTTCACACAGTAGTTCTTCTCCCCCTTTTTAGCCATAAAGGGCCAAAGGAAACAATACAAGTTCCCCAAACTTTTAAACAAACAGTACCAGAAACAAATATACCAGCATATAATTAAGTACCAGCATTGTTTTTAGGAGTACACATCTGTCAATACAATGATTACAATCATCCAAAATGAAACTCAATGGGAAAAAAACAAGAATCAAAACAGAGCAGAAAACAATTGACAGAAAAAAAATGACAAATCAAACACAACAGCAACTTAATCAGTTGCTCTCCTCTGCTGAAGAGACATCTTCATTGTCAGCAGCATCAGCCTTACCAGAAGCTTGATCAGACTTTGCAGGTTCAAGAGCTTTCCTTTTCTTGGCCATTGGTGTCCTTTTGCATTTTGAACAGCCAGCAAATTTAGCTCTATACTTCTTTGAAGAAGTTCCAGTTCTGGTTATTTGCTCATCTTGAGAACCAGAAATACCATCCTTTGCTTTGACAGGGAAATCAGCAGAAGAATCAGGGTCCACATGAGTTGCCTGGACGTGATCATCAGATGTCATGACATTCTTTGTGACATCTGGATCATCTGCTAAACTAGGGCTAGCAGGTCTTTGATTAAGGGGAACAGAAATTCCAGGAACAGAGTGATGTTCGTCTAGGATTCTGGTGACTATCCTAGCAATGGCTTCTTCTACATACTTGGTACCTTCCCTATTTCTTATCTCAGGGGGAACAGATGAGGATGAGGCAGAAGTCTTACCAGTAGACGCTGATGAACCTTGATCATTCCGTTCATGCTGATTCCGAGTCTGCCATTGAACGAGGGAGACCTTCACAGTTCAACATTCATGGCTGCCGAATGCCCTAATCTCACCATGGTGGGAGATGAATCGAGTCTTGGGAAGAAGAGGATGAAGAAGACATATCTGGGATATATTGAAGAACGAAGAGAATTTGAAAGTATCTTGTGGGTGGAGAGGAAATGATACTTTCAATAAGAGGTTATTATATGGAGGTGTCTCTTGATATTCTTGAAACCTTTAAAATAAGAGGAAAATAAAGAAATGACCCATTCAACTTTATTTGAAATACACGGTTTTTTCTCCTCTTTGTAAGCAATTTTAATTGCTACAATTCCTCATATTGACAAATGTCCAGTTTGCTCCTTAAATTCTCAAATTGACTAGCATCAAGAGCTTTAGTAAATATGTCAGCCAGTTGAAGTTCAGTGACTACATGGTCCAGTTTAATCACTTTCTCCTCCACAAGGTCTCTGATGAAGTGATGTCTTATGTCAATGTGCTTAGTCCTACTGTGTTGTATAGGATTCTTTGAAATATTAATAGCACTCAGATTATCACAGTACAATGTCATGACATCCTGTGTGACATTGTACTCAGACAACATCTGCTTCATCCAGACCATTTGAGAACAACTGCTACCAGCTGCTATGTATTCCTTCTGGACAAGGACACACAATTTTGCTTTTTGTGAACCAAGAAACCAGATTGTTTCCAAGAAGAAGCATCCTCCGAGGTACTTTTTCACATCAAGACTACCACCAACAAGATCACAATAACCGGACAAAATGGGTTCACATCCATGGAATACGAATACCATAAGTAGGTTCCACTTACATACTTCAGATTCTTTTCACCGGTTAATGTGACTCACTTTAGGTTCACTTGGTATCATGCACATACCCCAACAAAGAAATGCAATGTCGTCTGTTAGATACAACAAGCTCCCTATCATGCTTCTATACAAACTTTGATCTACCTTTTCACCATTTGTGTCCTTGGATAACTTCACATGTGTGGGAGCAGGAGTCCTTTTATGGTGGCATTCTCCATTCCAAACTTTTGACAATATTCCTTGCATATTTGCTCGTGAGAGGAATGTTGAGTCTTCCATCTGTGTGACTTGCGGTCCAAGAAAGTAGGTCAACTCTCCCATAAGACTCATTTCAAACTCACTTGCATTTGATTGGCAAAATGTTTCACCATTGTCGACATTCCACCAAATACTATGTCATCCACATAAATTTGAGCAACCATTATCTTTCCTCCTTCATTCTTGACAAAGAGAGTTTTATCCAAGCCTCCTTTTCTGTAGCCTTTGTCTGTAAGGAACTTGGTTAGCCTTTCATACCAGGCCCTAGGAGCTTGCTTTAGTCCATATAGGGCTTTCCTTAGTTTGTAGACATGATCAGGGAAACTTGGATCCACAAATCCTTTAGGCTGTTCTACATATACTTCCTCATTTAAGTACCCATTTTGGAAGGCACTTTTCACATCCATCTGAAATAGTTTGAATTTCAGAATGCAAGCAACCCCTAGAAGTAGTCTGATTGATTCCAGTCTAGCCACTGGTGCAAACGTCTCATCAAAATCAATCCCGTCAACCTGAGTGTAACCCTGAGCAACAAGTCTAGCTTTATTCCTGGTGACTGCCCTTCTGCATCAGACTGGTTCTTGTAGATCCATTTTGTGCCAATGATGTTTGTTCCTTCTGGCCTAGGAACTAATTCCCATACTTCATGTTGCTTGAATTGGTTCAATTCATCTTGCATTGCTCCAATCCAGAATTCATCACTTAGAGCTTCTTTGACATTCTTTGGTTCTATCTTTGACACAAAACAAGAGTTTGAGATTCCGGATCTTGTAATGACACCTTTGGTTGGGTCCCCAATGATGAGATCCTTTGGATGATCTTTTCGAATTCGATGGAAGGATCTTTGTTGACTTCTCGTTCGGATATTGGAGGAGAAGGTTGGTGCATCTTCCTTATCGTACTTGAGGTGATGTCTCAAACCATGTCTCAACATCATATGGGACATTGTGTTCTGATGATGATCATCAACAATGACATTAATAGACTCCATCATAACCTGGGTTATGGAGTTGAATACCTATATGCTCTGTGTTAGTGGAGTATTTTAAAATGCCTTCATCACTCTTAGAATCCATTTTTCCTTTGATCACGATCTGAATATAGCATTCTTGCCAAATACATGGAAATATTTCACAGTTGGTTTTCTTCCTTCCATAGTTCATACGGTGGAGGAAGATCCTTTCTTAGGGTGACCTGTGAACATAGCAAGTTGTATTCATAGCTTGACCCAAAATGAATAGGAAGATTCTTAGCATGAATCATTGCTGGCGATTCTGTATGGTCCTATTCTTTCTTTCCACCACCCCATTTTGTTGAGGTGTTATAGGAGAGGAAAACTCATGATTAATTCCTTCGAGGAGAGAATTCATCAAATTTGTTGTTCTCAAACTCCTTTATTACGACAATACAATTTCTCTCTTTGAAGTCTTTTGCATAGCTCCTTAAAGACATCAAATACATGATTTTTCCTTGATGAAGTTTATGTAACTGAGAAGTCATCCACAACAACATAGGCATATCTTTTTCCACCAAGGCTTTCAACCTTCATAGGCCCCATCAAATCCATATGAAGCAGCTTTGGAAGTGGTCGATGTCTAGACATTGGGTGTGACATTCGGTTTGCTTTCAACTTGACATTCACCATGACTCTTCCTTCATCAATATGGAGTTTTGGTATCCCTCGACCTCCATAGTGATGATCTTTTCATCCCTCCGAGATGGATGTCCAAGTTTTTGATGCCATATACCTCCTTTTCATCCTTGTCTATAGGGAAAGAGAGGTTAGTGTTCTCGATTCTCACATGTAGCGTTGTCCTTTGATCGACTCCTCTCATAACAACTTCTTGTTTATCATTGATTACAAGACATTACGGTGAAGTTGACTTTAAATCCCATATCATATAGCGACTTATGCTTATGAGATTGAGCAAGTTTTTACCATCAACACTCCATTTAGATTTGGAACTGGTCCAAGTTTCCAACACCCTTGATTTCTCATTTAGCTCCATCTCCAAAAGTAACAAAGGGTAGAGTGAGGTTTGACATTACTAAGATTTTTAAACCAATGCTGCTTGGAACATCCATCAAAGTACCAATCTTCCTTTCTAGAGAGGTGTGTGCTATCAATTGCTCTTCTTTTTGAGTGTAGGGTACTTTGATGTTCTTAGGCTCAACATAGGGAGTCGATTGGGAACCCATGTAACCTATAGAGAAGGGTTTTATGTGTCCAAACCTTCCACAATGATGACATTCCATCTTTGAAACTTCTTATTCATGTTTCTCGATCCGATGTTGGCCCCGATGTTGTGGACATTGGCCGGTTAGGTCTTCTTCTGTTATCAAATTTCTTTGCATCTACATGGAAAGAATTTTTTGTGACATCTGCTTTGGTTGGTTTCCCATGCCTCTTTTTTTTCTTGTCACATATCCTAGACCATGCTTATTTCCAGATTTTGTCCAATCAAGAATTTCTTCCCGTTTCATTGGTCAACATCTTGAGACTTAGTCATATGATCAAGCTTGATTTCAACACTATAATCTCACTATTGAGATGACTTATAGTGATTGTATTCTTTCCATTTTTTTTTCGACAGACTTCACCACGATACGTTTCTTGTAAGTATCGCAAGTTCTTCAAAGGTCACTTCCTCATCACTAGAGTCATCATCGATTGCCACTTTCGTAAGATGCTGACAAGTTTGGCTGATTCCTTTGACATCACTACTTAATTCACCATCGGACAAGTAACATTCATTCCTTTCTTTTGTTTCTTAAGAAAGGTAGGACATTCACTCTAATATGTCCAAATCCTTCACATTCATGACATTGGACTTTCCCCTTGACTTTTTTTTCTTGACTTGGATCTTCTTGGATTCATAAGATCTGCGATGTCGATGCAATGTCCTTGACATGTGACCTTGACTTTGGATCAATTCTCCGATCGGTTTGTTGAACTGCTTCCAAGCATGGCTATAGCTTGATATCTTCTCCTCATCTTCCTCCTTGCATCCTCTTGAATTGGATACAAGTGCTATGCTCTTGTTCTTCTTGTCATTTCATGATTCCCATCTCAAAAGTCATAAGAGATCCTATCGGTTCTTCAACCTTCAAGGTGCGATGTCTGAGCCTCTTCTATTGCGGTGACTTTCATTGCAAATCTCTTAGGCAAGGATCGAGAATCTTTCACCACTTCTCTTGACATCTTTTCACCAAGTGCTCTGAGGCATTGGCATTTCCAAAATATTCATGTGAAATTCATGAATATTCTCATCTTCCTTCATCTTCAAATTCTCAAATTTGGTAGTGAGCATCCAAGTCTTGACATCTTCACCTTGGATGTTCCTCATGAGTAGTTAGAGTGTCCCAAACATCCTTGGCCACCACATTGATGAACCAATCGAAGATATTCTGTCAATATGAATGAGCATTCAATGCTTTAGAGTTCCCTAGAGCTAGCTCTTCTTCCTCTTTGCTCCATTCCTCCTCGTGTTTCAAGACAGAGTGCCATCTTTCTCAAGCTTGGTGGGATGTTTCCATCCTTTGTCGAGCTCTCCAAGCTTTAATGTCTAGTGACCTCAAGAACACAATCATCGTGGTTTCCAGAGTCATAATTGGATCCATCCAAGATAGGTGGTCTACCTCCAAATCCTCCTTCTTTATCCATTACGCCAAAACTATTATCCCTAGATCTCACCCAAATAACAAGGTGGTGCCCGCCCGATGCCAATTGAAATGGCAGCGATACGTGATGTCACGAGAATGTTATGACACAAGATTCGACACTATGTTAACATTCACAAGTGAATACGTAGCGAAGAACACAATAAGTTGTTCACCGGTTCGGTTCAACAAACCTACATCCGGGGCTACCAAGCCAGGAGAAAGTTCACTATTAGCAGATCAATTCAAGACCCTACACCAATACACTGTTGACACCTTCTCACTTAATCACTACCCAATGATCATTTTACCTAAGTCCTACTTAGATATGAGTTCCTACTCACTCCCCCTCAATCACAGCAGTGATATCAACCTATTGACTAATTGAATTGTGAAGACACACTTCAATAAAATATCTTGATCTTGCTTCAAAGCTTCAATCAAGAGACAAACACTGTGCTTTAAAGCTTTGAGTGATAAAACTACCCTTACAAAGAAATCCTAGTCCAATGCACTTATCAATTGATAGTTGCTTGGCTCACAAGAGAAACTAGAATTACACAATACCAACTGTTACAAATCCTAATAGTACACAAACACAAGTCGCTATCTCTTCAATACATTCAAAGGCGTGGCAGCGAGTAAGGGTTCTTTTTATAGAAGCGATCCCGAAACTTTTTGGGCTTCCATAAAGATAGCTAGGGTTCACTTAATTTAATCCTAAAAACATGGTCTTTTCAACAACCAATTTAGGTTTAATTAAGTTTAACCTAGCAGCCACGTGAGCATGCTTTCTAATAAAAAAACAATATTTAGCACTCAACAAACTTCCGAAAAATCTCAGAACAAACAGATTCTCGAGAATGTCACTGAATGTCATAACATCATTATGACATCATCTTTCTGCAATTTCCAGACAACTTTAGCTTCCATTGTGTCTTTAATCATCCTTAGCAGGTAGGATTTATCTTCAATCTCTAAATGTCATAACATCTATCATGACATTGCTAAATCCTAGTTTTACCAAAATTAATGCCAACCTAAAAACACTAACAATTATAAATACACAATTCACAGTGAAAACTGCTGCATAATTTCAAAACAGAGACAAAACCGAAAATAAACTTACGGTTTAGTTCAATTAGAAACCAGAAATAAACATCTGGTTTGTACGTAACCTTATTTTCAGCAAAATGTAACAGATTCATGCGGTCAATGAGGGATAAAAGGGATGATGTTTACCTGAAATTCTTCTTTGGTAAGGTTTTTCTGATATGATGAACAAAAAAAGTATAGATTTGGAGTGGAAAATGGATTGGCAATGAAGAGGGTTTTGGAGAGGTTTGAAGGAGAAAGTGTAAAATGGTGGTGATCACCATGGTTGCTGCTTATAGCAATCAGCTTCATGAAAAAACCAAAAATAAACTTCCGGTTTCATACAAAATATTCAAGTGGCATACAATTCAATGTTCCCGCTTCTATGACCGAAGTTATAGTTCCGGTTACATATCGGAGGTTAATCTCCGGTACTGTTTTTTACAATTTCAGGGGTCACACTATATTTTGAACAGTTTGAACAAAATAGAGTGTGAACCAAAAATAAACTTCTGGTTTTCAGAAGGGTATTTTGGGGTTTTCATGGGGTGCGCCCCACCCTTATAGGGTGGGTTAAGAAATTCACATTGGCTTTGACAATATTATTTGCAGGATGCAATATAGTATCCAATTTTACACACGCAGATAAACAATTGTATATATATATATATATATATATATATATTTCATGCATAAAATCCACTATTCGAGGTATAGAGAGTAACCAGGATGTAAGAGTAGTCGGCTAGGCATAAGTAGGTGATTTCCACTAAGGAATACACCCTGACTCATAGGGCTGGACCTATTGGAGCTATGAGGTCGGAGGTGCCGAGGACTCAAGCTTAACAAGAGGTGAAAAGTCAGCTGTCAGACACACACTCTGGAGCCAGGGGGTTACTACCAACTCGGCAGTTATGGGAGCGTTATGAGGAAGTCGACCCTTCAAGGTTGTAACCGCTCATTTATATGTGACGTCGTACGTTATGAAAGTAACCATCATTGGTGACGGCAGACGTTACTTACCTTTAAGGCAACTCAGTTATGTAATGTGGAGAATCACAGACGTTACATGCATCAATCATTGAAGGCCCATACACCTCTATAAAAGGTCTCCCGATTGAGGGGTAAGCAAGACATATATATAGCTTGGAGCTCAAGATAACTAGCTTGAGCCTCAAAATCCCTAAACAATCCTACATACAATTTTTAGCTAGAACATATATATATATATATATATATATATATATATATATATATATATATATATATATTGAGTCCGGGCACGCGCCCTGACTAAACCCCTATTTTCTTTGTATTCTTTCCAATCTAATAATCGATTTTTAGACAAAATCAAGGGCAAAATTAGTAAAAATAGGGTGTACAAATTAAAATATTAGCGGTTAAATTTTTTGTCTAGGCTGCTTATAGACAAAATCAAGAGTAAAATTAGTAAAACCATGGACAAAATTAGTAAAAATAGGGTATGAAAACTAAAAAATTTGCAGTTAAATTTTTTGCACATGCTGCTTAAAGTTCCTGACTTCGCCAATATATATATATATATATATATATATGTGTGTGTGTGTGTGTACGTTTGTGTAAACTGGTGATATCGGATAAAGAAAAAGATATCGCAAATCTCATTTGTCATATATTTATATTCTATTTTTTATATGTAGATAACAATTATTTTTAAACATATATCTAATTAGATATTTTATATGTTCATAGTTGTTTTTATGATGAAAACAAATGATAATTGTCAAGTATATTGAAAGACGATAAATCCATAAGTTAAATGATTTTTGGGTGTTGATAACTCTTTTCAAGAGTTCTTTATGATCATGGTCAAAGGAGGAGTTGATTGTGATTGTCTAGTAATATTTGATGATGAGATATCAAGAAGGAAATATCACAAATCTCATTAGCCATATAATCCAAAGTTCAAATTAAAGAGTTAATCAAATGTTTAATCAAGTTGGGGAACTTGAAGGTTCAAAGATTATGAAAATGAGAAACTAAGAATTTTGTCTAGTTATGGGCTTAGTGTTCTAGAGTTATCAGTTTATTGTAAAAAAACATAAATACTTTTTAAGGTACTAAGACAATCACACGCACACACAAACAAACGTTTTTCAAATCTCTTCTATTTTATTAAATTTTTTTAAAATCAATTCAGACGTGTGTCGAATCGATTAAGAAATATTTTTAATTATGAAAGCCAACTTACCTTCTAGTTGACTAAGACTTTGGTCCAATCGATTAAAGCAAAACGAAACATCTACTAATCAATTAGAAAAGCTATTAATCAATTAAAGTATATAGTCGATTTTGGGTTTTGTTTAATGGATCAGGGCTGCCCTTTTTGAACGTGTTTTAATTGATTAACACATGTATTTGAATTATTTGCTTTTTTGAGAAAAATCTTTTTCTATATTTTTTTGATAAGAAATTGAAACGATCAATAAAAATATTACAATAGGTACTCAATCCTATGTACAAAGAGAAGGCAATATGAAGACGAATAAGCAAAATTACAAACCAACTACACTTGAGGAAAGCAACTAAGAGGCTATGCATGTGTTGCTTGATAACTTTGCAACTCTTGATGAAACAACATCTTTTCAGCATATGTTGCAATGGTTCACCTATAATGATACAATGCACCACTTTATTAAATATTGTGTATTTTGAATTCAAAATTTAAGCAGTAAGTTACGATAAAATTTGAAGCAATAATTAAAAATTAATTCGCAACATGCTGGCCCCCGGAGGCGTCGCCTCATTAACACTGCGAATAGTCTGATTTCTCCGACGCGTCGTGCCTAAGTGTTCAAGTGCCTGCACAAGCCACCACTAACGCCTCTACACCCACACCTTTAGACCCGGTCCCAGAGCCGGATCCGGTGTCGCCTGTGGAAACACCGACGATGGGTTGTTTGAATGTGACAAGTGGCATAATACGGACAACCACAGATGTCCATGTGGTACCTTATCCTCCCTGGCTCCTTTGATGAGTTTAATATTTCAAGGACTTCATAAATGCTTTTAAAGTTTGCTCCACTTTCTATGTGGGACTATTTGCAATGCATTTATTGTCATTAACTCAATTGCACATTTTTGTCATATTGGAACAACACCCATGGTATTTATCGTTCATAATTTCCAACAATCCCCCGCTTGTTCTAATAATGACAAAACTAATTCCAGATAATAAGATATAAAGAGTTTTAATATAGTTAGGTATCTTTTGATTTTAAACTTAACCTTAGTTAGGATAACGCAATGTTTAATCGAAATGTTAGGTATCAGTGCTTTTAAATCATTAATCCATATGATTAGACCGGTGTTACCTAACACACATTCTTTAAAGTTTCTTCCTCTACATATCTTTCTTACCATTTATTTATGGCCATATGTTATCCTGTTTCATGAATTTTTCAAGAGAGAAACTCCAACTCTCACTTTGAGATGACACCATCTCAAAATTCACATAGGCGAATTTCATGTTGTATCTTTTCCATGAGATACGTTTCCTCAATTATGACCTTCATTAAGAGTTTTTAAATAAACTCAACCCTCATTTTAAGGTCAACATTACCACGAAATATTTGACTGTTATCCAAACCAACAACTTGTTGTTACCCATTGAATCTTGAGGTTAATGTTAAGTTAACGTAAGATTGGGTTGCCACCGTTGTAGAAACTCTTACTCAAGGAGTTTCAACCTCATACCTCTCTAGGTTGTTTTTACTGAGTCTCTGGTCAGTGGTTTAGTAAATAGATCAGCCAAATTATAGCTTGTTCGTATATAGGTGAGCGAAATGATTCCATCCTTGATCAATTTTCTCACGAATGAAGGTTTGAGCCATATATGCCTAGATTTTCCATTATACACTTAGTTGAATGCTCTTGCTAATTGCTTGGTGTAATTGCTTTCTCCTTATATAACACCTCCCTTTTACTATGTCACACCTTTTGCTTCATTTCTTTGCTTTTTGATCCGATTTTTCCTCGATTTTACTTCTTTGCTCGATTTATCTTTATTTAATACAAATACCTGAAACATAGAAAATACCAACGTAATATAGAGATAAAGTGAAATAATTAAATAAAAACATTAACATTATTTATGAAAAATACATCAAATATGTTATATAAAATCGTGTTATCACTAATGTGGTTTGGCTATCATAATCTATCGTTACCTTTGAAACATTGTCTTTTGCCAATGGAACTTCCAATAGAAGATCCCTCAACCACTCTGCTTCTTGACCTGCGGAAGTGAGAGCCACGAACTCTAATTCCATGGCCAAAAGAGTAATGGGTGTGTGTTTCTTGCTCTTCCAAAAAATAGCTCCTCCAGCTCGTGTAAATATTCACCCAGTTATAGATTTATGATCTTCGATATTAGATATCCAACTCGCATCAGTATATCCTTCTAGTATGGTAAGGAACCTACCATAATGAAGGCATCGTGATTGCCTTTCAATGTTCTGTACTTGTATTACTAGTAAATCTACTCATTTTAGTACCTGCAAATGATATGTCGGGTCAGGTACATTTCATTAAGTACATAAGACACCCTATTGCACTTTCATATTCCGATTGAGTCATTGCTCTTCCATTGTTCTTTTGAAGTTTGACAACATGATCAAATAAAGTGGTTACAAGAATTAGGAATAAATCCATTTGAAAGTATCACATAATCAAATTTTTGATGCCATAAACGGCATTGATATCAGTTTTTGACTATTGTGCCTGCAATCTTGAGCATAGTGCATAGGTTTTCCCCAAACAAAGCATCCAATTTTCGGACCCTTCTGACCACAAGAACTTTTTAACTTGTTATGTTCCTTTTTGGTCCAAGATGACTCTTCATGCCATCATGTTTCTTCTTTCCTTTGATGGTCATAACATTGGCTTTAAAAGTACTCGCAGATTCTGATTTCTTCTTCTCCTTTGATTCCTCTTCGATTCGAAGATGTTTATGGATTTTCTCCAAAGAGAAGTCCTCACAACTGTGCAATAATTTCTTTCTGTATCCTTTCCACGAAGGTGGTAGTTTTGCAATCATTGCACCTACTTGAAAGGTCTCCAGGATGTCTATTTTTACTGCTTTTATTTTATTCACCAGGACTTGCAATCTGGGCACTTGTGCAAGAATGGGTTTGGAGTCTATAAATTTAAAATCAAAATATTTAGAATTGGATTATTTTCCAAATTTCTGTTGCAGACAGATTATCCGTATACAAGTCATAGAGACGATCAAACAAGTATTCAGAATATGTCCACGACATAGCAGTTTGTCCTCCTTACGTTTCTTGCGCTCCTTCTTGAGTTCTTCAAAATCATCCTCTGTTGGTTAAGGAATCGGTTCCAAGTCAGTTTCCAGCACATAGTGAACCTTCAGAGCAGTTAGTAAGAATGTCATCTTGTCTTTCCATCTTGTGTAATTAGTTCCATCAAAGCGATCCATTATAATAATACTTTTAAGATTGTTAGGTATTTTGGTAAAATTAAATGGATCCAGGACTGATCGTGAATGGAGTCACTTTCCTTAAAAGTATTTCAAGCACTCTCTTAATTGTCTTAGAGTTGGAAAACAAGAATATCCAGAATAATCAGCCTTATAATCGAGTCTGCACAAGATTGGTAAAGGACTCAAATACAAGGAAGTGTTTCTGGAATATGTAGGAGGATATACGACTTCTTGTTAATGATTTTTGAATGCAGAGTAATGTATTTATAGGTTATGCATGTGTTGTTTCATAAGTTTGCAACTCTTGATGAAACAACACCTTTTCAGCATATGTTGTAATGGTTCACCTATATTGATACAATGCACAACTTCATGAAATATTGTGTATTTTGAATTTGAAATTCAAATAGTAAGCAATGAAAAAATCTGAAGCAATAATTAAAAATTAATTCGCAACATGCCGGCCGCCGGAGGTGCCGCCTCATTAACGTTGCAAATAACCCGATTAATGTCGGAGGTTCACTGCATAAGCCGCCACTAGCACCTCTACGCCCATCTCATCAGACTTGGTGATTCAAAATTTTCTTCTTCTAAATCTTCCCAGTTATTATCCAAAGATAAAGCTTTATAACATAAACTTACTATAAAAGATTGATTGCTCTCAGTCTTCTAAACAAAGTTGCCAGGAACTCTGTCTTTCACAGTTAGGTTATGGATATAATTTACTAGCTTTTCCCAAGCATTCATTGTAACACCCCTTCTAAAATACCCCGCGAATATATTAATTAAATCAGAGTTAACACGTAAACAAGGGATGTCACAATTGAAAATTAAATACAAAAGCCTCAAACTTCAATAGTATCATGCTTAACTGAAGGAAATTATTAGAATAAAATATTCAAATCAATATCATGTCCTACACAGCGGAAAATATCTCAAAAACCGGAATAACTTCAATTCATAGGTATTCCCAATATAAATTAAAACAATGGAGTATAAACAAAACTCATCATTCAAACGTTTCCCCCAGTGTTACAACTATCAGAGCATGCACTGACACACGCGGATAAAAATACGACACAGCTCTACTAGCCATCCTCACCGACTCCTGAGCTGCTAACTTTAATCTGAAATCATTAAAGTAAGGGTGAGATCTCTATTCAATATAGAATGCATTATACGTTTTTACAATACAACGGAACAATTCAATATATTAGTTCACTATCATTAACGTAATCATAATCCAGTTCACAAATGCATTCCACACAATCATTATGCAAATAAAGCAATCAATGAAAATTGCAACACTGGAAACCATCCTAGCATGTTACACTTCCATATGCAATGCAGACTCTATGCATGTGGTACCAAACGTGAACCAAGTCAACACCCTGTTCCGTTACACCTCGGAAACAACATCAATCAACGATTCACCCATAACCACTGGGTCAAGAATCTAGCTTCACCACCACTATCCATTGGATACGGTTATTGGCTCTGCAAGTTCAATTCCACACAATGGGAATGAACCATCACCAGAATGCTTATGCATGCACCATAAAAGCATGCAACATCCAATCAACGGAATATGATCACAACACATTTCCATACGATGCCAACACCAATATATCACATGATAACAACTCAATCATAATGGACAGCAGGCACAACATATAAGTATTAGTTCTCATTCCCTAAATCAGAACAATTCACAACCAATTCTCCTTCGTCCCTAAACTACCAAAGTTTTCAAAAATCGGGGATTCGGCTCTTTTTAAAATAAATTTCATAAAATAATATTTTTCTCGTTTTATAAGATAGTATTTTTAATTTAAGAAATACTGTCGAAAACGGCACTCAAATCGGAGTTACGGTTTGGAAAATATGAATTTTTAAAGTTTTAAGTATTTTGAAGTTCAACACAGTGGTAACCGGTTCCTCCCTGGGAGAACCCGGTTCCCACATTTTTCAAAAACACGCCCCCTAGAATTTTGTATGGGGAACCCGGATCACCCATACTGGGTACCGGTTCCCACGAAGAAAAATGATTTTCTTTGAAAATTTTGAACTGGGAACCCGGTTCCTTCCCAGGAGTAACCGGTTCCCAGAAGCCCAGATTTCCATTCCCCTAGTTTTTGTACCAGGAACCCGGTTCCTCCCACATGGAAACCGATTCCTGCGACCTGCAGAACCAAAACTGCTATTTTGACAGCATCATGTATCCCAATTCATTCCTTTTCATTCCCATACCAATTAATGCATCAAAACACCAAAATCCAACCAATATAACAACACATATCATAATTTCATCATCCCCAATAATTCCATATCATTACTAATGATTCCAATTCATATAATTCGACACATTTAGGGATAATCCTACAAACCTAGATTCTCTAATTCAAGTTTCCTAACATACTCAACCATTCAATTGAATCCCAAAACCCATAAGGCATCATAACTGAATGAAATCACCCCTTACCTCGCGATGATTCTTCAAATTTCCCGGCGTTTGGCTTTTCCTCTTTTCTCTTCTCTTCTCCAATCTCACGTATGATGACTTTTACAAATAAATCTCTTTTTCCTTCTTTTCCTTTTAATATTCCTTTTATTATTCCAATAAAATAAATAAAATAGTAATTAGTAAGAGTAGAGTATTTTACTCCTCACACCCCCTAATTACTCCTCACACCCCCAACTCTTCTTTCCTTTAATTAATTAATTAATTCCAATAATCCCAAATATTAATAATTAAACTCTTAATTAAATTAATAATTAAAAATTCTAATTATTTTAAATATTGAATTATTTGGGGTGTCACATTCATCACGTTGTTCCCCCTATTAACATTTGGCTCTAAATAACTCCAGACCCACACCTCATTCATCCTAGACCTTAATTCCTGAGCAATCTTGGTTCATGCAATTAAGAAGCATGTCCGGATAAATATGCTTCAAATGAGATTTGTATACCTAGTAGCATTCCAGAATAAAATGCAAGATATATTGTTAGAAAAACCAAGAACACAACTAGAATTACTACTGCAAATTTTAACAACATCCTGCCACCATATCGACTTTTTCCGCTTGACTCTTCCTAAAACGCCATTAAGAGTTTCCAACTTAATATTAACATATATTGACCTCAATAAATTTGACCACATGACTTCTTTGTCAGTCAAAACCCTCCACTCCCACCTACACTAGGGAGGGAGGCTTTATAAAAGTCCTCAATATTCTTCACACCTAAGCCCCATTGGGATGTAGGCATGCATAGTTGAGACCAGTTGACCCAATGAACCTTTCTTTTGACCTCAGAGCTACTCCAAAGAAAGTGTTGCTGAGTTTTATCTATCTCTTGCCAAATCTTTACGGGAGCCTTGTAAAAAGAGAGAAGGAAAATAGGAAGACTATTTAAGGTTGAGTTAATCAAAGTGACTATTTCTCATTTTATTTTACACCAAATATTTGAATTAAAACTTCTCTATCATTTTTCCATTCTATTTCTTTCTAAAATTGTTTTTCACTAAAGTTTGCATAGTGTCGAAAGACTAAAAAAGGACTTCCTAAGAGTTAAGTTGTATTAGTATTGTGCTTAAACTATTTTATGCAGGAGTATGATTCTTGTGTGAAATTTCTTAGTAAAGGATTTAAAGCTTGCATGCTAAACCTTAAAAAATTTGGGCGAAGGTTCTTGAGTTGAACATGTGTTAAAGCTCTAATTGTTGGTTCTTAAGCTAAGTCGGTGTAAAAGTTATGTTTGTTTTTAGATGGTTTGTGAGTTGATCTTATGTAAAAGCTCCAAGTGTTATTAAGGGTTGTTTGGGTTGATCTTGTAAAATCTCAAGTTTGATTTTAATCGGACTCTCAAAAGAAAACTCGTGGACATATGAGTAGGTCAAGTGCTCAAACCGAATTTTTATAAATCTTTGTTGCAATCTTTATATCTTTTCTGATGTGTATCTCGCTTCCTCTTTATCTTGTTTTTAACTTTAATTTTCATTTCTTTGTTTATATCAATATAAGTAAAAGCAGACCGGTACAACCAATTCAACCGTTGGGACCAGAAACCATACCTATGTCCAATCCGTTTAACTCTAAAAATTAAAATGTTATAAAATCGAGAAATAAACCAAAAACTCGGGAAAGAACTGGCTTAACTGGCCAAAACCCACAATTTGAGCGATTTCAATAGTTTAACTGTGTTTTCTAGTTTTCTTTCCTTAATTCCTATTCACCAAACAAAGATGAATTGAATCTCGAATTTATGAAAAAAATGCTTGAAGAAAGCAAGATTTCAATTACATTAATGGAAAAAAATGGTCGGAAATGAAGAAAATGAAAAGTTAAAAGAGATAAGAAAATACAAAAATGAGAGGAATAAGTAAATATTACACCACAATATATTTCAGTTTAAAAAACAATGAAAGATTGTTTTGCTTTATTAGAAATTACTAGTACTTTCACTCCGTGCGATGCACGTGTTTAGGCGGGACTTTATATTAAATTTGGCGCCTAAATGTGTATTCTGTTTTAATATATTAAGGATTACTAGTGCTTTCACTCCGTGCGATGCACGTGTTTAGGCGGGACTTTATATTAAATTTGGCGCCTAAATGTGTATTCTATTTTAATATATTAAGGATATTTAGAGGAGAGTGAAGTGGAAGTAACTTTTTTAAATTTTAATATTAACAATGTTAATATTATATTATACGTTTTTTCATATATTTTAATTGGTACAATATTTAAAGAAGTAATCAATATATATTATTTAATGAATATCGGTCTGACCTCAGTCTGATTTAAAACCTTAAATTCTGGTACACACTAGTTCAATATTCGATCTATTTTACTTACTTTTGTGTGTGTGTGTGTGTGTGTATATATATATATATATATATATATATATAGAGAGAGAGAGAGATAAACAATTTCAAAGTAAAAGTTATTATAAATTGTTTTCAATTTTCAAATATCGATCACAATTCAACATGTTCTTGTGTTTAGAGTCATTTAATAAAAGATTTGAATATTTTGTTGTTTGTCATTTCGTTTATTATTGTTACCAATTGAGCCCATCACAATAAATTCGATGCACATCTCTTAGAAAATGGTTGTTTTTTATGCATAAAATATTTTTAGTACATAAAACAAATTTTTGACTAAAAATCAATGCAATATGATTGGAATCATAAAATTTGTGATTAGAATCAACAAAATTTAGCAGGTATGATACAAATCATCCAATTCTCTGACTCGAATCATATGAAGTTTTTCTTTTTTCAAAAATTGACTTATGCAAACACGATTTGAGTCTTGAAAATCCTTAATTCGAACATGGCTTATGCAAACAAGTTTTGCTTCAATATTTTTAATTATATGAAAATTCGATAATAAATAAATATTATGTCAATTCAAAGTATAAAATAAATAGGCTAAACTATAATTTTGGCCCCCTATAATTTTTTAAACAAATTTGGCCCTCTATGTCTATTTTTCTACCAAAAAGCACTGAGGTGTACCTTTGATTTATTCAATGACATTAAATTGGTTGCCATGTCGTATTTAAATAATTAAAAACAAATTAGAAATTGTAGTATTTGAAAATTTTAATAGAAAAATTAAAGAAAGCTAAAAAAAGAGTTGTGTTTTTCTTCCATTGTTGTCTTCCACTACCTTCAAACTGAAACCTAACAAATCTACGAACAGTGAATCACGTCTTCTTCCAACCGTAATGGATTCTGAGTTTGTGAAAATATCAAGTGCTTATTCTCATTCTAGGGGGAGATGGATGAAATGTTAATGTTGGTTGGATTCACCACTTGCAACTTTGTGGACATCTCAGAATTCAGGTTGGAGATTCTACGATTATGGGTAATACAAGGTACAATGAAATCCCTAATTTTGGAATTATTCATCTCAAAATTCTAGGTAGTTTCTAACATTCATCTTCTATTATTTTTCATCTAGTTACATGGAAGGAAATACTGTTCTTTTTTATTAGTATGATGATAAGATACCACAACCTTCACAAGAATTGATTAACTCTCTATTGAATTAAAGAATAAAGACGGTTTAACAAAGAAAAGTGATGATGACCTAAATAAGAATATTAAATTATTGACTATTATATTGATTCTGACTTGCTTTTTGATGATCATGATGATCGAAAAAACATTTGTTTGAGTAATGTTACTGTCAAATGTTAGGTTTGAGTAATGTTACTGTCAAAGGTTATGTTGTAATGTTACTATAAGGTTATGTTTAGCAACTCATGTTTTTTATTCACTCGTCAAGAGTTCTCTAATGTTAATGCTTGTTATTCACCTTTCAAAGGTTCAATAATGTTAATGTTTGTTATTCATCTATCAAAGGTTTTGTTGTATTGTTAATGTAAGGTTATGTTTATAAACATGTTTGTTAATCACTTGTCAAAGTTTATGTTGTAATGATAATCACATGTAAGGTTCTTTTTTTATTAATAAATGGTTACACATAATGGTATATAATAACAAACTGGTATTTCAAAAGGATCAAAAGGTGATCCATTATAAAATATGATCATCCACAAACTCTGAACAAAGTGGAATTTCCCACTGGTTCAAAATATGATTCATTACAACATTAAACCCAAAAAAGTGATACATTGTAACATTAAACCAACATAATGTGATTGCAATAAAGTTGTGTCTTGAGTCTGTGGCGCTTGAGATCTTTGTGTCAAAATCGTAGGCGCTTCTTTGGTTGACATGGTCTTTTTTTTGCCTTGTTGCTTCCTTTTAATAATTTTCGATCCGCTAGGGTTTTTCCTTTGCACGATTTAGAATTGTGTCTAAGATTTACACAAATCTTACACTTCACGGTAGTAAAAGTCCTAGGCAACATATTGCTTAAAGTGGGTTCATCGTTAGATTTGTTTATCTTCTTTTTGGGTCGACCCGAAGCTCTTCTCATAACCGGTGGATAAATTGACTCTCATTGAACTGTTGGCCACAATCTTGGATCATTGGGAGACAGAATAATATACGAATATGTCGCTAAAAAGCTTGTTTTCTTGTTTTAAAAAAAGTAACAAATTGCATATCAAAAGTATAATGCACATCAAAACTGTTGTACAGAACTATAATGCAGTAACAAGAATGCAAATCAGAACAATAATGCACTCAATATCATCAGCTATTACTATATCAGTTCAATTAAGAAAATACCTATAATATTGTGAAACAAATGGATAAGCTTCATCCTTATTATGTAAAATCCAAACCATCGCATGGACACGAGGAATGCCACATAAAGCCCATTTGCGATAAGAACAATAATGTCGTTGTAAGTTGACCTCATAAGTGTCAAATCCATTTGTCACACTAAAGATGTTAAATTCATCATCTCCATGCCAAGTTGGACTCTAACCTCCAACTTCCCACTTCAACATTTATATATCTTGTTCAACCTTAGGAAAAATAGTGCTTTTACAACTCATGAGATTCTTTTGCTTCACTATCCGAACATTTATGCAATGCTTTAAACCTTCGAGCAACGTAATAATAGGCTTATCTCGATACTCCAATATAGCCATGTTGAACACTTCACACATGTTATTCACCTGTAAATCATATTGACTATCAGTGCGAAATGCAGACCTAGTCAACTTGGAGGGTGGAAGTTCCATCATGTCTTTCCATGCATCTTCATTAATGAGCTTTATCTTTTGCATGGCTTTTTCCCAATCTTGTACAACTGTTTCCCTAGGTGTCGTCCAAATTTCAGAACATCCTTGTCATATTAAGAGGTTTTAGACCACACACAAATGAATACTTAGGATCATGGTACTAGAGACATTTGAATCTCACAAAACCAATTTTTTTTATAATTTCTTCAATTTCCATATATGACTTTATATCAATATCTCATTTCCAGCTCAGATCTTCAACTATTCCATCTAAATAAAGTTCGCAAGGATAATGAATTAATCTACCCCCATGATGAATTTTCAACCTTACTAGATTAGTCTGAGATGGCCTAGAAAAAATGATGACAATAATACACAACACTCCAGTTCATATAAATAACATTCATTATACAAAAATACCCAACATATGAGTTCATTGCAATAATAGACATTTACAAATCAACATACCTCATAACAAATTTAGGGTTTTCCTTTGTATTGGACGAAGGTTGAACATGAGTGAAAGACATTTGCCAACTGTTCGAGATTGACAAAAATTACAGAGAGGGAAGACGCTTAGGGTTCCAGTTTCATAAAAGCGTGAAATATTGTAGGCAACTGTTACATGATGAACTAAATACCTTCGTTGACGCCCCTAAAATGGAGTTCTCAGGTGTCTTCTTCGCTTGCACTCTACTTCCTCGTCTTCTCCGCTTCCTCGTCTTCTTCGCTTGCTTCTTCTCTATTTCTAAATTTATTGTTTTTAATTGTTATTTCTTATATAAAAACATGCAAATCATTTTAACTAATATTAATAAATAAAGAAATTTATAAATTAATACCAAGTCCATAATTTAATGCCACGTAATAAGCCAAAGATACACATCATTGCTTTTTGGCAGAAAAGTGGGCATAGAGGACTAAAATTATTTTTTAAAAATTATAGGAAACTGATAACGTGAGTTTGGAAAAATAGGGGGACTAAAACTATAATTTAACCAAACAAAAATAACAAATAAAAATATTATTTTTCAGTCAAAATAGATTATTAGTCAAATTCAAGAGTTTGTGAGTTAGAATAATAGTGAAAATAAAAAATATTATGATAATATTTAAATATTAAGCTTATATTTCTATATTAATAATCTAGTGTAATAATATTCTAATAATTAAAGAAAATAAAAAACATTTCTACAAAGATTATCTTTTTATGGAATTTTTAAATATTGACCATAATAGACATTTTTTTGTAATATTCTCTTAATAGGAAATTAGTAAATCTTAAGCATTAGTTAAATTTAACTGTTGATATCAATAGTTCTCATTTTTCACAATAAATATCAGTTTTCATCAGATACACTTATTTCTTATTATATAGTTATATTAATAAATTTAAATAAAATTTAGTTTTATTAATTTATTAATTTTTTTATACAATAACAATAAATATTTGAATATCAATTAAAAAATAAAACACTATTGATAAAAATATTTTATGTTGAATAATCTATAAAAAATAATATAATTGTTATTCAAATATAATTTGAATTCAATATTTATTGTTTAGATGATTTTAATTTTAAATAATAATACAAAATTTATTTGTATTATATTTTATGATAATATCCTAACTAAAATTAAGTATGTTTAAGACGAATATTTGTCACTCTTACAAGAAGGCAAATAAATATGTGGATACTTACTACAATGGAATGTGAGATTCAATAGGACATGATTTTTTTTGATGATGCTTAAGATTGCACTGTGAAATTGTTTGAAAAGGACACAAGGAATGCCTCCACTTTTGGGATAGTGTGCATGTAATTTCTTTATTTTTGGGGTTCAATCCTCCTTATAACAAAAAGAAATTAAGTATGATTAAGACAAATATTTTAATAACAATTTAATAGTCTTAATAAAGATATTTTCGATATCAATATTTTTTATGGAAATTTTAAATATTAAGCGTAATAGTTTTTTTTTAATAAGATATTTTTTATATGAAATCTTTAAATCTAAAACGTTAATTAAATTTGATGATTGATAATAATAGTTTTCGCTATATATATATATATATATATATATATATATATATATATATATATATATATATATATATATATATATATATATATATATATATATAGTTATCACTGCATATTCTTCCATAATAAGAATATACATTAGCATTAAATATTTTGATTATTATATAGTTATATTAATTTTTTTCATTATTATACAATTATATTAATGATTTTGATTAATACAAAGGTGTATTATTTGTTTTTGTTAGAATAGTACAATGTATAGTAGTGTTGAGAATCATGTTTGAGGAATAAGTCTCACATTAGATAGAAAAGAGAAGATTAAATATTATATAAGTGAGAGAACTCACACATCTATCACCTTACAGTTTTAGAATTTTAGATGAATATGTGGTGTGTCTCTCACAAAAGTGTGTCCCAAATAAATGCTCTCTCTTCAGAATTACCTATAAGAGTGATAATTAAGATGTTTATTGTGTTTAGACAATGATAATACAAAATTATATTTTAATTATAAAATAACAAAAGACTACGTATAAAATGTTGGTGAAATTTCCAAAATATATTTGAAAAGTTGCAATGGTTAAAAAAGATCTTTTAGAGAAAATGTGTAATATTATGCTTTACAATTGAAGTAATGTAACCATTCATGAACAAAATCTTTCAAGAGTTATTTTCCTACACCAAATGACATAAGTTTTTCTATAAATAGAGACATTTGTTAGGCATTGAAAGGACACGGAAAATACATATTACAAATGTAAAAAATTATATCTAAGTCATTTCTTTATTTTTCTAATACATTAGAATAAATGAGGAAACTTTATTCGATAAAATACCGTTGATAGATATGCTTAATATGAATGTGCAATTCATGTTAAGGTTTCCAAAGTATCCCAAAGAGGATTCTCCGGTTAACTCATTTACATCCAATTTGTCAAAATTGGTGGGGATGAATCGAACTTAAAGCTCAATGTAAACACACATTTTAGAATATATTTTGTACAATTTTTACCGTACCATTTTCATCTTCTTTTGTTCAGGTTTTGCCACAGACCCCCTACACAAAATCTAACATAAAATTTATTTAATCAAAAACATTTGTTGCATCTTAAAAATAATGATAATTGATTGAATTATATTGTGCTGTCATTGAATAAAAATTAATAATGAATATATAATTTTAAATCGATAATATAGTTATATATTAATCTAAAAAAATAAATTTATAGGTTTTAATGAATGTATTAGCTGCTATTTTTTGATAAAATAATTATAAATATTTATATATTAATTAAAAATACAAAACACTTTCAATGAAATTATTTTATGTTAATAAATCTATAAAAATAATTTAATTGTTATCATTCTTCTTAAAATGAAATAAACTTATATTTTCTTAAAATATAACATGAATTAAATATTGACATAGACTATTAAATAAGGTACAAAGAAAGAGGACCATAAAAAAATAAGTTAATCTTGTCCATTAAATTCAATAGATCAAATTTAATGGTTATGATAAAATATTTTTGTTTCTCATTTAGATATTAGTTCTCACTAGATACTAGCTTCCCTTTACACACTTACTTCCTCTTATATCTATCTACTCATGCATATCTCTCTACTCTTTTTTCCATATCTCTCTAATTATATTTCTCTTGTTACACCCTCCTTTTCTCTACTATTTCTCATGTATTTTTTCATCATGAATTTTATTTTTCTCATTTATTTGATTTATTCATATTATAGTAAAAATTATATTATTAGTTATTGGTTTAAACATATAAAATAAGGTGTGGAATAAAATTATTTTTTTCGTGCATTGACCATCACACTTAGTAGTGTACAAAAAGTTTTTTTACTGCTTTGTATTGTCATGCATTGACCATGCATAGCTATTATGTGACTTTCACAAGTTAGTTATGTGAGTTATTCTTGTAACTAGAGTTAGTTAATAGTGAATTATATGCTACTTTCTCACATATGTTTAGGTAACATGGAGATTAGCTTTTGTCTCGATATAAGGTCTTTGTACACATCATTCACAATCAATAAAGATGTTTTCCTTTATTCATGTTATGGTATTAATGACACTCTCTATGATACTACGTTTTTTATTCTTTTTTCTTCTTCTTCTTTAACCTTTTGCTATATTAAAATTGTTTCTACAATTCCTCCATTTTCCACACATTGCAGCCCTTGTAACACTTTACTCTGCAATCTTATTGATTTATACACCATAATTTACTCTCTGCATTACTTATTCACCTTTGTTTTTCACCACCAACTTGTATTCCAATCATGGCACCTCAGGCAGCTCTAGTTCAATAACATTTTGACTTAGTATTCTATGAGTATGCTAGTGATGGCCTCAATTCCGTGACTGTGACACTAAAGCTCAATGGATCAAATTATGCGGCTTTCAGTAAGCCCATTCATCGAGTTCTTGGATCTATGAACAAGCTTTCAATCGTTGATGGTTCCTTATTTGTCCAAATTCAGCAATGTATATGTGATTTCTCTCACCCTTGCAAATTTTGTTGAGATGTACATGGATATGATTCTCTACCATTTCTCTCATTGGATAGTCTAAATCATTGTATTGAAATGATTATCTACCAAGTTTTTAAAACTAAACAAAAGGCCTACGTAGAACCATGTTTTTGTTTCAAGGGATAATCCATGTAAGTTTACTTCAATCATCAATAAAATGAACATAATATTTGATACCAAAATGTGATATTACTGGTGTAGGATATCAGTGTGAACCAACTCAAATGCTTCTTTAGCATGAGAAAAAAAGGATTTAAAAGGTTAAAATGTGATTTTTTCATACTGACTGGCCTCGCAAAAATTAAAATGGTCGCAATGTAAAATTTTCACATTACATTTGTCTAAAACTTTATAGTTAGGGCTTGTTTGTTTTGAAAGAAGTGTAAAAGAGAGAAAGAGAGACAAGAGAAGTAGAAGAAGTCATTGATTTGGGCTATTGTTTGAAACACAGTAGAAATGGCAGAGAGAGACCAAAACAAGCATGTGTCCTGTTAATGCACAGGAATCAAAGATGACACAAAAATAATAAGAGAATGACGGCTACCAAAAGTATGAAAGAAAATAGGGTTGTTGTTATAAATGACATCTATGATTAGTTTATTTATACAAAAGGTAAATTGCCACATAGGCCCTAATAAAAATAAACTTAATGACTAAGTTATAAAGATACAAACTAAGAAATACTAAATTACCCTTCAATATCATCCCTTAATTTATATTTTTAAACAAAACTAACAACACCAATTTTATCCCTTAAGCAAAGAAATTGATTCGTCTTGATTACCTTCGTCAGAATGTCTGCTAGTTGCTTCTAGGTGCTATAGTGCACAACTTCTAGTATTCCATTCCGGACTTTTCTCAAGAAATGATACTTAGTCTCAATATGCTTGTTTCTCCCGTGCAGTATCGGGTTTCTGGAAAGATTGATTGCAGACTTGTTATCAATCATCAACTTCATAAGCTTCTTGACTTTGATCTTCAGATCCTGCATTAAATTCAGAAGCCATACAACTTAACATGCAACTACAACTTCTGCAATGTACTCAGCTTCACATGTTGATATAGCAACAACAGGTTTCTTTTTAGAACACCAAGAAATCTCTCAAAAACTTAAACAAGTATCCAGAAGTACTTCTTCTATAAATTCTATCTCTGCACCAATCAAAATCAGAGTAACTCACTAACTCTGAATCTTTCTTTCTTCTTGCAGAAAATAATACTCCAAACTTCAGAGTTCCCTTGATATACCTCAGAATTCTAACAGCAACTTGGTAATGGGATCATTTAGGTTTACTCGTGAATCTACTAACCAACCCAACTTGTTGTACCCCAAAATTTGCCCTCCCATTTTAAGGTCAAGATACCTCATCATGATCAAGACTACTCAAGTAATGACCACTCAAGTCCCCCTCATAAGCAATCAACCCACAAATAGGGTTTTGTTTCACCCAAAGAAAAAATGATTTCTAATGGCTCAAGTGAATTCCATGCCTCCTCAAAGTGTCTCCATAACAAGTTTCAAGCCTCACAACACAAGTTTGCTCAGTCAATTGCGCAGATGGTTGAGAATCAATTGTATCAGACAAAAAGTCAACTATAGTCAACATACAGTCAAACTTCATCATTCTTGGTCAACATCAAGATTTTGAAGTCACGTTCATCATTTGATCAAGGATTGATCATGATTCATCAAGAAAATTCAACAACTCATCAATAGTCAAAAGTTACTAAATTAAGGCTTCTTAAGGAAAAGTCAACAAAACTTTGACCAAGCATAAATTTCACATACTTCATCATAAATTCATCAACCAAAGCTCATTTTGAAGGAAATTACATTCTCTACTACTTTGTCTTTAACAAGATTTTCCAAAAAATGCTTCATTTGAGAGATATGGGCCAAGACATTCTAGGTCCTTTCAAAAGTCAATAAAAGGGCATCTTTTCTCAAAGAAGTGTACATAAACATGGAAGCTTCAATGAAGATGAAATCAAATAGAGATTTTATAGGACATATTAATCTTCCTAAAAAGTCCAAGATCACCCTCAAATATTGAGAATTGAGTAAGATGTAGTTTGTGCAAGTTTGACAATTTTGAGAAAGTGCATGAAGAGAATATTGAGCAATCTTGGAAGTTTTCCAAATGGGTCTATATTTTTATGATTGGAACATGTTTTTAACATTATCCATGACCTCTAAGCCCAGACACACGCCATCTTACTATTTATTTTTTTTATTTTTTATTTAATTCATTAAAATTCAAATTTAATTAAAATAAAATGCAAAGAAGAAGTGCAAGGCGTGTGGGCTTGATATTTGAGCTTCTATTTCTCAATAAAATATATTCACACTGAATGCAATATTTTTTCTCTAAAATACTTGACCTAATGCACTCATTATAAGTATAAGATTAAGGTCAGATGCCAAGGATACAATTTTGCTTCTCAAAGAACCCTAGAAAAATTCTCCAAAATATCAAGTTTTAGGGCAAACTCGAACCTAATTCTCCAGCCGTTCTCAAGCCAAACCAAGCATCCATTCACTCTCATGATATTTCTAGGATTTGATCTAAGCACTCACACGATCCCAAAGCATCCCAGAATTGTCCTCCCAAGTCAACCGGTTTTAGTAAGGTTTCTCAACTTTGATTTTGATTTTCTATGCATTTTTTACATGTTTGATGTGTGTATTCGTGTTCAGGACATCCATTAGAACAGGTTAAACGTTTCACATGAGAGTTTTAGGGCTTAAATTGTTCGATACCATTGTTAGGGCACAAAGAACTGTGAGCTTCGAACCTAATGATACATGAACTTTCAGACCAAACCAATGCCACCAATCGATTCGCAGCCCTCGAATTAGGGGGGTAGGGTCCCTCGTTTGCATTTATTTTCATTATTTTGAAGGTTTGACATTTTGATTGATCGGAGAAGACGACCGGAGTGCAGCTCTGACGTCTCTGACTTAGGTCAACCGGCCAGGGCAAGCGTGGCGTGCTTCAATTGGATCATTTGAGTCCCTGGGCCCCAACGCGTGTTTGTGTTTTGGAAATTGATTTTCTGAAATTGATTTCACTTATATATTTATGATTCTGAGTATATGAATGGATGTATCACCACCCTAGTGGTTAACCTTGCGCGTGTAGTCCATTCCTCTCCCATGGCACAGGTTCGACCCCTGCCTTTTGCACTTTTTTTCACATTTTCTAATTTTTCACAGGGTTTCACATATATTACTTTGGAGGCGTTATAAAAACACCTCATGCAAGTGGCCTAGTGGCCAACTTTTAAACCTGTGACCCCAAGGTCACGAGTTCAACACCTCCACGGACCATTCTTATTTTTTGGCACTAGTTTCTTTCATATTTTCTAACTTTTTTCGATTTTCTTTTCTTATTTTAATTCATTTCAAAAAACTATTTTTAACACTTTTAAAAACCCTAAAAATATTTTAATTTCAGATTTAGGTTTAAAAAAATATTTAACTAATTTTAGACACAAAAATATTTTATTTTTCTTTTCATTTAAAATTATTTTCATAATTAATCATCAATTAACTTAGAACTAGGTTTTCTCATTTAAAATCAATTTCAAAAAATATTTTTCTTTAACATTTAGGTTGTTAGATAATTTTACACTCGTTAAAATAATTTTTCTCATTATTTATTTATTTGTTTTGCATTTAAATATTAGAAATCGGTGTATAGGTCGCAAGGATATTTTTGTAATAGCATAGCTTTTATTCTTCTCGCATTTTCTCTATTATGTAACTGCTCATGGGATGTAATAGTCTAGGTTAAACTTCCTTTCCGCACTTCCTTATTATGTATCTTCCCCAAAGTCATGTAATAGCGTATGACTTTTACTTTCCGCACATTTACTTTTCTGTACATATAAACTGCTTAGATGTATGGTTAATAGGATTGTATGGCAAGATCTAAAATCAACCATAGAATAACCCTAACTCCAAGATAAAATATATGAAAATAACAGACTCTCACACTTGCACCCTTAGGGTATCCTCTCTTGTTGCCTTACGAACAATGGTCATGTCCATCGAACGTAGGGATACCATTAGTAAAGACCCTCAGTTGAAATCATCATAAAGATCATAGTCCCTCGATGTTGCCTACGAATATATGATCTTGTCCCTCAATGTTGTCTACAAGTAAATGATGATAGTCCCTTCAATACAATTGTTAAGTTATCCTTCCAATGTTGCCTTCAATGACCATACGATGACCTTATGCCTGTCCCTTCACATCCAATGGATGGGGCTACCTACCAACTAATGGTGTGGATAGTACTATCCTAAAGGAGAACGAAAATAACAAGAACGACCTTTGAGTGGGTAGATTACTCTTAATTACTTGCTCAAAACAAATACTTTTCACACCTCACATTTTCAAACAAATATTTTCAAACACTTCGTATACATTCTTGAGGACTGATACAAGAATCATTATAAAGTTAAAGTCAAAATATTTTCAAAAAAAACAAATCACACACACAAAAGCAAGTTTTCAAAAAGTAAGCTAAGCAATTGAGAGCCCGTAGATGACTACGGATGAAAAGGGTTCTAACACCTTCCCTTTTCATAATTACCCCCCGTACTCAGAATCGATAAAAGGTATTTCTTGTTCTTTTCACCCTTCCTTATTGGATAAAAGAAAAGTAGGTGGCGACTCTTGCTAACCGCAACATTTGCGATAAAACGCAAAACAACCAAGTTAGTTCTCCCACTGTGTTACACAACTACATAGAAAATATCAAGTCTAGTATTACACAAATACCTCAGAGAATCAACCAGCTATTTGAAGATCGTAGTATCCACATCCTCACCATCAGAGTCAGAATCCAACTTATGATTGGTTTCTAATGGTGCAACAATAGCCTTACAGTTCTCCAACTTAAATTTCTCCAGAAGTTCAAGTTCATACTCCATTTGATGCAAAATGATATCCTCCTTAGAATACAGAATCTCCATCCCTAGAAATATATTATATTTTCCATATCCGTCATCTCTAATTCATTCATCAACACCTTCTTAAACTTGGCTATATCTTCTGGAAAACTCCCGATAAGCAATATGTCATAAACATAAAGACACACCAAAATCATATTGGTTCCAGAATCATGTATATACAAATCATATTCTATCTCACACTTTTGAAAACTCTGTTTCTTGAAAAATGAATTAATCTTCAGATTCCAAGCTCTGGGTGCTTGCTTCAATCCATACAGAACTTTATGTAACTTGTACACTATCCCTTCTTGATTCTTTTTCACGAAACCAGGAGATTATGACACATATACCTCTTCTTTAAATGGACCATTCTGAAATGCAAACTTCACATCCAAATGCATTAGAGGTCAATTCCTATTTGCAGCTAAAGCAATCACCAGTTTAATTGTTTCAGGTCTAGCTACAGGTGTGAACACCTCAAAGTAATATATCTCGGGTTTATGAAGAAAACCTCTAGCCACTAGTCTCGCTTTGTGCTTTCCAATTGATCCATTTGGCTTAAACTTGACCTTGAAAACCCATATGACGTTGATGGCTTTCTTCTTCTTCGAAAGCTTAGTCAACTTTCAAGTTTTCTTTCTTTCTATAGCCTCAAGTTCTTCTTTCATGGCATTCAGCCATACTTTCTTCTTGAGTGCTTCTTGAATACCCAATGGTTCAGAGTCTACTAATATGGCACACTGAATGACTACTCCTTGTAAGTCAACTATGTGTCTTGCAACATGTCAAAATATGCAAACTTTCTAGGTATAGTTCTAATTCTTTGTGGTCTTTGAACTTGTTTTGAATATTCTCCAGAACTAGAAACAATGTTAGCTTATGGACTTTTTCTAGAAACCCTGTCTTCATAATTATCACCTTCATAAACATGATCATCTTCAGAAGCTTGTCCTCCAGAACCTACGTCTTCAGAGTTTTCCCTTCCAGAAGCATGACCAACACCAGATTCTTGATCATTATCAAAATATAGATCAGAATCAGATTCACCATCTGATTCATCTTCAGAGTCTCCAGAATCATCTTCTGACTTTGACTCTTCTTTAGAACTTTCAACTTGTGACTCATCTTCGAAAGTTATCTGGGGTGTTGATCAAAATCTGGATTTCTGGGGCAATATGAAAGATTCGTCGAACAATGCTTGAAGAGGAGGGGATGGTGTACCTGCAAGGCACTCCGATGCTAAAGTAAGTAAATGATCAAGGTGAGAATAAGAGAATATTAGGCTTGTTAGAGTAAGAATGTGATACCTTACCCTCAAAGGTATGCGGGCTTACATAATGATTTTAGGCGTGTTCTCATTGGCTAATATCTTTGAGCCTAGATATGTGGACCCATAGATATAGATATTCAGGTTGACCTGGTCAAACCGGGCACTAATTCCTAAAATTATCTGTTATGGCGACCATGAGAGGCCATAATCGGCATAGTCCTTGATGAGGGGAATCAGTGTGGTCTGCTCAACATGTAGAACAGGGCGGCTGACGCCCTTAATAAACCATTTATCCTGCGCGGCTTGTTACTATACCTGAAGACGTGGTCGGCCCGACAGACATTCGGGCAATCCAGAACAGTAGTCCCCTAAGTCATAGCGTCTAGCCACAAAAGCAATGACTTAAATCCAAGGAAACCGCTGAGGTCGTTATACTGAGGGGAGACATGGTCAGCAGAGAAGCTGAAACATTAGCAAATTTTGAGGGACGATGGTCAGCGGTGACTTGAATCCAAGGAAACCGTTGAGGTTGTTATGCCTAGGCGCGTGCAAGCCCACATGCACCACGATAGCCTATATAAGTGGAACACGACTACGGGCGTCCTACGTTTGTGCTTTCAAACGTTTGGATTTAGAGGGTATGGGTTTTCGTGTTGGCCGTCGAGTGAGGGCTTTTGACTGAGGATGAGATCCTTATCTGTTCGAGCCCTTTCACTTGATTAGTAGTGGAATGGTGGATTTGACGTTTATGTCGAGCTCACATTTTTCCTCTACTTTTCAGGAATTATGGTGGACTTTAGCGAGAATCATCATGAATATTCAAAGAGTTTCGAAAAGGATTCTTTTGATTTTTCTTTCGACAAGGGAAGTGCCTCAATGGAGGTGCTTGGCAAGGAACTCCCTCATACTGGGGATGTTGGGCCATCTATCGTGTCGGTCTATGAGGAAGACCCTACTACTTGGATGGCTCTCGATGCTCGATTAAGAGGGTCGTATTTCACCGCACATCAGGACGAGATTTTTTACGACGAAGATACTGCGGGTGCAGGAGGGAATAGAAATGACTGGCTTGTTTATGTCCCCGCGTCCGTGCATAGGATATATTCAATATACGAGGCCGATCATATCCCAATGTATGATATTTGGTTCAGGGAGTTAGGATTTCGGCTTCCTTTCACGACCTATAGGTGGCAGTCTTTGAACACCTTCGTTTGGCTCAGTCTCAACTTCATCCCAACGACATTGCGTTTATTCGGGCGTTTGAGATAGTGTGCAAAGTTTTGGAGGTTGGCTCCACTCTCCCCTTGCTTTTTTACATTTTTTTCCTTCAAAGAAATTCATCCAAGGTGGACGGGGTAGTACGATGGAGTTGGGTTTCCTTCAGGAAACAAAATGGGAAGCTCTTCAAGGCTTATCAGGAGTCTGTTCGTTTCTTTAAGGCGAGGTATATGCTCGTTCTCCCGGTGCCCGGGAGAGCCCTCTTTAATGTGTTTACGAGAACTCCTGCTTTTGAGGAAGACGGTTCTTCCAAGGTGAACATGATGGGGGAGCGGGTGTATAAACTTATATCCAGGTTTAATTTTCATTGGAAAGAATAACATTTCGAGCAGAGTGCCGATCAATATGTATGGGCCAAGGAAGGATTAGGTGCGGAAGACTTGGCAAGTCTTGATGTGTTATTGACCTATGTCGAGGGTCTTCCCCGAGTCCTACGCATGGGAAAAGGGGGAAACCGCACGTGGGCGAGGGCGGAGAACCCGTCTTCGAGCCCTGGCTGATAAACGTGAGGGATCTTCTTTCGAGTGGGGACTCGAAGACATATCTGGGTAGATATTTTTACTTAATTTTTTATTTTTGTTGAATATCTTTGTGCTTGTTTAATGTTAATTCGAAATTTCTTTCCCTTTATTGCAGCAAGAATGATCCCGATGCAGGAACATATTGCTCGATAGTTGCTATCGAGGAAAAGGAAAGAGGTGGGATCTCCTACCGAGAGAAGAGCAGCCCCCCAGACGGGTTCGGGAAAGTCCCCGACGGGTCCAGCGACGGGGCATTATCTCCCCCAACAGGACTCCTTGAGGCTCAAGAAGACGCGGGCGGAAGGAGGTGTAGATCTAACGAACGAGAAAGAGAAAGGTAAATTCGATCTTACCCCTTGTTGGTTCAACATGACTTATTTTGAGAACACGGGTCTGGTTCTTCCTCGTGCATAGTCACTTATGCTCGAGGAATTAGATCGGTTGGCCAAAAAGGTGGCGTAGGCTAAGGATGTCGGTGCGTGGATGCGTATTTTTGAGATGGTCGCTGCTTATTCTGAGGTCGGCCAGTCCCCAAAGTTCGAATTGTGCTGACTCAAAACCAAGCTGATGGAGGTCGAGAATAATGGAGAAGCGGCTCGGCAGAAAGTGTCTGACGACCTTAAGAAGGCTTTCGAGGAGAGTGATGTTGCTCTAAAGGATAAGCGGGTGATTTTCGAGGAGAATGTTCGCTTGAAGGCAAAGTTTACTCCATTTGAGGGAGAACCTGAAGGATTTGCGGATGTGAAGATGCGAGCCGAGCCGATCGAACGAGTGCAGCTGACCTATGATGATGTCGTGGTCGCCTCAACAGGGAGATTCTACAATGCCCTAGCCCAGATACGCATCTTGAATCCGGGCGTGGAACTGGTGACCGAGGGAATGGGGGTTCACTACTATGTCGAGGTGGGCGAGATAAAGAAGCCTTCTTTTTTCGAGGATATGGTGGTCGAGGAGACCCCTCCAGAGGGGACTTTCGGAGATGGCCCAGCCCAACCCGTCGAGTGACCATTCAGCCTGTTCAAGGATGGTGGCTGATGTGCCAATGTATGATGTGTCTTTTTTTGTTTGGACGTGGCCCATTTTTATGTAATGAAAATCTCGACCTTTATGGTCATTTTATTATTCGTTTTGTCGGGGCGGAGTCCCCTTTGTAACTCCAGGACAAATTCGGGCTTTGTGGTTGTAAGTATAACTTAGAATTTTTGCTATGTTGAGTTGTATGCTTGTAAAATTCTTTGTATGGGGTATGCTCGTTTGATGTATGTATTCACTAGTGTGTGGTCACTTGTCGAAGTGAGCCAGTTTGATTGCTGGGCTTGGTCCAGAACTCAAGTCCTGATTGAGGATCTGAGGTTGGTGGGTTGAACGTCTCATCGCGGGTTGGGTGTTTTGCTGACGAGGTATTTAGACAACGGGGCTCATTTGAGTCCCCCATGTCGAGGTGGGGATCTGACTCGTTATTTAAAAGAGCGATGATCCTTTATGTCGTGTTTGTGGTGCATCACTGGTACCGGGGCACGCGTTTGATGTCGAGCTCTTAATGCTCGAATGGCTCTCCGAGACATGTCAATTGTTCGTGCCTTAACTATAATGTTGTTTAAGCTTTTCGGCGTTCTATGATCGAGTAAGTTGTTCCCCTTGAAGGTTTACTACGCAGTAGGCTCCTATCCTCGTTTTGGCGTAAACATGGTATGGGCCTTCCCAGTTGGCTGCGAGCTTTCCTTCGGTGGAGCTTTTGAGATTCCGCTTTAATACTTAGCTCCCGACGTCGAACTCGTGTGGAATTATTTTGGCGTTATAATGAAGGGATATTCTCTATTTGAGTGAGGCTTCTCTTAGATCCGTTCCCATCCTTATCTCTTTGACAAGGTCGAGCTCTTCTCTTAATGACTGATCGTTCATCTCTTTGTCAAGCGGGAATTCGATTCTCCTTGATGGTTCTCCGGCCTCTACTGGAATGACTACCTCGGTCCCATATGCTAATCGAAATGGGGTCTCCCTGATAGACGAGTGAGGGGTAGTTTGCTAGGCCTAGAGCATGTTGTGTAGCTCTTCGACCCACTTCTTCTTCGTTTTGTCTAATCTTCGCCTAATACCGCGTAGAATGACTTTGTTCGCAGATTCGGCTTGCCTTTTAGTTTGTGGGTGCTCGATGGAAGCGAAGTGTTGCACGGTTCCCAAGTGAGCTACAAAATCTTAGAAGTTTCTATCTGTAAATTACATCCCATTGTCAGTGTCTATGGCTTGTGGTATTGCCGAATCGGGCTAGTATTTTTCTCTTATAGAAGCACGTGATGTTTTGAGCGGTGATTTTGGCCAATGCTTCGGCCTCTATCCACTTGGTGAAATAGTCGACGCCTACTATCAAATATTTGTTTTGATAGGCCCCCACGACGAACGGGTCAAGGATGTCTAACACTTGGGATTTAAGGGCCTTCCTGCTTTCATATCTAATGTCGAACTCAGACAGTTCCAAGGACCATTTGAGCATCCGGTCGGCCATGTCTGGTCGACCTAGCAGTTGCTTGATGGGTTGATTTGTTCGAACGACTATGGTGTGTGTAAGAAAGTAATGTCGGAGTCATCACGCCGCGTTGATTAGTGCGAGGGCCATCTTTTTGATCTGTTGGTACTTTATTTCGGGCCCTTGTAAGGCTTTACTTGTGAAATAGATTGGCTTCTTCCCCTCTGAGGTTTCTCGGATGAGCGCCGCACTGATGGACTCGGATGTTACGGCCAGATAGAGATATAGTATCTCTTCTTTATCTAGTCGAGATAGAACGGGACGTTGGGATAGCATCCGTTTAAGATGGAGGAGGGCTTGTTCGTATTCCTCGATATAGTCGAATGTAGCTTCCTTCCTTAGGAGCTTGAAGAAAGGAAGCGCGTGTTGTGCCGATCTCGCGACGAATCGTGACAGCGAGGTAAGCATGTCGTTCAAGGTCTGGATGGATTTTTTGAGTTGGGAGTGGGCAACATTTATCAGGGTTGGCCTCTATACCACGCTCGATGAGATAGAATCCGAGGAATTTCCCTGCCTGTACTCTAAAGGTGCATTTGTCAGGGTTGAACCTCATTTTGACTCTCCTGGCCTGATCGAAAACTTATCTGAGGTGTAGGGCGTGATTGAATTCCTCTTGGAATTTGACGATCATGTCGTACATGTAGACCTCGAGCATGTTTTCATACCCCAATTTTTGACCTAATATACCACCTTACATTTGCATCATTGCATCACTAACAGTTCAGAACAGAATTAATCGGGTGTGGCTTCTACAGGTCAAAATTAGGGTTTCACAAATTTTTCATCTGATCAAGAGGTAATCAATTAGGGTTTGAGTTTTCACTCGCCTAAATTGATATATCTTAATCAATCATCAACCTCTGATCTTCAGATATCCAACTTTTCCTCATGATCTATCAAGGATCGACCAATTAGGGTTTTCATCGAGGATAAGCAATCACTGATTTTCTGATCAATGAATGACTTTTTTGCCTGGAGATTGATCTTCATATCTTCAATACAACATCTTGACCTAATTTCTTGATTCCAAACATCACAGAAGTTCACATTTTTCATCAGTCAATTCTGGATCATCTGATGAAATCATCTGCACTGAAAAGTCAAAACTTGACTTTTGGTCAACTTTTTCAAGATAAAACTTTTTCAATCATCAAAATACTTCAAATGATCCATCATGATCATAAAAAATCAAGAAATTTGGAAAAGTCAACAAAAAGTCAAAATTTTCAACACTTAGAAAATTTTTCAAGTGTTAAAATTTCATGTTTTTTCCTACTTTCATGGCATTTTTTCACATAGTTCCATTTGGAATTAGGAAAAACTCAAAACATGAAAGTTGTAGCCCTTGAAACAAGATTTCCAAAATTTCCAAGAACTTGCAAATCCATTGTGTCTAGCTACACTTTTGATTTTGAAACATAGAGCTCCAAAATCATAAATTTCAAGTTCATGCTTCAAAAATTACAAGTCATTTTTGATTTTCTTCCCTTCTAGAAGCCTTGCCACCTACCCAAGATGGATAGAGCTGATAAAAATCAGATGAGAAGTAATTATGATGAGATAAGATCAAGTTAAGTTTTAACCATGGTTAAAAGGAAGGTTCCTTTTGCATTTATGGCAAAAATGACTTTCTTGCCCTCTAAGGCAAGTTGTCCAAATCCAAGCCAATCTTCTTCACTTACCATTCTGATCTCTTGACCTATAAATAGAGGTCATGTTTGCAATTTAAAACCACTCCAAAGCTATGCAAGAACAAGCTTTCTCTCTTCTTTCTTAAAATTCAAGTTACATAGTTCAAAGTGAGGATTTTGCACTTTTGCTAATTCTGTGAAAAACTATGAGAAGTTTGGTGTCTAACACATTCTAAACTCTAAATACAACTTGTTTGAAGCTTAAAATCAACTTAAAAACAACTAAAACTCAGAGTTGCTTTTCAAACTTTCAAACTTGCAAAAACTGCCTTAAACTTCAAACTGTTAGTTTGGCTCGAGCTAGTTGTGATTTTATCACTCAAACATCATCAACATACTTCATATGGATGATACAAATCATTAATCTTGACCTGTAACACCTTCAAGCTCGAATTCGAAACTCATGCCAAGCATATGCAAGTGGACTTGGTCAGAGTGATTCAGGTTGATTCAAAGCAAGCAAAGCATCCTCACACGTTCCCTGAAGTCCACTGGTGCTATAGCAATCATTAAAACAACTCTGTAACAGCTCCTTTGAAGAATTCGATCTCAGCTTCAAGAGGTAAGTGGCTCAACTTCGAACTCTTTGATTTTTGATTCTGATTCAAAAACTCTTGGCCGTTTGTTTACGCACCTTCAAGCTTAACCCTCGATCAATTGCCTATTTCCATGATCACACACGATTTCAATTTGATTTTTAGGAATTAGGGTTCTTCGTGTTTTCTGGAAAATTAATCATGTTTAACTAAAAATAAATGAAATTAAACCACATCATCATGTTCCTGGTTCAATTTCGATCAAGTTTGAGTTTTACATTGAGCATTTTCATTGAGAAACAAAGAATCCATGGCTGAATGAAGGATCGAGGAAGAAGAAGATGAGTTCGCGCGTGTTTTGTTGTTTTTTCAAATTCAAATATCCAGTTTATAATATTATAACATGAAGTAAAATAAATAAACGGATGTATTGCCGCCCCAGCGGTTGCCAGCTCACCTTTAAGTCACTTGCCTTGCCCAATGGTCCTGGGTTCGAGTAGCCTTGGGACCATTTTTGCCAAACTTTTTTATTTTCTCTTCATATTTCTTTCAAACTTTGACTCTTTCAAAACCCAATCAAAACTCCTCATTTTGAGGAGATTTTTTGTACACTTATCAATTAACATGTATATTTTATGATAATGTCAAAAAAATTCAAAAATACTTTCTTTTGATTACATTTTCATCGAGAAAGCGATCGTTTTGAGTGCTTTTCAAAGCACTTTCAAAGGCGTTTCTTTCAAACTTTCAAGCCGAAACTTTTCAAACTTCTTGTAAGTATATTTCATCCTTCAAGAACACTTTTAAGATCTTTTCAAAACTTTTCAACAAACTTACACTCTTTTTTCCATGATCAACCCGATTTGAAGATAAAACCGAACTCGTTTTTTCCTCGAATTTCTTAACCGATCATGGGGCTCCCTCACGGTGTAAGTCCCAAATTCTTTTATGTACATACATATTTCTTTGTACATATCAAATTATTTTTATGTACATATCAATTTTTACTTGTACATAATACAGACATCTTTTGTAAATATTCAAGTACAGACAAACTTTGTCCGTTTGTTTTCATTTCACTTGTATATACACTGAATACCATTGGTATTAAAAGGAGCATTATTCCTGGTGAAACTGATTTTAAACCAATGGGCCTCCCTTACGGTGTAAGTCCCAACCCTCCTATGTACATATTCATTTCCTCGTACATAAATACTCCTTTGTGTACATATTCATTCCCTTGTAACAATTCAAGCTTGTAAATAATCAAGTTACGCTCGTTTCGAACGTTCGTTTCACACACACTTGTTTATATTTCCTTCATAAACTCTTGTAGTTAAACATCACACACTTGTTTATATTTCCTTCATAAACTCTTGTAGTTAAACATTATGCACTTGTTTATATTTCCTTCATAAACTCCTGTGAATAAACTTCATACATTTGTTTATATAACTGTCTAGTTATAACATAACAACTAGTCTAACCATTAGGTTCCCCACAGAGTTAGCCTCCTCTTGGGCTTTGTACAAGGTAACTCATTTCATCTGAGTTCAGCCTCCTCTTAGGATTCATATAAGAAAACTCATTCATCTGAGTTTAGCCTCCGCTTAGGCTTCATATAAGACAACACTCCCCTGCTGAGTCAGACTCCTCTTGGGCTTCGTTCAAAAGAACTCCTCGTTGAGTTTAGCCTTCTCTTGGGCATCAAACAAGAAAGAGACCAGGAAATCTCTTAACAGCCTCCTATTGGGCTTCCAATACAAAGAATCACCCGCGCTAGGATAGAACCCAGAGAGTATAATTTCCCGGTGAAATTGCTCTTAATCCTAAAAGGATGGTTTCCCGGTGAAACCCCTTTTAAAGCCAAAGCCAGCCATACCCTATAGCTTCCTCTTGAGCTTCATACAAGGACCCTCGATGACCCTCGGAATGCCTCCTCTTGGGCTAACAATACAAGGACCCACGGGCTTCTTAAAAGCATCCCCCTAATCCAATCAATTTCTCCTCGAGATTTAGACATTTATCATCTCTATGGAAGAAGTATCTCATCTATCACATCACATACAATCAAAAAAAACTTTTCAAACTCTTTTCAAACAAAAACATCTCTTAATCGTAAGTGGTAACGCTTGTACACTCAAGAAAAACACCCAATGCTTACAATTAAAAGATTCAATCATCTTTTTCAAACATCTTTCTAAAGCTCGTAAGTGGTAACGCTTGTACACTCAAGCAAAACACCTATAACTTACGACGAAAGATTCAATCAATCAACCTTTTCAAAATGTATGTGATGAAATAGATTAGATACATTTTTCATTAAGATGACATTTGTCTTTGTCTCTTAATAACATCCCGTTGCTTCCACTAGCATAAGTGGGAACTACGATTGCTCTGACTTTCTCAACATCCCTTTGAGAATACGTAGGCACAAGGTCTCATCCTTGGCGAGCAAATTTCTTTCTCCCTCAAACCAAACAAATCATAGATCCCGTTAGATCCGAGCTACAAATGCTCTAATTCCCATTAAGGGATATGTATGCAGAAGATCCCAATGATCTTTGCGAGCACAATAATAACAAAACCTAGGATCCCACATAATCTACCGTTTCTTAAAATCCAAAGGAGAAACTTTCCCAATCATAGAAATAGCAATTAAAACACACAAACATATCAAACGTATTCATATATAAAGCTATAGATAACTATATATATTTAGGGTGCTTCATCTATTCCCTTTATATAACAAACCCCCTTGCCCGGAATCTCCCCAATGCGTTACGTCTAGTTTGCGCTAGTCGTAATGCATATCATATCAATTGAGGGTATTAACAGCTTTCCCCTTTTTCATAATCATTTTTCTTGTGTTGAAAATAATAAAGCTTGATGCTCGCGGCATCTTTATAAACAAATCAAAAGAGTAAATCGTTTCGAGCCAGAGAATCCGAATTCAGATTCGATTCCCTAGCGCGTCACTTTTTAACGCGAACACATGTCTCTAATCTCGCCCTGGAAGCTTTGTTCATCATGCGTTGGTATTTCGCGCCGACGTTCTTTAGGACGAAGGGCATAATGTTATACTAATAATTTCCCAGCTCGGTCATAAAGGTCGTGTATTTTTTATCTGTTTTGGCCACGGGGATTTGGCTCTATCCAGAGTATGCGTCCATGAATGAAAGTAATTAAAAACCTGCAGAATTATCAACTAATTTATCTATGTTGTGGATTGGGTAGGCGTCCTTAGGACATGCCTTGTTAAGGCCAAAGTAGTCAACGCACATATGCCACTTTCCATTATTCTTTTTAACAAGTACAGTGTTGGATAGCTAGGTTATTTACTGGGCTTAAGAAATGAAATTGGCCTCTAGTAAGTCTCTAGCAGCTTGCTCGGCAGCCTCAGTTTTTTATGGGGATTTCTTTTGCCTTCCCTGTGCTACAGCCTTAAGGGATGGATCGATCGTTAAATGGTGTTAGCCTACCTCTAGATCTAGACCGGGCATCTCCACTGCACTCCAAGCGAAGAGATCTGCATTGTCCTTTACACACGCCTTTAGTTGACTTTGAGCGAGCTCTAGGAGGTGCACAAATCTGGACTCCTTTGTTAGGGTCGATGCCGAGCGTTACGAGCTCGAATTCACCATCAGGAATTGGCCGCATATGCTACTTTGCGGGTTCTTTTGATCTTCCAGGGGCAGGTGAATCCTCTTCGACCATCGGCTCCTTTCCCTTACTCCGTCGCTCTGCTAGATCTTCTGGCTCGAGACGGTTGTCGAGGTCGACGACATTGAATCGAGGAAGAGGTCTCAATCTATGTGAGCTTTCATGGAGGTCGACTCTCCTTCTGGTCTTCGGCTGGAGTTTGATGGAGTTCATGCCCTTAGAGGATGCTTCGAAGCATCTTCGGGAGGCTTGAATGTCTCTATGCAGGGTTGCCACCTGACCGCTAGCTATGTACTACTTCATCTTTAGATGGAGGGTGGATGGTACCACTATCAACTCGGCGAGAGTGGTTTGCCCGAAAATACATTGGTAGAGAGACGTGCAGTCGATGACGAGAAATTGGGTCTTAATCGACGTGCATGTTTCTCTAGCTCTGAATGTCACAATCAGCTCCACATACCCCCAACGCTTCGTGGTGAAACCGTTGAACCCCTATAAGTCTAAACCGACGTATGGAGTGAGATGGGTCTCATTGAGTTGCATGGTATGAAAGATTTGGGTATAAATGATGTCGACCGAGCTTCCTTGGTCGACCAGAATTCTCCTTACGTCGAAGTTTGCCATTATGGTGCGTACGAGCAAGGGGATGTTTGCATTGGGGGCTCCCCTGGGTAACTCTTCTTTGTAGAAGGTCAGCGGATGATACTTGCCTTGGACTTTGTCCAGAGTAGTTCCCAAATCCGAGCTTGTTTTTATGAGGCGCTCGAACCTCCTCTTGACCGATCCTATGGTGGTTTTGTTAAAACCTCCACTGGAAATGACCAAGGCCGTGGGGAACGATTCCCACGGGCTATGAGTGGAAAAATATGCCAGAGTGGTGTCGAGCTCAGGGATGAAGAAGTCTTCCGAAATGGTAATACTCATGGCGACCGACATGAAAGATTCCTCATTGAGCTTTTATTCTTTTACCTTGCTCGATGAGGGAGCTTCTTCCCTCGTGGTCTCTTACTTATTGTACTGTTTGAGGTGTCCATTTCGGATCAGGATTTCGATTGCATCTTTCAAGTGGATGTAATCATCGGTCATATGCTCGTGACTTCGGTGGAACCTACAGTATTTACTTTTATCAGTCCTAAGCTTCGTTGGTGTCTGTCGTGGGAAGTGTACCCCTCCCTGCTTGAACTTTGCGTTCGCGCAGTCAATCAGGATCCTCTTGCGAGATATGGTGAGGGGGTGTAGTCGCTGAAACGACTGACCGGTCCCTTATGGTCCCTAGAGTCACGAGGCCTTTTCTACCACCTTTTCTCCTCACCTCAATGGGATACTGAGGTATCATTGCCTTTCGGGCCTTCAGCGTTCTCTCTGTGTTGGGTGTCATGGGCGCAATTGGCGGTTTCCTTTTCTTCGTACTGGATGTAAGATTGAGCTTTCAGGACGAAAGCATCTAGTATCGAGGGGGTCTCGATCTCGAAGACCTTCGCGAAATCGCTACGAGGCGTAGTCCTCTTTCGAGGAGGTACTTCTTCATATCATCCGTCGTTGAAACTTAGGCGACCTATTTTTTGAACCTTTCAATGTAGGCTCCCAGGAATTCCTCCTTGCCCTGGATGATGGCTTTTAGGGAGGCTTTAGAATTTGGATGGCATCGGGATTTAGTAAAATATCGGGATAACAATCTTCCCAAATGTTTCCAGGAGGTGACCGACTCATCCGGGAGGATTTTATACCAGGTCATCGCCACTTTGCGCATAGTAGTTGGGAAGAGACGATATTTGATGGCGCCCCTGACACCTTGGTAATCGAGCAACGCATCTATGTTTTCAATATGCTCGTCCGGGTCTGTCGTGTCGTCATATTGTCCGAGCTTAGGGGGTTTCTCCAACCCGGAAGGAATGTGAATGGCCATGATCTCCCGATATAGAGGGCCATGGCACTCATCTTCATCGCTTCGTCTTGAAGAAAGGGAAAGAGAACGGTTGTTCTTCTTGCGCTATGGAGGAGAGAGGTATCTCTGTTGTCTTGATTTTGGTGATAGGGAACGATCGTGTGGGCATGTGACTCATTCCTTGTCTTCTTGTGTGGCAGAGATCCCCGATTTTTCTTAGGAGGGGTGTATCCCTTATTTTTTGGAAAAGATCGGTCGACATGATCTTGGGATGGATTCCGACCAAGCTTTCTTGGTGAAGGACTACGAGAACTGAGCACCCTTAGTCTCTGAGGCAGAGACTGTTGGCGATCCTTTTCGAGGGCCTCTATATACTAGCCCTGTTAGAATATCACGTTGTTGGTGTGATTGAGGATAACTAGGATTGCTGCCATGGCCGGATCGACACTGGCAAACATAGATACTGGGGAAGGAATCATGGCAGGGTCTCTTGCTTGATTCTTGGACTTTGGATTATCCAATAATGGGTCTTGAGCTCCTGCATCGTATGAGTCTGGGGAGGATATCCTACTATCCCAATAGTCGATGAGATCCTCTAGATGAGGAGGGGCGTCACTCTCGTGTGTCTTTTGGACAGGTGAGATGACGGTCTTGCCAGAAGTAAGTTGGTCGTTGCTTTCAACCATCCTGTTGGAAGTAATGAATTATCTTTGATCTTCGAGATTTTCCAAGCAGGAATGAAGATGAGGAAGATAATTTCCCACAGACGGCGCCACTGATCTGGAGTGTTGATCAAAATTTGACACGGTCAGAGCAAACAGAGGTTCTTCGAGTTGTGTTTGGAGATGAGGGGGTGGTGTACCTGCAAGGCACTTTGATGCTAAAGTAAGCAAGTGATCAAGGTGAGAATAGAATAAAATTAGGATTGTTAGAGTAAGAATGTGATACCTTGCCCTCAAAGATATGAGGGTATATATAATGATCTTAGAGACATTTTCATTGGCTTCTATCTTTGGGCCTAGATATGCAGACCCATGGATATAGCCATCCGGGATGACATGGTCAAATCGGGCACTAATGCTTGGTGTTCGCGTTAAAAAGTGACGCGCGAGGGAATCGAATCAGAATTCGGATTCTCTAGCTCGAAACGATTTACTCTTTTGATTTGTTTATAAAGATGCCGCGAGCATCAAGCTTTATTTTTTCCAACACAAGAAAAATGATTATGAAAAAGGGGAAAGCTGCAATACCCTCCATTGATATGATATGCATTAGGACTAGCGCGAACTAGACGCAACGCATTGGGGAGATTCCGGGCAAGGGGGTTTGTTATATAAAGGGAATAGATGGAGCACCCTAAATATATATGGTTATCCATAGCTTTATATATGAATATGTTTGATATGTTTGTGTGTTTTAATTGTTATTTCTATGATTGGGAAAGTTTCTCCTTTGGGTTTTAAGAAACGGTAGATTATGTGGGATCCTAGGTTTTGTTATTATTGTGCTCGCAAAGATCATTGGGATCTTCTGCATACATATCCCTTAATGGGAATCAGAGCATTTGTAGCTCGGATCTAAAGGGATCTATGGTTTGTTTGGTTTGAGGGAGAAAGAAATTTGCTCGCCAAGGATGAGACCTTGTGCCTACGTATTCTCAAAGGGATGTTGAGAAAGTCAGAGCAATCGTAGTTCCCACTTATGCTAGTGGAAGCAACGAGATGTTATTAAGAGACACAGACAAATGTCATCTTAATGAAAAATGTATCTAATCTATTTCATCACATACATTTTGAAAAGGTTGATTGATTGAATCTTTCGTCGTAAGTTATAGGTGTTTTGCTTGAGTGTACAAGCGTTACCACTTACGAGCTTTAGAAAGATGTTTGAAAAAGATGATTGAATCTTTTAATTGTAAGCATTGGGTGTTTTTCTTGAGTGTACAAGCGTTACCACTTACGATTAAGAGATGTTTTTGTTTGAAAAGAGTTTGAAAAGTTTTTTTTGATTGTATGTGATGTGATAGATGAGATACTTCTTCCATAGAGATGATAAATGTCTAAATCTCGAGGAGAAATTGATTGGATTAGGGGGATGCTTTTAAGAAGCCCGTGGGTCCTTGTATTGTTAGCCCAAGAGGAGGCATTCCGAGGGTCATCGAGGGTCCTTGTATGAAGCTCAAGAGGAAGCTATAGGGTATGGCTGGCTTTGGCTTTAAAAGGGGTTTCACCGGGAAACCATCCTTTTAGGATTAAGAGCAATTTCACCGGGAAATTATACTCTCTGGGTTCTATCCTAGCGCGGGTGATTCTTTGTATTGGAAGCCCAATAGGAGGTGTAAGAGATTTCTGGTCTCTTTCTTTGTTTGATGCCCAAGAGAAGGCTAAACTCAATGAGGAGTTCTTTTGAACGAAGCCCAAGAGGAGGCTGACTCAACAGGGGAGTGTTGTCTTATATGAAGCCTAAGCGGAGGCTGAACTCAGATGAATGAGTTTTCTTATATGAAGCCTAAGAGAAGGCTAACTCTGTGGGGAGCCTAGTGGTTAGACTAGTTGTTATGTTATAACTAGACAGTTGTATAAACAAGCGTATGAAGTTTATTCACAGGAGTTTATGAAGGAAATATAAACAAATGCATGATGTTTATTTACAAGAGTTTATGAAGGAAATATAAACAAGTGTGTGTAAAACGAACGTTTGAAACGAACGTAACTTGATTATTTACGAGTTTGAACGTGTACAAGGGAATGAATATGTACACAAATGAGTATGTATGTACAAGTAAATATGTATGTACATAGGAGGGTTGGGACTTACACCATAAGGGTGGCCCATTGGTTTAAAAGCAGTTTCACCGAGAATAATGCTCCTTTTAATACCAATGGTATTCAGTGTATATACAAGCGAAACGAAAACAAACGGACGAAGTTTGTCTGTACTTGAGTATTTACAAAGGTATATGTATTATGTACAAGTAAAAATTGGTATGTACATAAAAGAATTGGATATGTACAAGGAAATAATTATGTACATAAAAAGAATTTTGGGACTTACACCGTAAAGGAGACCCATGATCGGTTAAGAAATTCGAGGAAAAAAACGAGTTCGGTTTTATCTTCAAATTGGATCGATCATGGAAAAAAGGATGTAAGTTTGATGAAAAGTTTTGAAAATCTCTTGAAAGTGTTTTTGAAAGATTAAATATACTTACAAGAAGTTTGAAAAAGTTTCGGGTTTCGAAAGTTTGAAAGAAACGTCTTTGAAAGTGCTTTGAAAAGTACTCAAACGATCGTTTCGGATAAAAATATAACCAAAAGAAAGTATTTTGAATTTTTGACATTATCCTAAAATAGGTATGTTAAATGACACGTATGCAAAAAATCACCTCAAAATGAGGAGTTTTGATTGGGTTTTGAAAGAGTCAAAGTTTGAAAAAAATATGAAGAAAAAACAAAAAGTTTGGCAAAAATGGTCCCAAGGCTACTCGAACCCGGGACCATTGGGCAAGGCGTGGCAAGGCAAAGTGTTAAGAGTGAGCTGGAAACCGCTGGGACGGCAATACATCCGTTCATATATCCAACTTCATGTTATTATATTATAAACTAAATGTTTAAATTTGAAAAAACGCGCGAACTCATCTTCTTTTTCCCCGATCCTTCAATCAGCCATAGATGCTTTGTTTCTCAATGAAATTGCTCGATGTAAACATCAAACTTGAGCGAAATTGAACCAGGAACATGATGATGTGGTTTAATTTCATTTATTTTTAGTTTAACATGATTAAATTTCCAGAATACACGAAGAACCCTAATTCTTTAAAATCAAATTGAAATCGTGTATGGACATGGATTCAAGCAATTAGTTTAGGGTTAATGATCAGTGAAGGTGCAGAAACAAAACGGCCAAGCCATTTTTGAACTGGAAGTTAGAAATCAAGGAGTTCGAAGTTGAGTCACTTACCTCTTGAAGCTGAGATTGAAATCTTTAAAGGAGCTGTTACAGTTGATGTTTAAGGATTGCTGGAGCACCAGTGAACCTTATGGAAGGTGTGAGGATGGTCTGCTTGCTCTGAAATTACCTGGATCATTCCAACCAAGTCCACTTGCATATGCTTGAAATGAAACTCGAATCCGTGCTTGGAGGTGTTACAGATCAAAAGTGATGGTTTGTATCATCCATATGGAGTATGTTGATGATGTTTGAATGATCAAAACACAACTAGCTCGAGCCAAACTGATAGTTTGAAGTTTAAGGCAGTTTTTGCAAGTTTTGCAATATGAAAAGAAATTCTGGTTTTTAATGATTCTTGTGTTGATTTTAAGTTTCAAACCAGTTACATATTGATTTTAAGACATGTTAGACACCAAATCTCTCATGGTTTTTCACAAGTTTTGAAAAATACAAGAATTCTCACTTTGAACTATGTTACTTGAAATTTAAGAAAGAAAAGAGAAAGCTTGTTTTGGCATAGCTTTGGTGTAGTTTCAAATGGCAAACATGACCTCTATTTATAGGTCAAGAAATCAGATTAGCAAGTGAAGAAGATTAGCTTGGATTTGGACAACTTGCCTTAGAGGGCAAGAAAGTCATTTTTGCATTAAATGCAAAAGGAACCTTCCTTTTAACCATGGTTAAATTTAAATTGATCTTATCTCCATCATAATTACCTCTCAACTGATTTTTATCAGCTCTAGACTATCTCCAATTAGTGACAAGGCTTCTAGAAGGAGATTTTGAAAAAAATGACTTGTAATTTTGAAGGTTGTACTTGAAAACCATGGCTTTTGGAGCTCTATGTTTCAAAATCAAAGGTATAGCTAGACACAATGGATTTGCAAGTTCTTGGACATTTTGGAAAGCTTGTTTCAAGGGCTACAACTTTCATGTTTTGAGTTTTTTCTAATTCCAAATGGAACTATGTGAAAAAATGCCATGAAAGTAGGAAAAAATGTGAAATTTTAACACTTGAAAATTTTTCTAAGTGTTGAAAATTTTGACTTTTTGTTGAATTTTCAAAATTTCTTGATTTTTTATGATCATGATGGATCATTTAAAGTATTTTGATGATTGAAAAAGTTTTATCTTGAAAAAGTTGATCAAAAGTCAAAGTTTGACTTTTCAGTGCAGATGAAATTTCATCAGATGATCCAGAAATTGACTGATGAAAATTGTGAACTTCTGTGATGTTTTGAATCCAAATATTAGGTCAACATGTTGTATTGAATATATAAAGATCAATCTCCAAACAAAAAAGTCATTCATTGATCAGAAAATCAGTGATTGCTTATCCTCGATGAAAACCCTAATTGGTCGATCCTTGATAGATCATGAGGAAAAGTTGGATATCTGAAGATCAGAGGTTGATGATTTGATTAAGATACATCAATTTAGGTGAGTAAGAACTCAAACCCTAATTGAGTACCTCTTGATCAGATGAAAAATTTTATGAAACCCTAATTTTGCACTGTGGAAGCCACACCCGATTAATTCTATTCTGAACTGTTAGTGATGCAATGATGCAAATGTAAGGTGGTATATTAGGTCAAAAATTGGGGTATGACACTTGGAACAAGCCTTTATGCCGACCAAGGAAGGTCATAACGGGCATAGTCATGGATGAGTTTAATTTGCTCGACGTCCGTCGAGCTTGAGGGTTCTGGCGGCGTGAAGAACTGGCAGATGATTCCCTTAGGATATCATCTAACATAGGTGGCTCTTCGCTAAACTCAAAGAGGTGGCCATCCCGACAAGCATTCGGGCGGTCTATAACATAATCAAATTCTCCATCTGATTCATCTTCAGAGTCTCCAGAATCATCTTTTGACTTTGACTCTTCTTTAGAACTTTCAACTTCTGACTCATCTTCGAAAGTTATCTCTACATCAGAAATGGATTGAGATTTGCTCTGATCCCAAGTTTTTGATTCTTTCACAATGACGTCTCTGCTGACTTCAACTTTATTAGTTTTTGAACAATAAAACTTGTACGCACCTATACTATAGTACCCCACCAGTAACATCACTTTGCTTCTATCATCCAGCTTTTGTCTTCTAGCTTCTGGAAGGTGTTTGTAACATACAGAACCAAACACCTTTAGATGGCTAACACTTTTCTTATCTCTAGTACACTTCTCTAAAGAAACAATTTCCTCTAGCTTCTGCATTGGACATCTGTTGAGCATATATGGTGCAGTAGCAACAACTTCTCCCTATAAGTTGTGAGGAAGCTTCTTCTATTTTAGCATACTTCTCGTCATATCAAGCAAAGTACGATTTCTTCTTTCAGCAAGACCACTGTGTTGAGGATTATAAGGAGCAGTAACCTCATGCTCAATTCCATTATCATCACAGAACTTCTAGAATTCTGTAAAGTTATACTCACCTCCACCATCCATTTTGAGAATCTGTAACTTTTTACCACTTTGTTTATCAGCCTTTACCTTGAACTTCTGGAATTATGTAAACACCTCATTCTTAAACTTGATGAGTGTTACTGTGATAAGGTGGGAGAAATGACTTGTTTGTTTTGCGTTTATCGCAAGAGTCGCCACCGACTTTTCTTTTATCCAATTAAGGTAAGGAGAAAAGAACAGGAAAAGACCTTCGTTAGATTCTGAGTATGGGAGGCGGTTATGAAAAGGGAAGGTATTAGCACCCTTTCCATCCGTAGTTATCTACGACCTCTTAATTGCTTAGCTCACTTTATAAATTGCTTTCTGTGTGTGTGTTTGAAAAGAAGTTTTGAAAAGGCATTTCACTTTGACTTCGTAATGATTCTCGTTGGAATGTATACGAAGTGTTCAGAAATGTTTTGTTTTGGAAAAGTGTTTAACTTTGTAATGATTCATGCTGGAATGTATACAAAGTGTTTGAAAAGTTTTTGAAAATAGTGTGAGGTGTGAAAAGTATTTTTGTTTGGAGCAAGCAAAAGAGTCTTATACCTACTCAGAATGGTCGTTTCCATGTTATTTTGCTTTCTTTTAGGATAGCGCTATCCATACCATTAGTTGGTAGGTAACTCTATCCGTTGGATGTAACGGGACATTCGAAGGGTCATCGTATGATCATAGAAGGCAACATGTAGGGATACCTTAGCATATTCGTAGGGGCGATCATCACTTTTTGTAGGCAACAATCGAGGGACGAGATCATGTATTCATAGGCAGCAATCGAGGGTCATCAAGGGACTATGATCTTTATATCGAAGGGACTATGATGATATTGTTTGTAAGCGTCTTAGCTAAGATATCCCTACATTCGAGGGACATGACCATTGTTTCTAAAGGTAATAAGAGAGGATACCCTAAGGGGGTGCGAGTGTGAAGAGTGTGTTGTATTCAGATATTTATCTTGTGATTAGAAGTGTTATAAGTTGATTTTAATCTTGCCATACACGCCTAATTACTAGCAGTTAAATATGTACAGAAATTAAAGTGCGGAAAGTAAAGGTGCGGAAAAGTAAACTCTAGATTATTACATGGCTTTGGGGCAAATACATAATATAGGAGTGCAGAAAGTAAATCCTAATTAAGCTATAACATCCCATGAGCAGATACATAATATTGGAAAAATGCGAGAAATTAAAGTCCTAACTATTACAACTTGTGAACAGTTACAATATTAAAATAATTTCGCAAGAAGGATCGAATTGTGAATAAGAGAAAATAATGTTAGTAAAAAGAAAATTTTTGAGTTAGGAAAAGTTTTAGGGTTAGTAAACCTAATTAAATGAGAAAAATATTTTTTGGGAATTTTTTGGATTAATTTGATATGGAAAAAATGATTTAAAAGTTAATTTTCGATTAATTAACAATTAAATAAGATATGAGTGAAAAATAATATTTTTTGATAAAAAAATTAAATTAAGATTTTTCTAACCTAATTATGAAAAGAAATATTTTTTTTGTGATTTTTTGTTGTATTAAAAAAATGTTTGAAAAGAAATTAAATTGAAAAAAAATAAAAATATGAAAAAAGAATGAAAATAGGTTAGTTTGAAAAAAGTGTAAAAAAGAATTGGGGTAGCCATGGATCGAACCCCTGCCCCATATGATATACACGCGCGCCTCCTGCCACTGAACCAAGCATGTTTTTGTGTTAAGCAAATGAAACAAACAGATTATAAAGGACATAATTTTCTGAAAATAATTAAAACCAAATCACGCGCGAAGGGGTTGTCTTCCCCGTTTGAATTTTCAGACTTTTATCAACGGACAGGTTTCGTTGCTAAAACCTATGCCCACGGTTTTTTTCCCGTCACTATACCCCTGAAATAAATCAAAATCAAGAAATATGCAACATAAATGAGTTATGAGGCCATGGATCAACTCAGTTTAATCCTCTGAGTATGATTGAGTCATTGGTTTCGTCCAATTTTTTCTAATTCGCAAAGCCCTAAGTCCAAGCTTGGAACCCTAGCCATGGCAAATTCATATACATGTACTCAAACTTAAATTGAACCATGCAAAAAGCTTCGAAATAGCATCAGAGACACAAATATATAATCAAATCATGTTAAAAGTGCATGAATCATTGAAATCGATTTTGAAATAAGTTATGCAAACTGTGATCGGGATTGAGCGATTCTGGAGGTATTGTTGGCTTGTGAGTATTTGGAATGATTCAGAGGATCACCAGGAAGCGATTGGAATGCTTTGTTTGGCCTGGATCGGCGTAAAAACATGTCTTCCACTTGCTTGCAACTCACGATTTTTTGCAACTTAGGTTAGGGTTCTTGAGCATGAATTTTCGTCCTTGTAGCATCTGGGATCAGTGTGTATATATACTAGAGTGAATTAGGTCAAGAATCATGAAGGAATTATATGCCAATCAATGAGAAAATATTTGATTTGTAATGAAACCAAATATTGCCTTTTTTGAATCAATTTCAATCAATTCTCTTGCCAATCTCAATAATTTCGAAAATATCTGCTTATATGGCTTGTTTGGACCTCAAGAATGATAAAAAATAAACCTTGCACTTAATGTTTTGATTTTATATCTTTTATTTTAATTAAATTGGTTTTAAATGAATAAAAATCCAAAATAAATAAAAATAAAAGATAAAAGGCGTGGCCTTGGGCTTGGAGGTTCTAGTTCAGATAAGAAACAAGTTTGAACAAAGAAAAGTTAGGCCCATTTAAAAAAAAAATTGATTTTTTTCAAGTATTTCTCTTCATGCACCTCCTCAAAAATGTCAAACTTGCACGATTTGTATCTTGCTCAATTTTCAACATTTTTGAGTGTTCTTGGACTTTTAGAAATCTCAAGATGTCCTCTAAACACTCCTTTTGGTTTCATCTTCATTGAAGTTTCCATGTTCATGAACACTCCTTTGCAAAAAGATGACTTTTTGTTGACTTTTAAAAGGACTTGTAATGTTTTGATCCATAACTTCCAAATGAAGCCTTTTTGGCCAAAGCTTGTGAGACATGAAGTTGTAGAGAATTGAATTCTTCTAAATTAGATTTGATGGAAAATTTTCGATAAAGTATGTGAGAGTTATGCTGGTCAAAGTTTTGTTGACTTTTGTCGAAAACCCTAATTTAGAAACTTTGACTTTTGATCAAATCTTGACTTTTCTTGAGAAATCATGATCAACCCTTGATCAAATGATGAATATTACTTCAAAATATTAGTGTTGACCAAAGATTATGAAGTTTGATGTATGTTGACCACAATTGACTTTTTGTCTAACAGTTGATTTCCAACCATCTGAGCAATTGGATGAGCAAATTTGACTTGTAAGGCTTAAAAATTGACATGGTGATACCTTGAAGTATATGATGAGGCATGATGACCACTTAGAGCACTGGAAATCCATTTTGACTTGAGAGGAGCAAAACCCTAGTTTTAATTGATTGCTTAAAAAAGGGTTTGTCTGGTCAACCCTTGTGAAATCCTTAAGCATGGAGATGTGAATTGTCTTGAGAAGTAGGAGGGCAAATTTTGGGGTATGACAGTTACCGATGTCATTCTTGTGAATTCATCCACAGAAGAAACAAAATACTTATTTCCTCCAAGTGAAGGTTTTGGAAATGGTCCACACACATCATAATGCACTACTCTCAAAGCATGTTTTGCTCTTGGGGCTACTTCTAATACAAATGGTAATCTAGGTTGTTTGACTTTCATGCATATCTCACGTAACTTCTCAGGCTTCATAATCTTCAGAATTCAACGTAAGAGCTTCTTAGAACTCATATGCCCTAAGCTTCTATAGTTGAGATGCTCAATCTCTTGTGCCATAACTTACTATCACCTTCAGAGCCTTCTGCATTAAGACACTATGTTTCAATTGTTTCTATATTCACCTTGAATGTTATGTTTGCTCATATTGCATAATCGACGATTAGGATCATACAACTTCAAGAGATTGTTCTTCATAACCAAAAAGAAACCTTTCTCAATGAGATGACCCATACTCATTAGATTGTTTTGATTCTAGGAACATACCAAAATCCTTGATCGAACGGTCTTCCTATTATTCACTTTAACTTTGACATTTCTCATATCTTCTGCATTAAGGTACTTATCATCAACACATCTGATTTTTGTCCTCTTTCTGGATTCAAAATCTATCAGCCATTGTTTGTTTCTAGTCAAGTGATTTGAACAACTAGTGTTCATATACCACCAATCGACAAACACCTTCCAATGTTCGAAGCCATCAATAGCATAGGTTCATCATTTGAGTCTCCTCTGGCTATATTTACTTCTTCTGATTTTCTTCCCTTGTTTGACCAACAATCTTTATCAAAATGCCCAAACTGCTTACAACAGTAACATTAAACCTACTTCTTGTCAAACTTCTCATTTCCATTCTGATGTTTCTTCTCATTAGAAGTTGAGGTTTTTGACTTCTATAATATATCACCACGTCAGCTCTTGGCCTCTAACCAAGAATGATTATGTTCCTTCTTGACGAAAGAAGCTTTTAGAGCCTACTCAACTTCCCTCTCAGATGTTCTTTTAGTCAGATGCAACTCTTATGCCTCTAGACTACTTTGCAGCTCTTCTATTTTCATGGTGTCTAGATCTTTAGAATGTTCAATTGCTACAACAACGTAATCAAATTGAGGAGTAAGTGAACTCAATACCTTCTCTATAATCACTTATTTAGAAAGTGTTTCTCCACAAGACTTCATCTCTTTAGTGATTAGAATCACTCTAAAGATATACTATGAAACCTTCTCATTGTTCTTTATGGTGAGATTCTCATATTGCTTTCTCAGGGACTGAAGCTTCACATTCTTCACTAATGCGTCACCACCGTAACATCTGACCAGTGTGTCCCACGCCTCCTTTGACGTCGTCGAATCTGCAATATTCTCAAACACATTCACAACCACACCCTGATGGATGTAGAACAACGTCTTTTGATCTTTCTTCCTTTTGTCCGTCTGTACGTCTCTCTCTTTTCGTAGCATCTGCTGCAACTCGAACATAGCCATTAGTAATAAGCTCAAGAGCATCCTGAGCACCGAATAACACGCACATCAGAATCATCCATATGTTTCAGTTCTTGCCATAAATAAATTGGAAGTTTGATACTCATATATTATTGTTTTCGTTCATCTTCAACCTTGTACAGTACACTCAGATCTCACCAAACACAATGTTTCCCAATCCCACAGAATTAGAAAATGTGATTCAGTTACAATTTTGTTCAAAAATTCAACACGAACCCCATAAACAAAATTAATCACACAAACGATCACGTTTAACTCGTGATACCAATTTATTAGTGCACAAGAATCAAAGATGACACAAATGTATTGAGAGAATGACGGCTACCAAAAGTATGAAAGAAAATAGGGTTGTTTTTATAAATGACGTCTATGACTAGTCTATTTATACAAAAGGTAAATTATCACATAGACGTTAATAAAAGTAAACTTAATGACTAAGTTATAAAGGTACAAACTATTCATTACTAAATTACCCTTCAATAGGTCCCACATTTTCCCCCTTTCCAAAACCGCGAAGAAAGGGAAAGGAAAGCTTCAATCTTATTTTTTTTCATTTATGACCTTCTTTTCTACGCACTAATACATTATATAGAAGCATGAGTTTCAATTTACAAATACTGGAGTATTGTTTTACTCAATAATGCATGAAGGAGGTGAATTGAAACTAATTTTTTAATATAGTATTTGTTAATCAAAGAGGTAAATAAACATGAAATTGAAATTTGTTGTGGGTTAATTTAATTATTAAAAATTTAAACTTATAATTAAATTAAGATTAAAAAATAATTTTTACTAAATACTTTTAAATGAGAGTAATTTGATACTTTTAAATATAATCAATGCTTCTTTCTTCTCTATTTCTTCTATTCTTCTCTTATACCAATCAATATAACAAATCAACTTCATTTCTTATAATTCTCTACCTTACTACTCTTTTCACATATTTCTCTCTTATCACTTTCTTCTCTTAACCAAACAAACTCTTAACGCGACCAAATCTTCTATGTTAGTTCTCTCTTATCATTGTCTTTTTTGCTAACTTGTTCATCATAAAGCAACAATTTCCATCAAACTCAACAAAAATGTCTTTCCTTTTTAAATACACTCTCTAGTCAATATTATAAGTAATTTTTACCTTTTTTTATATATATTTGATTATTATTGTATCTAGTCTATATATGAATTAAATACAATAATAATCAAATGTATTAAAAAAGATAAAAGTTTCTCATAATATATATCTCCTTTTCTTTTGATGATCATTTGTTAATAGTCTCTTTGATCTCCTTAACACTTAAGACTCATTAAAGACCATTAAAGTGATTTTCCATTATTAAATACGATCTTTTGTCCGATCTTGGGTCATAATGTTTATTAATTAGTCATAAACGTGTCATCTATGCGTTTAAGTCCAAATATTCCTCTTGCAATAAGTTTAGATCAAAAGGATCGACATGGTCCATCAAACGAGTTTAAACTCAACCTTACTACAACGGGTGAGTTTATCAATCTAGGATGTGATCTTCGGTCTTCATCTTACCTTTCAACCCACTGTGAGGCCATGAGCTCCTTCTCAATCAACGAGTTTCTAACTTAAAATAAATCTGATACATACAAGGTCGAAAATTACAAAGTAAGATAACTTGTATTTATATTCTTTTTGCATTTTAAACTTATATAATATTACAAAATCTATCATTAATAAAAAAATATATTTTTTTTCTACTTTTCGATTTTTAAAAGTAATAATCTAAACCTCTAACATCTATTAATATATTTTAATTAAAATTTATTAATTTAAAATTGCTAAACTTGTTACTAGGAAATATAATATGTGGGATGCAATTGATTGTATAGTTTATGTTTAATATTAGTCAATGGAAACAATTATTTGAAGATTTTGTAACAAGTATTTTTAGTATTATATCATTTTCATAAGATAAATTTATGAATCTCCATTATCATTTATTTTAATTGAAATTATAAAAGAAAAAAATTTAGATGTAATATTTTAAATGTAACTTTTACTATTTTCAAATGAAAATATAATAAATATATAATTTATTTTACATGTATATAATTTTATTTTATTTTCACTTTTTAAACAATATTTAAATTTAATTTTATATTTTCATAAGAAAATAATAAGAACGACATCTAAAGAATTATATTAAAAATATTATTTTATTGTAAAATTGAAAAAAAAAATAAAAATTTGAGTCAAAAGGAAAAAAGGAAAAAAACTTTATCATATTTAAAATTTTAGTAAAATATTCATTTTGGTCCTTAACTATACCATTAAGTTCATATTGGTCTTTTAATATTTTTTTGTGTCATTTTACTCTCTTAACTCTTAAATATTTTATTTTAATTTTTTTAGTCTAACGACAAATTTAATGACCGATTTCAAAAAATTTCAATCATTAATAAAAAGTTGAAATATTACGTCATCTTATATAATATCATAATAAAAATATTTTTACCATAACATTGTATAAAATGATAGAATATTATATTTCTATTAAATAACTGAGTAAAACATTTTTACACTTACAATATATCTCTTTTAAACTCTTTTTATCGAATATATTATATTACAAAGAAAACAAACAAGATATTTATGAGACATTCATTATATTCAAAATATCTTAATTTTTTTAATTTAAAAAATAAGAAAATCTAAAACTGATAAATTGTTCACCACCCGAACAACAAAAAACTGCAAGAAGAATAAATATTTATTTGCTTAGTATGTCGTTAAAGCCGTCTATTCTGACACACCCCAGTCCAAACCAATATAGGACCCTCTCTCTCTTTCTCTCTCTTTCTTTCTCTCTATCTATATATACATAACCCCGTCACCCTCGTCAACAAGTAACGTTCATGGTTTTATAACTCTCTCTCTCTCTCTCACTCACCATTTTCTTTTTCTTTCTCGCCGTTTCCGATCAACCAAACAACACATGGCCAATTCATTCGGATCAATTCTTTTTCACAATATCACCACCAAGAAGCCAAATAAATCTCTCCCAAGACTCTACTTTCTCACCTTCACCATCTTTCTCTGCGCTTTCTTTTACCTCCTAGGCCTCTGGCAAAACTCCCCCGCCGCCATCTCAGCTGCCACTACCACCACCACCACCATCCGTCCAAACTGTCCACAAACCAACTCCACCACTCTTGATTTCTCACCTCACCACCACAACCCCGAACCATCCCAAACATTAACGACTCTCATCCACGCTCCCGTCTGCGACGCAAAACTCTCAGAGTACACTCCATGTGAAGACGTACAGAGATCACTAAAATTCCCTCGAGAGAATCTAGTCTATCGAGAAAGACACTGCCCCGAAAACAACGAGATTCTCCAGTGCCGTATCCCCGCGCCGTTCGGCTACCGTGTCCCGCCGCGCTGGCCGGAGAGCCGTGAATGGGCTTGGTATGCTAACGTACCGCACAAGGAGCTGACGATCGAGAAAAAGAACCAGAATTGGGTCCGGTTCGAAGGGGACCGGTTCATGTTTCCCGGTGGTGGGACCATGTTTCCACGTGGCGCTGGTGCGTACATTGATGATATAGGAAAACTCATTAATCTGAAAGATGGCTCCATCCGAACCGCTATCGATACCGGTTGCGGGGTACGTTTTTCTTGAACCGCTTTCTCCACTTGGTTTTCTTCAACCGGGTTTTTTATACTATTTTCTTCTCATACACCTACCAAACCAAAATTTTGCTTTCATTTTTTTTCAACTTTTTTAGGTAGATTTTGGTTTTAGTAATAAGTAATTTGTGATTTTCTCTTTATTTAGAAGTTCAAGAATAAAAAAGGGAATTTAAATCAATAAATATCACGATACGTCTAATACCTTTTGAGTAATACAATTATTTATGGAAAATATTTATGATTTTGATAAGTTTGTGAAAATGAACATGGTTTTCGTAATCATTATGCAAAACAGGTGGTATCCATTGATTTTAGTATATTTCACCATGTTGTCACTAGTTTTTCAAATATTTAATTATTTTATTTTATATAAATTTTCTACATTTGACTTTTTTAGTATTTTTTATTGGCATTTTCTAGTTGTTTGTGAATAAATGCGTAAATCATGTTTTCTATACGTCAATATTTTCATAAATTTTCTACATTTGACTTTTTTGTTTGTTTTTTTTGCTGCTATTTTCTAGTTGTTTGTGAATATACGTAAATCATGGTCTTTATGTCAATACTTAATTTAACTTTTTTTCTAGTGTATTATTGTGACTGAGTTGTCTATCCTATCCCAAAGACGTGAATGAATTTTCTTAGCCTCTAAACTAAATATGGATATGGAATAATTGAATGCTATGAAATTGAAATATATATAGTTAGAGTATATTAGTCACATCATAGACTCAACTATGAAATTGTCCTTTTCGTAGAGAGAAAAAAGGTAGTATAATATAGGGACCACTTTAACTATAACTAGTTTGCAAAACAATCTTCTTAAATTCTTCAAACTCAAGTAAAGTTTCATGTAAACCAAACACTAAAAAAGGTACAATTTATGCTCAAAGACTTGATTAAACTATTACTTGAACAAATATAATATTGTGTTTTGAATTCACTTAATGCTAATCATAACGATAACTAATTTTTGGGATTATGTTGTTTGTTGGGAAGTCTCAATCATGTATAGTCTCGCCTAATTTCTAAGTCACTTCATCTTGTGGCAATATCTGTATAGTCACATCACATGTATTAATTGATTATGTGCCTAATTTTAGAGAAACATGGAATGTGTTAATTAATTGAAGCAAAGTACAAACCCATTTAATTAGCATAAGTTAATTAATGTGACAAATGTTTAATTAATCAGGTTGCAAGTTGGGGAGCTTATCTTTTGCCTCGTGACATTATAGCAGTGTCATTTGCACCAAGAGATACACATGAAGCTCAAGTTCAATTTGCTCTTGAACGAGGAGTTCCTGCATTGATTGGTGTTCTTGCCTCAATTAGGCTTCCTTACCCTTCAAGATCCTTTGACATGGCCCACTGTTCGCGTTGTCTCATTCCCTGGGGCCAAAATGGTAACTATCCAATTTTTACCGACGCATCATATTAAAACTGTATTTGGTGTTTGTGTCAGACACTTAGGTGTCAGTTGTGTTACATATATCTTGTGCTAGACATCTAAGTGTGAATTGTGTTTACATGTGTTTATGTCTGACACCTATGTGTCAGTTGTGAATACGAAACTTATAGTATTTTTGTTTTGTAGAAGGAATTTATTTGACAGAAGTTGATAGAGTTCTACGTCCGGGAGGGTATTGGATTCTATCGGGGCCGCCGATTAATTGGGAGATTCATTGGAAAGGGTGGGAGAGAACTCGAGAGAGTCTCAATGATGAGCAGGTTTCAATTGAGAGAGTAGCAAAAAGTCTATGTTGGAAAAAACTTGTACAGAAGGGTGACATTGCAATATGGCAAAAACCTACCAATCATGTACATTGCAAAATAACAAGAAAGGTCTTCAAGAATAGACCCTTCTGTAACGCAGAAGATCCTGATTCAGCATGGTATTATACCTTTTTCTATGGTTACTTGTGCTACTGATTTTGATTTTGATTTTTCTTTTGCAGTTTCTCTTTTAAGAGTAAAAAATGAAAAGCAAATTATGCTTGCTGCCAAATAGAGTGATACCAAAACCACTTATATGATAAAGATTTTTGAGTTTTATAATCTTATTTCTTTGTTTGATGTACTTTGTCCAAAGTGGAGATTCTTTTATGCACACGTTTCTCTTTGGTTCCTTTCTTGTTCCTGAACATTTATCTTTTCTCATTTCAGGTATACCAAAATGAATACATGTTTGACACCACTTCCTGACGTAACCGACATAAAAGATGTTAGTGGTGGAGGATTAACTAACTGGCCTGAGAGACTAACAGCAATTCCACCAAGGATCAGCAGTGGAAGTTTGAAAGGAATCACAGCGGAGATGTTCAAAGAAAATACCGAGTTATGGAAAAAGAGAGTTGCATACTACAAGACACTAGATTATCAGCTAGCAGAGCCCGGGAGATTCCGTAATTTGCTTGATATGAATGCTTACTTGGGAGGCTTTGCAGCTGCTATGATTGATGATCCAGTTTGGGTCATGAATGTTGCTCCCGTCGAGGCCGAGGTCAACACACTCGGCATCGTATTTCAACGTGGATTGATTGGAACTTATCAGAACTGGTATATCTTTCTTTCATTTACTAGGCCAGTTTCAATAACAGTTCTTAACTAGGTTCTGTTAATACATAGTAGAGTACAAAGTAGCTTTTATTTTGTTTGCCTAACTAGATTTGCTGCATGAACCTTTTAAAAAGTGAGTGCATTATAATTGTTGTGTCCACCATTATCTTAATGTAAAGTGCATCCTAATCTTAGCACACTAAAATTTATAGTTGCATAATGAAACCTTTATAATTGTACACTTTTTTTCTCTAGGACTTCCCACTAATAGTAGCTTTATGGTGAATAGTTGAGATTTTATTACTAACTACTTTTGTTTCCAATTAGGTGTGAAGCCATGTCCACATATCCTCGAACCTACGACTTCATACATGCGGATTCTGTTTTAGCCTTTATGAGAACAAATGTAAACTAGAGGACATTCTTCTTGAGATGGACAGGATTTTGAGGCCACAAGGGAGTGTCATTATACGCGATGATGTCGATGTGTTGTTGAAAGTAAAGAGATCTTTAGATGCAATGCAATGGGATGGTAGAATTGTAGATCATGAAAATGGGCCACTGGAAAGAGAAAAGATATTGATAGCAGCTAAAAGTATTGGACAGCACCACCACCTGATAAAAATCAACACAGGAAGCTCTAATTTGATTTTCCTTTTGGATGTGTGTGTTTTTTTTTTTAATTTTTCATGTCTACATAACTTCAGGAACTTTAAATTATTCTTTTCCAACCAGTTCATGTGGGTTTTTGCCAAAGTGAAATTTTCATTATAGCAATTATTGCCTCCAAAAATTGTTTGGGGCTTATTTATCTATATATCTACTTTGCAAAGTGAAGATTGTTTTGGTACAGCAAGAGTGAAACAACACTTTATCGCATGTCACCGATCAATGTGTCAAAAGATAAATATATTGTTAGTTTCAATCTTGAAAGATGCTTGTGGTGGAGCTAGAAGTGTTTGAATTCTTCATTCTAATGCAACTTGTGGCAAGACATTTGATTCTTAATTTATTTTGAAGAGTACCTCTCCTTCTTGCATTCCTTATGTCAATGTTGCACATGATTCTCATACTTGTGTTGATTGTTGGTCTTTCAAATTGAAATATGTGTTTCATGTTGTTGGTCTTTCAAAGAAATGTATCATTGTTTGTAAGTTTACATTGGATAATAATTGTAGAGAAACATTTTTCATTTTCATTGTACTTTTTGGAATGTTGCAAAAAAAAAAAAAAAAATACAATTGGACTTGCCGATGAATATTGAATGTTAAACTATTTTTCTAATATTGAATGCTCTTCAACCGTCATTATCATAGCGGCAATTTTGTTTATTTTATTCATCAAAATAACAAATTGTACCCACTTGAATTCAAATCTAACATTTTATATAAAATATCGTCACAGTCAAATTTCTACATTATAACAATAAAAATTATATTTTTAAATTTTCCAAAAAATAATAGTTTATAATATGTAAAAAAATATTTGTTTAAAAATATCAATTTTTTAGAAAAATTAATAATTAATAATATATAATATACAAGATTTTATCATGTAAGTGAATTTTATACTGTCAACACAAAATATTTAATTTCTATTTTATATTGCGGTTTATAATAAATGCAAAATAAGTGCATTTAATGTATTTTATTTTATTAAAAATCAATTAATATAAGTAACAAGTATATTTTATGGGGTCAAATTAAAAATAATAATTTTTTAATCAAGATTTTTTTCTTCTTTGTGGGGCTTGAGCCCCTTTGACACAAATGTGCATCCGCCACAAGTGTTTGGTCATTCTCAGTTTTTGTTAATGAAATGTATGTTTCTCATTCTTGTTTATAAATAATCTATTTAGCCTATTAACATCGGACATATGCAAATTTTTAAGTATTATTTGACTAGTCTTACTAAAAGTAAAAGTGTTGTTCAATCGCAATATCTCTATTTATTATGTTTTATATGTTTTCTTAACACATTTTAAAGTTAATTGGTAAAAAGTGAAATATTTTATTACAACATAATTGTTCTTCTTAATCAGGATACAAAAATCTTAAACAATAATCATTTTAAATGGAGGGAGTATTTATTTATATGACGGGGCTACCCTTAATTCTAAAATAAAATAGTGTAAAAATACTATATTTTATTTATTGATGAGTGGACTTGAATAGCTTGAATTTTTTAATGAGCAAAATACCATAACTATTTGTTCAATTTTGTAATATAGTGCAAACACAATTTAGGAAAGATATCATAAGAATGTGTTCTCACATTGGTAAAAAAGATATATTATAAGAAAAATCTTATTTTGTTGAGGTAAGTTCTTCATTAAATTTTGTGGTGTCTAATATCTTGGTTCCTCCTGGTTCCTCCCATAAATTAGGAGTATTCTATTTCTAGTTCTCTTTTACTTTCAAGGGATTTCTACTATAACCAAATCTGATTATAACTTGCTCAAACACACAAGCAATGGACTTCTAATGCTTAAACAGACTTCAATGCTCAAGCACATAAGCAAGAGACTTATAAATGGTTAAGTACACATGCAAGAGACTTCAATTGCTCAATCACACAAGCAAAAGACTTTTGACTCTATAACAAACAATTATGAGATAGTGATAAACTACACTTGATATACAATTAAAGGTGTAGACAAAATACAACACAAAAAGACTCTAAGACTTAAGAACTTCTAATAACATACAATTGTTAAGAAGTTGTAAGTTAAGCTTGTGCTATAAATTTGATAGAGTAACAACTCTTTGATTGTCAAGGCGCAATGTTATATCTTTCTCCAACTTTGTTAGCTCCTTTTATATAGGGGCACCAAAGAGACAATGAAGAAGACTTTTTTCACAAGTGAGTCTTGGAGAGAAGCATCAACATCTGCATCTTTAGAGCTTATCTTTAGATGTTCAATGCAGTATCAGAACTGACTTCAATTCAAAATTACAATCTTTGTACATGCAAACTTGAGCGTACATTAGTATATATCCAATTGTTCTTTAAATACTTTGTTATCATCAAAACCTAATGGATGTGGTACAAGCCAATTTCATTCCAACATCATCTTTGTTCCATATCCCCTGCCAAGTAGTTTCTTCACTGCTCCTCTCATTAACCAAGAGCTTTCATGCATTACTGCTACACATGAATTCAGGGTTACTAAGGCATATGTGAGATATGAATTTAAGGCTAACATGACTGCTCACTTTCGCCTATTTTAGCTCAAGGATATGTATGTGGAGATGACACGGCAATCTATGTAAGAGGCAACCACTAGGGTGTATATACTACATCTTGTAGGATTTACTATCTTAGTAGATAAGTCCTACGTATATATTGATGTGAGGTGCGTGTCTCTATTTAATAACTTTAACCATGTCAATTGAGCATGAGGATGTGTTACATTGATTATGCTATATGTTGCACTTGGATAAGAGATAGCCTTCGAGACGAGGTAACTTGTCAATTATATGATTCTATTTCAGGTATTAAAATTTATTGTTTCTTATTAATTTAGTTCTTATTTATGGCATTTGTTGATTTGCTTATGTTCTTGTGAAATGTTGGATATATGAACATTTTTTCATCTATTTGTGATCGATGGATTACTTTTACCACTACTGGATCTATACATACTAATAGATGAAATACCAAACATTCATTCCTAGTCAGTCTTCTGGAGTATAAGAGGATCGATATGCTAACGTTAAACAATGCCACATGGACACCGTACACATATCATAGAATGCATCAGGAGTTTGATGACACTTCCCTTTTTTTGATGACACTTCTTGAGAGGTATCTGCGCTTGTTTAAGTATGTTCAGGATGTGACACCCCAAATTAATTCAACTATTAAATAATTAAAATTTTAATTAAAGGTTTAATTATTGGCATTTTTGAATTAATAAATTTAATTAAATAAAGGAAGTGTTGGAGGTGTGAAGTAGAATTGGAGGGTGTGTGGAGTAAAAGGCTCTACTTAATCCTAATTTATTTATTTCTATTATTTGGAAAATAAAAAGGAATAAATAAAGGAATAAAAGGAAAAAGTGAGAAGAGAAAATTAGGATTTCACTGTACGTGCTTTTGAGAAGAGAAGAGAAAGAGGAGAAAAAGCCAAATCGTTAGAATTCGAAGATTCATCGCGAGGTAAGGGGTGATTTGATGTGATTATTATGCCTTATAGGTTTTGATGATCAATAGAATAGTTCAATCCGTTAGGAATCTCGAATTAGGATTCTAGGTTGTGCCCTAACGTTATAATCTAACGTAATAATTCAATGGGAATTGATAAGAACGATTAAATTGATGTGGAATGATTCTAGGCTAATTAGAAAACATGTTCCTGTGGTCAAAAGTATGTAAAATTGCATTAATTAATTCTGTTATGGTGTATCATGAAGTTTGGTGATGGATGGAATCCATGGGAATTGGAAACGGTGAAGAAAAACTGAGTTTTTGATGAAAAACAACAGTATGGGTCGACACATGACCTTATGGATCGATGCAAGCAGTGAAATTTCAGAAAATCAGAGGCGTGGAAAACGTATGCATCGACTCATAGGCCAAAAATAAAACCTATGCATCGACACATACGTGTTATGCATCGACACATACTGAACTAATTTTTAAAAATGCAGAATTTTAAATGGTATGCATCGATGCATACGACCTATAAGTCGACACAAGTAAGTTATATATTGACACATGAGGTTTTATTGTTTTATTGTTTTAAAGAAACGTATAATGCATTTTAATCTTGATGAAATCTCACCCTTACTTTAATGATTTCAGATTGAAGTGAATAGCTGCTCGGGAATTGGTGAGGACAACTTATAGAGTTGTGCTATTTAGATAGTCCGTGTAACACCCCATCTAAATACCCCGAATATATTAATTAAATTAATATCTAAATCATCTTTAATCAGAGTTTAACACGGTATAATAAGGGATGTCACAATTAATAATTAAAACAAACTCCATTCAAACAGTAGTCATGCTACACTGAGGATCATCATCCAAAAATTAAATCATTATAAGACCATGTCTTACACAGCGGAAATACCAAGATCAAAACTTAATAAAACATAAAGGTTCTCAAAGAATTCAAATCCAGAATAATTAAACAATAATGATTCTCTTAACTAAGCGTTCTCCAGTGTTACAATCTAATCAGAGCATGACACTGACACACGGACTAAAAGATAAGCTCTAGAGCCATCCTCACTGACTCCTCAGCTGCTAATTTAATCTGAAATGGTAAAGTAAGGGTGAGACTTCTCATAATTAAAGCATATTATAAGTCTTTCAATCAATAATATATCACAAGCATATTATTTCGCCCACTTAACATAAATTCAGATTCACACACACAACCATATTCATCATGCTTAATCATAACAATCAACGAAGAGTAACACTGGAAGACATCCTAACATGTTACCACTTCATACAAATATAATGCAGACTCAATGCATGCGGTACCGACTCGTGACCAAGTCACCCAACACTGATCCATCATCAACCGGATACAGTACCATCGATTCGTCCATAACCACTCGGACACGAATCCAGCCTAACCACCCATCCTCACTCGGGTATCGGTTATCGGCAATCCAAGTCAAATTCCGCACAATGGGAATTAACTTCACCAAAACAATGCATATGCACGCACATCAATAGCATGCAACATTAATCAGTCTATGTAATACATCAATTCAACATAACTGAAACAACCATCCAACATGATATCTCAACCAATCATGCACACAATCAACATCGGATAAACATGCAAACCAATCAACATGATATATCAATCCATCATGCATACATCTAACATCAGTGTAAACATGCCAATACATCTATACATTATCAGTACATCCATCAACACAGGATCTCCACTACACACCATTAACTATGCGTCAGTCAAAAGTCACTTATCTCAGAAATTGGTTCATTTTCAAAATAACTTCAAGTTTTGGAAAATATTTTCAGTTCATAAAATAGAGCATTAAATTTAGAAAATAACGTCCAAAACGGCGCTCAAACGGACTTACGGTTTGAAAGTTATGAATTTTCAAAGTTTGGCATTTTTCAAAATTTGAGTTGGAACCGGTTCCTACATATACAGAACCGGTTCCTAAAAGCTTCAAAACCTCGCTGGAAAATGTGGGAACCGGTTCGACACATACAGAACCGGTTCCCAAGTGCAATTTTCAATTTTACCAATTTTCAAAGGGAACCGGTTCCTACATATCGAACCGGTTCCCACGTGTTAAAACCCATTTCTGCACTTTTGACATCCATCCATTTCAATTCAAACTCAAACATACCCATACGAGTTATATGAGAAACACCAAAATACATCATTTTGCATCATCTATCTCATCAACCAACATATTTCCATCATCTATTTTCATCTCTCGACACTCTAATCATATTCCATACATATTCGACAATCGACTCGATCTGACACCAACTGACACTATTAGGTATACATCCATGGAAACCTAGAATTTCCTAAACATAGATTCCTAACATGCCATGGTCTATAATATTAACATCAAAACCTATAATAAGCAATAACCAGTCGAAATCACCTCTTACCTTGTGGGTTCTTGAGATTTGGCTTCTAGGTTTTCTTCTTTCTCCTCTTCTCACTTTTACGTAGTCTTGTTTTCTCCAAATGATTCTATTTTTCCTCTTTTTCTTATTTAATTCCTTTTATTCCTTTTAACATAAATAAAATAATTATTTATTTCTCATTCTCCAATTAATTCCATGATTAAACTTAATAATCCAATATACTAAATAAATTATGTTCTCAATTAAATTAATAATTAAAAATCATAAGTATTTAATTATTGCATTATTTTGGGTGTCACAACTCTCCCAACTTAAAGAGTTTTCGTCCCGAAAACATACCTCGAACGAATAGTTCGGGATACGAGTCCTTCATCGACTCTCCGGCTCCCAGTAACATTTCCATCAGGTCCTCCCCAAGCCACTCTTACCAATGCAATCTCTTTGCCCCTGTTTCAACTTCCGATCCTCAATTCGCAGTCTGCTTCCACGATCAAATTCTCTCACTGATATCATCTACCCGAATCTCATGAGACGGATCAATGTACTTCCTCGGTGAGACACATGAAAACATCATGCAGATTCGCAAGTGACGGAGGCAAAGCAATCTGATATGCAACCTTCCCAACTCTTTTGGTAATCTGAAAAGGACCAATAAATCGTGGAGTCAACTTCTTTGACTTCAAAGCTCGACCAATACCAGTCATCGGAGTAACCCGCATAAACACATGCTCTCCTTCACTGAACTCAAGGTCTTTCCTCCTCTTATCATGATAACTTTTCTGACGACTCTGAGAAGTCCTCATCTTCTCCTGAATCATCTTAATCTTTTCCGAAGTTTGTTGAACAATTTCCGGTCCAATCACAACACTCTCCGGTTTCATACCAACACAATGGTGTCCGACACCTACCATACAATGCCTCAAGCGGGCCATACCAATACTCGGTGAAAGCTATTGTTGTAGGTAAACTCAATCAACGGCGATAGCTATCCTAAGCTCCACCTTCTCTAACACACAAGCTCGAAATCTTCCAACGATGAATCGTTCTTTCCGTCGACCATCTCTGCGGATGATAAGCGGAACTCAAACGCAACTTGGTACCCAAAGCTTCTTGCAACCCGTCCGAACTTAGATGTAAACCTCGGATCTCGATCCGACACAATGCTAGACGGAATACCATGCAAACTCACCACCTTTTCGACATACACGCTAATCTCTCCATCGGATAATCCATTCTTATCGGAATGAAGTGAGCGATTTTGTCAACCTATCCTAATAACCGGATAGAATCACAATTCTTAGCTGTCCTTGGTAAACCGGACACAAAATCCATTGAGATTCCATCCCACTTCCATTCGGAACAAACAACGGCTCCATCAACCACGATGGTTTCGATGTTCGATTTTCGACCGACAAACCAAACAAGCATACACAAACTCAAGATTTCCTTTTTCATTCCGGCCACCAAAACAACTCCTTCAAATCATGGTACATTTTAGTAGCACCGGGATGAATACTTAACCCGCTACGATTCCCTTCTTCCAAAATGCTCTTCCTAATTTCGGCAACATCCGGAACACACACCCGATCACCAAATCTCATAAAACCATTCTCGTCAATTCGAACTCGCCTCCTTGACCTTGGTTGATCAATGTCAACTTATCAACTAAACCAACATCGTTGTCCATTTCGATCTCTTCCGAATACCACTAGTCGACTTCAACATACCCAATTTCACACTATTCGAGTAGTTTCACGGACCAAACTTAGATCTCGAACGCTCAACCAAATCTAACTCACGAACCATTAACATCGACATGTGCAAAGACTTTCTACTCAAAGCATCTGCAACCACGTTTGCTTTACCAGGATGATAATTCAAACCGAAATCATAATCTTTTAAGAATTCTAACCATCTTCTCTGCCTCATGTTCAACTCTTTCTGATCAAAGAGATACCTCAGACTCTTATGATCACTGAATACCTCAAACCGAGAACCATATAAATAATGTCTCCACAACTTCAAAACAAACACAACAGCTGCCAACTCCAAATCATGGGTCGGATAATTCCTTTCATGCACTTTCAACTGTCGTGAAGCATAAGCCACAACCTGCTTATCTTGCATCAACACACCACCTAATCCCATTAATGATGCGTCACAATACACCACCAAAAGACTTAGTCGGATCTGGCAAAATCAAGATCGAAGCACTTGTCAACCTCCTCTTTAGCTCTTGAAATCCTTTCTCACATTCAACATCCCAAACAAATATCTGACCCTTCCTGGTCAACTTAGTCAACGGCAACGCCAATTTGGAAAATCCTTCAATAAACTTCCGGTAGTAACCTGCAAGACCCAGAAAACTACGGATCTCCGAAGCATTCTTCGGCGCTTCCCACTGAGACACCGCTTCTACTTTCGTAGGATCCACAGCAATTCCATTCTTGGAAATCACATGACCAAGAAAACTCACCTCCTCTAACCAGAATTCACACTTGGACAACTTCGCATAAAGTTTCCTTTCCTTCAGCAATTCCAACACAACTCTGAGATGTTCTGCATGCTCCTCATCGCTTTTCGAATAAATCGAATATCATCAATGAACACTACTACAAACTTGTCAAGATACGGATGAAATATCCTTCATATACTCCATGAAAACACCAGGTGCATTAGTAACTCCAAACGGCATAACAGAATATTCATAATGTCCATACCTCGTTCTGAATGCAGTTTTCTGAATATCCTCTGACTTTACACGAATCTGATGATATCCAGATCTCAGATCAATCTTACTAAATACACAAGCTCCAACGAGTTGATCCATCAAATCATCAATCCTCGGCAAAGGATACCGATTCTTGATTGTAACTTTATTCAACTGTCGGTAGTCAACACATAACCTCATTGAACCTTCCTTCTTCTTAACCAATAACACCGGAGCACCCCACGGCGAAACACTCGGACGAATAAACTTCTTCTCCAGCAATTCTTCTAACTGCTTCTTCACTAATTCAGATGCCGACATGCGATAAGGCGCCATCGACACCGGACTAGTTCCAGGAATCAAATCTATAGTAAATTCTACCTCTCTCTCAGGTGGCAATTCACTAACGTCTTCCGGAAACACCTCTGGAAATTCATTCACCACTGGCAATCCATCACTCTTTGCCTTTCCCTCCCTCCGCGGAATACAACATAAACACCACAGACCATCCTTCACTAGGTTCATCGACAAGCGACATAACCTCATTTTCGATCTTAACCTCTTCGGGAAAATGACCGTCTTCTCAAAGCAGTTGATATGAACTGGTTGAATTCCAACCATTCATTCCAAGGATGATATCAAGTTGTTCTAGCGGTAGGCACACTAAATCCATCGAAACCCTATCAAAATCACAACAGACAAACATACAAGTAGTCATTGAACCCGACGCAGAGTATCAATAACCATACTTCCATCCATATTAGAAATTTCCAAATTCAATCTCTTAGCACAATCTAACGAATAAAAGAATCGTAATTATCAATAATCGCAATCAAAGGTATGCCATTAATAAAACATGTACCTTTAATCACCGATCATCGGTTTAGTTTCGATCCGGACAATGCAAACACTTTACCACCACTTGCTCTTTCTTGGGTTTTGTGCGAGGACGAGTATGACCCTCTTCACCACGGTTGTAGCAAGTCACCACTTTCACTCTGCGGTCATTGGCCACATGGCGAACTTTCCACACTTGAAACACTTCTTATCATTGCTCTTACAGTCCACCATACGATGTCCTGTCTCACCACACTTATAGCACCTAGCGGAAGAACTAGAATCTCCTCCACCAGACTTCTTCCAACCTCCGGATCTCTGATTATTCCTATCATAAGGCTTACCACGATCCATCTGTTGCTTACCTTTCCTATCAACATACCCTCGAGCATTCGACTTAGTGTTAGCAAGATCCTCCTCAAGAATCCTACTACAATCAACGGATCGAAAACCTTCGGATACGCTGATACCGAATACCCTGCTTAATCTCGTCATGAAGACCATTCTCAAACTTAATACATTTGGAAAATCTCCATTTGCATCGTTAGGGTAATGAGCATAATACTTTGCTAACTCAGAAAACTTTGAAGCATACTCACTGACAGTCTTGTTACCCTGCTTGAGTTCCAAAACTCAATCTCCTTCCTCGGCGTCCTCGGAAAGTACCTCCTAAAAGCTCTCCGAACACAATTCAATGCAACACCATCTCCTTCCAGTTTAGCTCTGGTAGCAACCCACCAGTCATCAGCCTCCTCAGTCAACATGTGAGTTCCATATCTCACCTTCAGCCCCTCTGCACAGTCAATCACTCTGAAGATCCTCTCGATCTCCTTCAACCACCGAGCACCTTGGGATCATGTGTGCCTTTGAACAATGGAGGATTATTCCTCCGAAAATTCCCCAATTGTCTCCGCGACTCCTGCTGGTTCCTCCAAGCACTCCACCAACATTCCCAAAGCCTCGGAATGGCATCATCATTCCTTCCGTTACCTCTTCCGGCCATTGTTCGTAACATAACAAAACAATCGCATCGACACGAGTATTGGGTGTCACCACACTAGTCGCATACTAAAGGGATAACGACACGACAAGACCGACTATGCTCGATACCACTATTGTAACACCCCATCTAAATACCCCGAATATATTAATTAAATTAATATCTAAATCATCTTTAATCAGAGTTTAACACGGTATAATAAGGGATGTCACAATTAATAATTAAAACAAACTCCATTCAAAAGAGTCATGCTACTCGAGGATCATCATCCAAAATTAAATCATTATAAGACCATGTCTTACACAGCGGAAATACCAAGATCAAAACTTAATAAAACATAAAGGTTCTCAAAGAATTCAAATCCAGAATAATTAAACAATAATGATTCTCTTAACTAAGCGTTCTCCAGTGTTACAATCTAATCAGAGCATGACACTGACACACGGACTAAAAGATAAGCTCTAGAGCCATCCTCATCGACTCATTGCTAATTTAATCTGAAATGGTAAAGTAAGGTGAGACTTCTCATAATTAAAGCATATTATAAGTCTTTCAATCAATAATATATCACAAGCATATTATTTCCCACTTAACATAAATTGATTCACACACACAACCATATTCATCATGCTTAATCATAACAATCAACGAAGAGTAACACTGGAAGACATCCTAACATGTTACCACTTCATACAAATATAATGCAGACTCAATGCATGCGGTACCGACTCGTGACCAAGTCACCCAACACTGATCCATCATCAACCGGATACGGTACCATCGATTCGTCCATAACCACTGGACACGAATCCGGCTAACCACCCATCCTCACTGTATCGGTTATCGGCAATCCAAGTCAAATTCCGCACAATGGGAATTAACTTCACCAAAACAATGCATATGCACGCACATCAATAGCATGCAACATTAATCGCCTATGTAATACATCAATTCAACATAATGAAACAACCATCCAACATGATATCTCAACCAATCATGCACACAATCAACATCGGCATAAACATGCAAACCAATCAACATGATATATCAATCCATCATGCATACATCTAACATCGTGTAAACATGCCAATACATCTATACATTATCGGTACATCCATCAACACGGGATCTCCACTACACACCATTAACTATGCGGTCAAAAGTCACTTATCTCAGAAATTGGTTCATTTTCAAAATAACTTCAAGTTTTGGAAAATATTTTCAGTTCATAAAATAGAGCATTAAATTTAGAAAATAACGTCCAAAACGGCGCTCAAAACGGACTTACGGTTTGAAAGTTATGAATTTTCAAAGTTTGGCATTTTCCAAAAATTTGAGTTGGAACCCGGTTCCTACATATACAGGAACCGGTTCCTAAAAAGCTTCAAAACCTCGCTGCTGGAAAAATGTATGGGAACCCGGTTCCGACACATACAGGAACCGGTTCCCAAGTGCAATTTTTCAATTTTTACCAATTTTTCAAAGGGAACCCGGTTCCTACATATACAGGAACCGGTTCCCACGTGTTAAAAACCCATTTCCTGCACTTTTGACAGCATCCATCCATTTCAATTCAAACTCAAACATACCCATACGAGTTGCTATATGAGAAACACCAAAATACATCATTTTGCATCATCTATCTCATCAACCAACATATTTCCATCATCTATTTTCATCTACTGACACTCTAATCATATTCCATACATATTCTGACACAATCAGACTCGATCTGACACCAACTGACACTATTAGGTATACATCCATGGAAACCTAGAATTTCCTAAACATAGATTCCTAACATGCCATGGTCTATAATATTAACATCAAAACCTATAATAAGCAATAACCAGTCGAAATCACCCCTTACCTTGTGGGTTCTTCGAGATTCTGACGCTTCTAGGTTTTCCTTCTTCTTTCTCCTCTTCTCACTTTTACGTAGTCTTGTTTTCTCCAAATGATTCTATTTTTCCTCTTTTCCTTATTTAATTCCTTTTATTCCTTTTAACATAAATAAAATAATTATTTATTTCTCATTCTCCAATTAATTCCATCATTAAACTTAATAATCCAATATACTAAATAAATTATATTCTCAATTAAATTAATAATTAAAAATCATAAGTATTTAATTATTGCATTATTTTGGGGTGTCACAGTCCGCGTGTCAATGTCATGCTCTGGTAGTTGTAACACTGGGGAACGATCGTTTTGAAATTTTATGGAATTTTATTGATTGAATCATTCAGGATTTTATGTTATCTTTCCGCTGTGTAAAACATAATCATTGGTTTAAATTACATTATAATAAGTTATTCAGTAAAAGCATCACTGGTTTGTTATTTTGAATTTTTAAATTGTGACGCCCTTTCGTTATGTTAAAACTCTGATTAATTATATAAATAGTTGGGGAAATTAGAAGGGGTGTTACACAGGACATCCCATGAATAGTACTTATTGTGCCAGTTGAGGGTATTTATAGATGGTTTATAGGTAAAGTAACTAGTTCTTCCCGTGCCATTCAAGATCATGCAATGAAGATTCAGTTCCATGGGCAGTGTATGGAAGGTTACTTAGAATGATACCTTACTGTATAACACCTTCACATCATTCCACCTACTAAGGATGTGGATGGTGCTAGATATTCTAATGCTATGAGACCTTTTGATGATATGCCGCCTCTACCTGGTGTGACTGACTAACAACGTCTGCAGATGATAACACTGATTACAAATAACCTTATGGATTTGGTAAATCCAGATGACGAGTTTTATACTTTGGCAGCGCATGTAGCATACGTTGCCTGTGGTGCCTTTATTGTTTTCATTATTGCGGGATTAACTTAAGTTAACACATGAGAATTAACATAACTTAACATATGACAAATAACTTAGCTTAATACAGACAATTACGTAACTTAATAAATCAATATACAAATAACACAAATTAGACACTACTAGATGATTCTGAATATTTCAACATCTTGATTTTATCTTTGACATGTCTAGAAATTGTCACATCAAACTCAACCAATCCTTTTGTTTGCCTACAATGATATGTTCTCCATATGACCTTCGAATCACCAATCTTCAACTCAATGTTATTGTATTTCACATTTCCTTCAATATCAATCCATGATGCACAAAACTCTATCTTATCCACATTTTTGTTCTCAGTTTGGGGAAATAGATTATCCAATAAGGATCTCAGAACAAGGAGACTAATGATGTCCTTAGGGAGTCGAAAATTAACATGAGGTTTCACATCGTTGAAGGATACAATTGCCATAAAATACATTCTAAGATGTTTTTTTTAACAACACATAATCACTATTTATAGAAGTTTGATTTCATTATGAACCAAATAAAATAGTCGTCAAAATCTCAACTGTAAAAATTTAAATTGCCGAAGTTTTTGTAGCCCATCTAAAAGGCCGGTAAATGAAGGAATTTTTTTAAACCGATGATTTTACACTATCTAATTTTCAACATTTTGAAAAATAATTCGACAATCAATGAAGTTGTTTAAAAAATCAGTGTTTTTCAATGCAATAATTTTTTTATATAAAATTCGATAAAAGACATATTAGACTTTTAGAATAGACTATAAGATTTTTAACTTGCACTATCAAATATTCCCTGTAGAGCTTTTTAATAAGAGTTCGACAAGATTGTTTTGGATATTATGAAAAATTAGAGGGTGTACGATATAAGTAAGTAGGTGACAAGACAAAATCGAGAATTTTTCCTGCTACCTCCACAGTTAGACCCGACATCCCCCAAATATGGTGTTTTTACCAAAATATCCATAGGAAAATACCAAATATTTAGTGATTTCCGGTACTTACCGGAAATTTCACAAGGAATACCGAAAGTTCTGTTAAATTTACTATTTTTACCGTGGCAGATGTTTCGTACCAGAAATTCCAAAAATCCGGTACCGAAAAAATACTGGATATTTAAAATTTTCGGTATGGTTTCAGTACAAAAAATAATCAAAATTTTTTAATTTCTAGTAATTTTTTATATACCGGAAATTTCAAATTTCTGGTAATATTGAGAATTAATTTTTATTGTTTTTTAAACGCATATAAAATTTCCGGTATTGCTTTTATACCGGAAATTTGGGATATTTCTCGTACGGATAAAAAATTTCCTAAAATATATTGGATTTTTTAGACCAGAAATTTGGTCTGAGATATGGGAAATTTAGTTTTTGGTAACAGTAAATATTTTTTTTCTAAAAAAATTAAAATTTTAAATAAATAACTTCAGAGGTATTTTTGGAATATCAAAAAATGAGGGGTGGCAGGTAAAAAAAAGGGGTGGCAGAAAAATTTCTAAATAAAATCTCAGTTTATGACTTGGGTGGAAGAAAACCAAGTCTGTATAAAAGCCCAACTTAATGTAGAGCCAGGCCCAGCAATTAATGAATTAGTCTTTTGTAAAAAGAAATCAATTTTTTTAATCATTTGTTAGAGATGATAAATTTACTTGGAGTTTAACAACAATTACACATGTCGTACAACTATTTGCAGTTACAGGACTCCGTCACCATCATTTGATTTCCTTTTCCCATAAAAGAAAAACATTTTCATATTTTTATTTGTTTATTTATTTGTTTATATTCCGTAATAGCGATTGAGTATTTGGTTACGCACTGTGCTCACACTCCGCAGCACACACTCACTTCTCGCCACCGCAAACAAAACCAAACCCCCCACTTCCTCCGCTAGGGTTCCTCCTCAAACCACCATGAACACCGAAGACGACTCCTCTTCTCTCCTCGACGACGAAATCTATGCCAATGGCGGCGCCGACGACGAAAATCGCCCTAACCACCGTCAGATCATCAGCGCCGACCAATTCGACATCGAGGCCTACATTAGCCTCTATTCCGGCCGCACCAAGATCTCCCGACTCCTCTTCATCGCTAAACACTGCGGCGATAATTTGACGTTGCAGTTGGACGCGCTTCGTATGGCCTTCGACGTAATCAAGCAGGGAGAGGATACCTCACTCATGAGGGAGGTTGTTAACAGGATTAATGGCCGTTTGGGACCTGACTATGCCGTAGACGGCTCTTGGTATGTCATCATTGATAAAAAAGCTGAGCAGAAGAAGGAGAAACTCGAGACTGAGCTTAATTCCTTTAGGGTATATATTTTCTTCTATAGTATAGTCCTTTCTCAATTTTAGGTTTTGTAGGTTTCAATCTCTTAGGTCTAAATTCAATGTACAATACATATATAATATATAATTTTTGTTTGTTGCTATGTAGCATTGTCGCCTCTTGAAAAAAGGCATGTCAGCGGTATATGTCATACATAAGACCGACACTTGTGATTACATTTAATTTATTATTTTTTCAAATTATTACTGTATCAGTGTCAGAGTCGTGTTTGTGGTGTCTGTGATTCATAGGTTTGTTGTATACTTGTAATTTATTTAGTTTTGTTGAGTTTGCTTTGAGTGTGATATAGACATTGATATAGATATATGTAGGATTATCTAATGACATATGCATTTGTGAGACTTTTGGGATAGCTTAAAACATGTGTATGAATTGTTTTCAGCCTATTTTGTATAAGCTCTCTAGAGAGACTTATGAAAACAACGTATAGTAGCATATATGAAAAAACAGTTTAACTTTATTCTGATTTTTTGTTAAAGAAATATCTTATTATAATTTCTTAATTAAGATGTTTCTTCAAGATTTCCATAGTCTTAGAGATTATAGGTGTTATATCTTTATTCATTTTGACTTCATTTTATTTGTTTGCAGACGAACTTGATTAAAGAGAGTATAAGAATGGGGTATAACGATTTTGGAGATTTTTACTATGCTCATGGGCAGTTAACGGAAGCTGTTAAGAATTACGTTCGAACCCGAGATTATTGCACTACATTTAAGCACTGTATTCAGACGTGTATGAGTGCGATTCTGGTCAGCATTGAGATGGGTCAGTTTTCCCATATTAACACCTATATTAGCAAGGCAGAACAGACGGTGGAACCCCTTGACACGATAACAGTTGCGAAGCTGCGTTCTGCTGCGGGGTTATCAAATCTGTTTTCTAAAAAGTACAAGCTTGCTGCTCGAAAGGTTTGTTCAACGTTATTTGTCTATTTCAATTGTGACTGTGACTGCATTTTCTTGTGATAGATCTTTGGTTTAAAGTTTCAAAAGCTGATTTATTTATTGAGCTAATTGATTAGATCTTTGGTTTAAAGTTTAAAAAGCTGATGTATATTTTGAGCTAATTGATTAGATTATTATTGTCATTGTGCGATTGTAGATTATGGCTGTGAGCCAAAAATCCACCATATTCTTGGTGTAACAGCCTATTATGGCGGATGCATGGTGGGCAGGTTAAAACTTAAAACGCAATTAAACATAATTTAAGCAAATGAAGCAAACATAGAAAAAGATGAAAACAGAGTATACAAGATTAAAACTGAAAACGATAACATAAAAAAGTAAGAGAGCGGGGAGATATTACCCTAATTTTTTTAGGGTTGGGTTTTAGTTTAGCTCATTTTTTACTGAGTAATGAGTTTGGGTCAGAAGTCATAAAGCCACTTAGGATTGAGAGCATTAGAAGTGACATTGTATTTGTTCAGAAAGGTCCTGTCCACATGTAGAAGGTTTCCTTTCCAATGCTTCATTATGAAGAAATCACTATTGCTCTGAACACAGCGAAATAAAACTTGAGTCTTTATGCTGACTGAAACTCAGGTCTATTTCTATAGTCATTCATGAGGGCTCCTTTTGAAATGTTATATGACAAGTGTCTATATCCTGTTCAGTCCACTATATTGTTACGACTAACTGGCATCACCCTCTGGCCGTGGAGAGGAGGGACAGGAAATTTATTTTCTCTGCTGTGATTGGGGGCGATGAAAGAGTGAGTTACTTGATAAAAGTTTGATCAAGCTCCATGAGGATAATGCTGTACTTGATTATGATTAAGGCCTGTTGTGAATTACGTATGTCAAAGATGTTAATTCTTCAATAGACCTCATTTATTAAGTATTACTATACTGGTTTTGTCCTTGCTTCTGGTAGAAGTATTTTATGCAACGGTAAGGATTGTGTGAATAGAGGTGGCATCTCATTCCCCTGTGGAAAATGTCTTGCTCAAATTGTTGCTATAGAAAAGTGTTGAATATTAGCACAATCAAATAGATTTTGCTGCAGAATAAATCAAATCATGGTGTTTTGCAACTTATTACGACTGAATGTAAATAATAATTAATTGTAATGATTTGTCTTTAATCTATTTAGAATCAAGGTTGATAGGGAGAATGATTACCCTTGATTATCAACTGTTTGTGCTCTATTTTACCGTCACTTGTATCCTATAAATACCTCTTATGTATTAGTTTACCATGATATGAAATACAAAGTATATTTCTTATAAGAAGCGTTCATGGAGAGGATATAATGAATAATGGGTGACCAAGAGTCAGAGATCAGATTGAAACTTTGTTATTTATTTGATTTGGAATTTGATCTCTAATTTGATCTGTGACATGTGAGTTGGAATTTGATCTTTGACATGCCAGTTCTTGTCTTAATTCCCAATTTGGTGAAGTCAGATTTGTTGCTTATTAAAAGTTAAGTCATTTTGATATTATCATATTAGTGACCCAGACTATAATTTACCAAAAAAGAGAATACTGATTTTCGCATTGTTCAAAATCTCCTAATCTGTATTATCTATCATTTACATTTTACATGTGATTGGAATCATAACGATCACTCGTATTAATTGTTGCATGGGGTATACAATCTCTCAATAGTTGAGGATTCAATATTAATTATGGATGACTGAATAATGATATAATGTTTACATTATTGTTTATAACTTTTTGGTGACTGTTCATTATCTTATTCAGTTTATAGAGACTAGCCCTGAACTAGGGAGTCACTACAATGAAGTGATTTCATCTCAAGATGTTGCGATGTATGGAGGACTTTGCGCACTTGCTACGTTTGATCGGACAGAGTTAAAGGCATGTACTCGGTTTATATTCTGCTTGTAAATGGCAATTGGGAGACATTGATTACGATGCCTTTCTAATTTAGTTTTCTTTTATTTGCAGAACAAAGTTATAGACAATACCGTCTTCAGGAATTTCTTAGAGTTAGTGCCTGAAGTAAGGGAACTTATAAATAATTTTTACTCAAGGCAAGTTGTTGCACTTTCTTTTTTCTCTGCTGAGTTATCTCCACTCATCGCATTCCTGTTTTCTTGCCTGAATGAATTGAAAATAGATTTATCAATACCCTTCATTTGGTGGAATTGGACTGCCTAGGTTATGTAGTTTGTGACAATATATTGTGCCTAGCCTTATTCATGTGAAAATGAGCATGGAATTAAAAATAATGAATTGGAATGTGTGCATGGAGAATGGTATTATTACTTGACATTGGTTATGTGCTGCAACAAATTGACAAGTAATACTTGTATGTTACGGAAATTTTTAAATAAAACAAGCGGCATTATAGAACTGCAGATCCAAACTTAACATTGATGTTGCTGGTTGGCTATTTTAATGATTGATTATTAGTGTAATACATTTACCCATGTTGTGTGCAATTAGTGGGAATTTCTTATTCTTGTCATGAAGGGGTGGCGGGGTTGGAGGTTATGAAAAGTGCTGTTATTTGAACTTCATATCTGAGATGGATATTTCTCATCATCAATTACATGTAATGCTTTGACGAATGTTGTATGTATGTTGCAGGAATATTTTGTTAGTTTGGTAGTCTTGAAGATATCATTGTCAATCCTAATTATGATTTTATTTTATTCTATTTTAAAACATGATATCTGGCTCTAGGACCAACTAATCTAGGGACCAATCCCACCATCCACTAACGGGGCACAACTGAAAGCAAAGCTTATGTACTGACCCAACATAGGAATTGTTAGCACTTAGGGAAATTCAGACCTGAAATTTGGAGAGGAACACACTTCTATGTCCCAAGCCTTCGCCGACAGGCCAACCCCTGCGGGTTTGATTTATACATATTCTATGGGGATTGTTTTGGTGGAAAGGGGTTGGCTTCTTTTAAGATTTAGGAGTACTTTACTGCACCACTTATAATGGCATGTTATTCAAACTGTTTTTTTGGTTCTCTCTCCTCCAACTAATACATTTTCTTCCTTTTCTGCAGCCGCTATGCAGTGTGTCTGGAGTACCTAGGGAACCTAAAATCAAACTTGTTACTGGACATACATTTGCATTCCCATGTTGAGACACTTTATGATCTAATCCGTCAGAAAGCTCTTATCCAGTATACACTCCCATTTGTGTCTGTTGATTTGAACATGATGGCTAATGCATTCAAGACAACTGCTGCTGGACTTCAAAAAGAACTCGGGACTTTGATTACTGATAATCAGATACAGGTTCTTTGGTTTTGTCAATTTTCTGTTCCCCAACCCAGTTTAATTTATAGTGAAATGCCTTTTAGTTCGAAAATTGTAGATACCGGATAAGCATTACTTATGTATCTAATTATGGTCTTGCAGGCGCGAATTGATTCACACAACAAGGTTATGTATGCACGACATGCAGATCAAAGGAAGGCCACTTTTCAACGGGTTCTAGAAACTGGAAGGGAATTTGATCGAGATCTTCAGTCTATGTTCCTGAGATCCAGTATCCTCAAGTATGAAGCCAGTAGGTCAAGAGGTAGTAGGAGGATGTGATGGTGGATTTATCATATTAGACCAAAGATTTTTAGTTTTTATTCATAGGCATTGACATAGATGGAGGTTCTATATTGAATTTAAAAGAATATTGCTTTGCATTCCTTGATTGTCAAGGCGGCAAACGTACATTTGTGCAGAATGTTGACAATATTATGGCGTACTTTTGTTTTGATTCACTTGGTGTACACCCTTTGAGAAAGGGTTCATATGTTTTTCTGATTTAAGAGGGCCTAAGCCCTAAACAGAAAAAATTATACTCTAACAAGTCACACATATCTTGGGGACAATCATCGAAGAAAAAGAAAAGTATTCTTTCTCCATTATTAACTCCTAATCTTGCAAGCGTGTCTGCACACCTACTTGCTTCATTTGCTTCATGATAAATATGAGATAAACAGACTTCCCAATCTTGATTAATTATACTTTGTATTTTTCGTTGATGACCCAAATCTGCACCCAGCTTGTGTTTCTCTTTTGTAATTGCTTCATACACCTTACAATCTATTTGTATTTCCACTTTGCTATATCCTTTGTCAAGGACAATCTTCAATTATTCCAAGACTCCTCACAAACCCGCCAACTCCGCCATTGTTATAAAACACAACATCCTCAAGTGATGTTCATTGTATTTGCTTAGGTTATGTTGGAGGGGGAAGAGAGGGCTTTCAAAATAATTTTTTTTAGAAGTATAAATTTATTTTCAACATATTTTAAAAAAAGATTTTGTTTAGAATGATAAAATAATATATCATTAATGAATTTTTAGTTTTTTAAAATACTATATCAAAAAAATTATATTTGAACAAATTGATTAACCTCAAAACCCTCATTCAATACAAATTTTGAGTTTAAATTAAAGAGTATTTGGTGTTATGAAGAAAAATAAATTTTCTTAAACAAGATCTTTGTACTCTTTTAATTAAATCCTTCTTTATTTTTAAAAGTCCTCCCTTTTCCCTCTAAACTCTCTAGTCTAAGTTGCAAATCAGCAACACACACATTTGCCGGTTTCTCATCTGAATTATTTGGAGTTGTCTATATAGTTTGCTAGTCTTCATTATCATCCTTGCTCAGATTGCACCATTTCTGCATATTCAATTTAAAAGGACTCCCAATGAGTTTCTCTTAGGAGAGACATTCAAACTTGTCTCGCAGTTTTGCAATCTTGTAGAGTATTTGAAGATAGTTTCCACGGTTCCAACTTCCAAACCGATCCAAACACTGTGGATCACGAAGCTTGAGCTTCAAACAAATTGCAAATCTACTATTTATTTATCTATACAAATTCAATTAACTTAATTTACTAATTATTCCTTTCACTTCAAAAAATTTACACTATAAAAAGAGTTAACTAGTAAATAATAAATATTTCAATTAAAACACTTTAACATTTCTCATTACACGTGGCATGTTCTTATTTCTAAATATTAATCTTTTCTTTCTTCATTTTATGGTTTATTTTTCTATATAATAATGGTTATTGTGTATTTTATAATGAAGTAAATTATTTTAAATTTTGCATATGCATTTAAAAATATTTTATATTTTATCAAATTATTTTTTATATTATAGATCATTATCAACATAATATTTGTTTTATTTTAATCAACAATTTGTCTTGATTGCAAATATAACTTTTACATTAAAATATCAAATTCTCCTTCTTTCTTTTTTCATCCTGCGAGTTATTTTTTTTTATATAATTATTTAATACAATTAAATTTATTTAATTATAAATAACTCATTTATATTTGTATATAAATATATTTTATATTATATCAAATAAATTTTATTTTTATTCAGGGACGGACTTACACCATTGTTTCTTTAGGCAAAGGCCTCCACTACATTTCAATGTGTTTTAATACAACTTAAATATACACATTATTATATATTCCTTTTACATACATATTTGCTATCTTTTGTTTTACATGTATATACTTTCATGATAATATAAGAGAAGTGGGTATGATGGGATATATGATATTTGTGTTCTAAACGGTTTATAAAAAATAATCAGTGGAATTTATTTTAATAAAATATTAAAATACTTGATTTATTATTGTTAGTGAAATAAAATTTAATAAATTAAGGTATTAACGATTCATTTGTATTTTAATATGACAAATATGACAATTATTACAATAAAAATGTAAATATAATTTTTTTATAAAAACAAAATTGTTTTAATATTTTATTTATTATATTTTTAATTATACAAATTTGTATGTGAATTTTGCCCCCACATCATAATATTTTTGGGTGCGTCTGGTCTTTATTATGGAGTTACTACTATCCAATGACTCATTTTAAACTATTTGTATAAATAAATATTTTATATGTAGTCACTATCTGTATGATATATATTTTAATCATTATCTCAATTATACAACTTTAAAATTGCTTTTTCATTTTTCAAAACCTTCTTTAAACCCAACATAAATCTATAAAGGATAGTATGATTATAATATTAATCAACAATAAATTATAATAATCCAAAACCAGATCATGAGGATAATCAGATCCTGCATTTCCCTCTCTATTCTTTCACATCTCACACTCTCATTCTCTCATCCAAAAAGAAAACCTCTAACATCACTTCATACCAAAATCATCACTCTCACAAAGACAAACTTTACCCATTTTCTTCTGACTCCAAAATATTATTTGCTGATTCCTCAATAAAAAACCGATTTTGACACCAAAATCGAATACCCAAATGGCTAATTAATCAGATCCATCTTCTTCCTCAAAATGGGTCACCCCAATTTCCCACCTTGGAGGCGCCCCAACACTCGTCAATGGCGTCTCCTCGACGTCATTACCATTGCTTTCTTTTCCTTACTCTTTCTCTACTTCGTTCTCTTTTACACCAGCCTTGCTCGCCGCCGGGTCGTCGGTCCATCCACCGTCGACCCGCAGCAGCGCATTCGCCTTGTGGCGGCGATCGAGGAGGGGATTCCGAACGGGCAGGTCATCGAGGCTTGTCCTGCAAGAGAGGCCGACCATATGCCGTGTGAGGATCCTAGAAGGAATAGTCAGCTCAGTAGGGAGATGAATTACTATAGGGAGAGGCATTGTCCTCTGCCGGAGGAGACTGCACTCTGCTTGATTCCCCCGCCTAAAGGGTACCGGATCCCCGTGCCGTGGCCAGAAAGCATGCACAAGGTTTAGTGTTTATTCATTGCTTTGTTTAGATGTTTATAATAGTATAGCAAGTTGGTCATTTTTGTTTGCTTGTTATGTTTCGATGAACCATTAGTTTTGCAAAATGACAAAGTCAATGAAACATGATACTGAGACTGATACACCGACACACCTTTTTTTTACGAGGTGTCTCTGCTATTGAGCTAATAATATATTTGGTACAGATTTGGCATAGCAACATGCCACACAACAAGATTGCTGATAGGAAAGGTCACCAAGGATGGATGAAACGAGAAGGTCAACACTTTTTATTCCCCGGCGGTGGTACAATGTTTCCGGATGGAGCAGAGCAATATATTGAAAAACTCAGTCAATACATTCCCATAAAAGGAGGTGTTCTGAGGACTGCACTTGACATGGGGTGTGGGGTAAGAGATGTTTTCCTGTTTTCCTTTTAGATCTTGTAACAGTTTTATGCGGTGTCCGTGTCTGGGTGCATGCTTCATAGGAATTTATTTATCACTACTTAACATTCAAATGCATACCGATTTTCTACAGGTGGCTAGTTTTGGAGGATATTTACTAGCTCAAGACATTTTAGCTATGTCTTTTGCTCCAAGAGATTCACATAAATCACAGATACAATTTGCATTGGAACGAGGCATACCGGCTTTTGTTGCTATGCTTGGCACTAGGAGACTACCATTTCCTGCATTTGGATTTGACTTAGTGCACTGTTCTCGGTGTTTGATTCCGTTTACAGCTTACAGTAAGTTCTGCATCACAGCTCACTGTATAGATATCTTCAAATTTTCTACTTGCTTGTCACTTCCTTATGCAGTAAAATTTACCACGCAGATGCAACATATTTCCTTGAAGTGGATAGGTTACTTCGCCCTGGTGGATATCTAGTCATCTCCGGTCCACCTGTTCGGTGGGCTAAACAGGAAAAAGAATGGTCAGATCTTCAGGCTGTTGCAAAAGCCTGGTGTTATGAACAGATTACTGTAGATGGTAACACTGCAATCTGGAAGAAGCCGGCCGGAGATTCGTGTCTTCCTAACGGAAATGAATTTGGTCTCAAGTTATGTGATGATTCCAGTGACTTAAGTCAAGCTTGGTAATTTTCAGCAGACTAGTGAATTCTAACATTGTTAAAATATCTCTTATTGATTACGTTGAATTGTGAAACTAAGTTGATCGATTTTGTAGGTACGTTAAATTGAAGAAATGTGTCAGTAGTACTTCATCTATCAAAGGAGATTATGCAATTGGAAGAATTCCAACATGGCCAGAGAGGCTAACTGCCGCACCTTCGAGGTACACTCTCCTGAAAACCGGTGTTGATATATACGAGGCTGACACTAAGCAGTGGGCGCGGAGGGTCGCGCACTATAAAAATTCTCTGAACATAAAGTTGGGAACGCCATTGTTACGCAACGTCATGGACATGAACGCATTATATGGGGGTTTTGCAGCTGCATTAAAATCTGATCCTGTTTGGGTAATGAACGTAGTTCCAGCGCAAAAGCCACCTACTCTTGATGCGATCTTTGACAGAGGCCTTATCGGGGTCTATCATGATTGGTTAGTTTTGCCTAAAGTTTCCCTTTTTTTTTGTTCGCATGATTTAAAAATAAGATATGTTGTGGAAATTTCATGTATTGCAATGATAATGGATATATTTTCTCGGTTATAATGTTCGCAGGTGTGAACCTTTTTCAACATACCCTCGAACATATGATCTGATCCACGTGTCTAGCATTGAGTCACTTATAAAAGATCCAGCTTCTGGTAAAAGCAGGTATGTTTCTTGTATAACTGCTAATCTGATATCACATCCCCCGGTATCCTAAGCTCTTAATCTATCGATTTAAGAGATCTTTTTATTGCTACTTGAATTAAGTTTCGCATATTAGTTTGCTACTTGAAGTAAGTTGCACTTATTCGTGTATGTCAGATGTAACATTGTTGATTTGATGGTGGAAATTGACCGCATATTGCGGCCAGAGGGAACTGTTGTGGTGAGCGATGCTCCTGAAGTAATCGACAAAGTAGCTCGCATTGCTCATTCAGTGAGGTGGAAGCCGACCATTTACGATAAAGAACCTGACTCACATGGCAGAGAGAAAATTCTAGTTTTGACCAAGACCTTTTGGAAGCTCTAATTCACTATTCCAGTGACAGATGTATAATTTGGTAAATTCCCTTCATTGTTCAGTGGTGGTGTCAAGGATATATCTTTCTTTGCATCAAAGAGAAGCAGTTTTCTAACTTGTTCAATATCCATATAAAGAAAGACATATTAAGGTTAGAATTGGTATAAATGGGAAAACTTGTGCAGTTTTAAAAGTGGAGAGCTAAATCAGTGTTCATTATATTTTCTCTTAGCTTCATGGATGAATTGTAATTCAATTGTTTTATTAACATTACTTATTCATTGAGAAAAAAATAGTTATTCATGAATATAATCCAGCTATATATTTCACAGTTTTTGTTCTTTCTATTTATTTTCTTTTTTCATTTTTTCCCTTTGTGTACATTATCCCAAACTTTTATTCTCATTAACCATTACAAATCAAGTGAAGTTTAATAATTTATAAAAAAAAAATGGAAGAAGTGAAGTTTTAGTAAATAAAGAAGTGAATTTATCACTACCTAAGGAACTCACATGAGTTAGTTGTTTCCTCGTGAATTTTATGTTACATTACGTCTCTTTATGTTACTCACACATTAGAATACAAACTTCGACTGGGCTATTAGAAACATAACTATACTTTTTGAAAAAGGATTGTTAAATGCAACCCACGAGTTACCCACACACGGGGTAAAGTTTTAAGGGGTTTCTTTATCCTTGTCTTTTTAGAGGTCTTTTGGTGAAATTTCCGCAATACCCTAAGAATTTTGGTGAAATTTCCGCAATACTCTAAGAATTCGGATGTGTATATCTGAATTCACCGTATTTCATTTTTTATCAAATAGTTTTAGATATGTATATCTGAAGATACCACTCTTTATTTTGGATATACATATCTGAAATATGCAGAAGTAGTGAATGAATCAAAACTCTTGAAATCAAATCAATTTAACATTTATTTCACATAAATAATCGAAATTACATAGATAGTTGAACAAAAATTTAACATTCATATTGTTATAAATAGGTAGCTGAGGACGTCACAACATTTTGATAACATCTTCTCCCGACCTTTGAAGCATAGCATCCACTTCAATTAGACCTTAGTAAAGTATCGCTGAAAAGTACTCCACATAACCTTTAAATCGTCATCTGTCTTCAGCTCAAATTTGGTGAACTTTATCTTACCTTTTGTGTAAGTGAGGGTGAACAATACTCAACCTTGACCACGTTTCGATTTTTCAGATATTACAAGAGAGAATTCAGTGTGGTAATCAAGTCGGCGAAAGGCGTGTCCTCGGAGACCCGAAACTGCAGTGGCAGTATGTTACCATTGAAGTAGACAAAAGAAATGTGAGGATATGTTTGACTCATATCTGTTTATGGTTTGCGATGTTGATGAAATAGTTTGGAGAACCTATTTATAGAAGAGATTAAGCAATTTAGACGTAAGAATTCTTATCCCGCCACAAATCATCCACCATACAGTATCTATGCAATTTAAACGGACACTAACATTTTCTCAATCCAATGTCTTTATGTTTTAAGTTCTAAATTTTTGGAACATATTTTTCACTTCTTTCACATGTAATCGTTACAAATGCTTGCCTTCTACTAGTGCCATTATCAGACCTTCAAATCACAACGCCAAACCCAATTTTGCTAGCTTCAATTCGGACCCATTCTAGCATATGTTGACGAACACTAAAAATTTGATCATTTCTAAATTAACGTCATCCTTCGACTCTTCCGGCTTAGCATCCTCATTCACCTTGTCTATATCCCTTACAACAACTTTGGGAAACATGTCGGAGTGCACCATATCTAAAACGGGCGAAAACATAAAATTCTATTTTTCTGTAACAAATATAGTTTCAGATATGCACATAAAAAATATATTAGGTGGATTTTAGATATGCATATCCGAAGTGACATTATTTTTTCAACTAAAAGTCAGAATCAATGCAAGGAAATGAGAGGCAAAATGAAGAATTTTTACCTTAAATTGTAGATTTCTACGCTCTCTTTGATATGATACAAGGGTCAGAGGCAAATTTTTTTGGTTGATGATTCAGTTTGGAAAATAATATTGCCAATGGACCGAAAGAATAAGTTATTAGGAAAATGGTCCCCATATTGGGAATGACCTTTTCGAATCATTCAAGTTTTTTTATATAAATAACACCTATGAAATAGAAGAGTTGGCAGAAGATCGAAGAATCTTGAAGATAAATGGCAAGTACTTGAAAAAGTATAAACCTATCCTCCAAGAGCTTATAATTATGAGAGCATAATAAAAGTAAACGAATGAAAGCCAGTATGGTGCTGTCAAAAAATTCTAAAATGGCTATGTCTCGAAGTTACATAATTTTAAAGATACACAAACAAAAGCTGAAGTAAATAAGAGTTAGCAAGTCTAAAAAGGCAAGTTGGCTTTCATCCTCTCATGAAGTAAGTAAGAGTTAACAAGTCTAAAAAGGTAAGTTGGCTTTCATCCTCTCATATTTGGTCTTCGCCAACCTCATCCCGCATTCAATAGAAGATTTGGTGACTTGAAGAGCAACTATTTCATCCCTTAGCCTCCTAGTTTCGTCCATACTTTCAACGCTTTGAGAAACCTCATGGTTAATTCCAGTTCGATCCATTTGTTTGATGACTTTCTAGAGGCCTCAGTGCGAGAGATCTTCTCTTGTAATTCTTTGATATGTTCTTTCCAGGAAGAAATTGAGCGATCATTGGTAGCAAGCTCCTCTTTGACAATCTTTAAAGACTTCTCAAGCTCCTCAGCCTTGTTAGTCAACTCAAACGTTTTCGACCATTTGTCTTCTTGAGTAGTTTGTTTTTCTTGAAGCTTTGAATCCACATCTTGGTCTCTAAGGAAATCTGCATTGATTTGGGTAATCAGGGTAGTCACATCCATCAATACTTCAACAGTTTCAAGAGAGCAAGTGACTATGTCAATTTGGTTTATCAACTTCCTTAGTACAATGCTTGCAGTGACATTAGTCTTTGGAAGTTCGAACAGATCATCTTCGAAGATGTTCTCTTTAGAGAAGTTTCTCATTGGTTTCAACAGTGGAGCTTCCACTTGAAGTTGTAGACGGACTGGGGCAATCCTTTTGGGCAAATGACACCCTTTTCAATGTAAAGAGTTTGACATATTCGAGAGGGTTGCTCTTTTTTAAAGCCTCAATTTCTTCTAAAGAAGGAAGTGTGCTTTCAGGCTCCGGAGGATGTGGCTGGCTGCGTTCAGTTGCAAGAATTTGTTGAGCATGTTGTTGGCTTGATTGATTAGCAACAATATTGGTTTCCTTGGAGCCTTCATCAAGACCCTCTTCTTTATTATCGAAGAATTTTTTGACATCATTTAGCAAGGACTCATCTTCATCACAAGGTCCCATATTTATCTTTGGAGAGGAGTTAGTGAGAATTTCCTTGTTGGGTTTCTCATTAACAAGGAGTCCTTTGTCTGCAGTGTCTTATTGATCACTGTCAGAATTATTTGTCTTTGATTTATGGGATGGGTCAGGAGAATTTGTTGTAGCATGTGGTGGATTGTCTAACATATGCATATATGTGGTAGATCCTTTGTTGGAATCTTTAGCAGATTGGAGATGAAAAAAAGGATTGTTGCTGCTTGGAGGAACTTCATACTGAATAGGGGATTCAGTAAGAATAGTTCGTTGATCCTACAAAAGTTTGTTCGTTAAAACAAAGTAAAATTGGAAACTTAAGGATTTCGATAGAAGATTATTACCATCTCTAAGCTATACCTATATTCAGGCTTGACGCACCAAGGAATACTCAAACAAGGAAGTTTTTCTGTGAACTTTTTCTTTAAAGTTTCTGCTGCTTCACGAATGGTTCGGCTAAGGTCATTTGGCATATAGAAAGTTTCAAAGTAACTTTGGAACACTTGGATCCCCTTGATGTGTTTATTCATACCTTTCTTGGATGTGTCCTGCATAGAAGCAAAAGCTTTAGTCAAATGTTCAGAAAAGAGAGTCACGTCGAACATGTTTGAGGAATGATACTTCCTCCAACATTTATCGAAATCTTGAGTGCAATAGAATGCTGGCTTGTAGGGAACAAGCGTAAGTACAAAAACACTGGCATAAGTAGCCATACATTGTCCCCTCTCAAATTTGGTGAAAGGCATTCCTCGATAACAAAGGTTACCCTTTCGATCATACATAGGCTCATGAATAATTTCACAAAGGCCAAATTATCTAGAAACAAAGCTAGGTTGATACGAAAGCAGGGCATTATGAGCTTTAACAGGCATCAATCTTGTGACAATTAGCCTAGAAAGCAAAAAAAGGTTGTCCAAATGGCTCGAGTTTCTTCTTCTTGATCTGGAAAAATGGTTGCAAGAGATCTTGTGAACCACTCCGACCCATGAGTTTGATGATTAAAAGGAGCCATTGAGGAAGTAAAATTATGACGTTTTGCAAACATCATAACGTACTTGGTGAAATACTCCTTCAAACCATTCCCTTAATCATTTGGAGTTAATCGAATTATCCTGGTTTCTTCGACGATCCTATTTTTTATCTCAGGATCTGATTCATCAATTGAACCAGCAAGTGAAAGTGAGAGTTCGAAGGTGGCATTTAACCGCAATTGTAGAAACCAATAGGGGCCAACAAGTAACAAGTTTGTCCTTGTCTTGTACTTCTTAAAATTTGTAGTTGCCTCCCCAAAGTGTAACATCCCGATTTTTATTAAATATTATTTAATTATTTATTATATTATTTTAATTAATTAATATGAGATATAGTAATTAATTGAATTGTATGGTTTTGTGTTTATGTGACTATTTGGGGTAATTGGGTTATTAGCTGTGATAATAGAAATAAATTTGTGAGCAACCCTTTACTATGGATAGTTTTGTATGATAGCAAATATGTGTGTTTGATTGTCTAATTAAGTCTGAAATATATGTGTGCTTGTCATGACATAATAACATGTTTAAAATTGGTCAAAGTATATTTTTACTCATGTACAAACCTCTTAGGTCGATCCAAAAAGACATGAATCGATACATATAACTAACTGAGTCGATACATATAACTAACTGAGTCGATACATGAGTCGACTCATACGAGCTTTGTATCGATACATGTCAGTTTGATGACTCAAAAATTTAAGCTTTGCATCAACACATATTATTACGGATCGATCCATAAAAACATCAAAAATTGGGATTCACCTCTGCTTTTTGTTTGCATCAATACAAAATCTTTTGCATCGAATCAAAACAGTTCTTTTATTTTGGAAAATAAATCTCATACAGTATGCATCGACGCATACGTGTTTTGGATCGACTCATACAAGAAATGAGGTCCTGGATTCTTGCATGTTTTAAATCTTGCATCAATACATAAGTGTTTGCATCAATACATTTCTTACTTGCATCGTCTCATCCATGCCATGCATCGACTCATGTTAAATTTAGTTCTCTGGAAGCAGTTTAATTACAATATGCATTGATACATAATCCCTTGTATCGACTCATACTTAACTTAACTCTCTAGATGCAATTTTAGTACAATATGCATCGACACAAAATCACTTGTATCAATACATTCATTGACTTGGGTCGACTCATACGAAACTTGTATCGACTCATAAGTCTGTTTTTCTTCTAACATGTTTCTGTTTCCATATATAAGCAAACTTTTGCAGTTTAGTTTAAGAGGTGTCACAAATACAGTTGGTGAGCATCCATTTTCTGAGCATTAGAAACCTGAAAGAGACTTCTATCTTCATCATCTTCTCAATCTCATTGGTTCAAGAACATTGACACATAATCATCATTGATTATTGGATCAAGGGATCAAAGAGATAACATTCAGTGGTACGATCGGTGATCTAGCTGAGTTAAAGATTCAGAATGGGGTTTCGAGGAAAAACCAGAAGGTTTGTCCAGCAAGAACGGATGTATTCTTGTGGGTTTGTTAGTCACGATTGCACAGGGAAGATTCATCCGTAGCGTAGGATTTGGAGATCGGGGTGATTTTGCAAACAGGTCGTGGAAGCAGTGAATTGTCTGTGAATCTTGTAGGTGTATTCTTGATCAACTTATATCAAGAGAAGGTTCATACAAGAAGAAGAAGATCTGAGTGATTAGTTTTCTGTCTTTGCATCGCAACCTTGTAAACAATATTTCAGCATATTGATATAGAAAATTCTCAATTCCAATTTGGAAATTGAGAGGGAGACGTACCCACATGCGAGGACGATAGTGGGGAACTTCCTTTCCAAACTGCTATACGTATCGTATTCTTTTCTCTCTCTCTCTCTCTCTCTCTACTTTTACAACACGTTTGTGATTCAATTGGTGTGCAACTTTTCACGTTCATTGATACAAGGCTGGAAGAAACTCTTTATCAAAACTCCATTTCCATTGATCATTGAACAAGCATACTCCAATTGTTTGACAAAAGTGCTAGCTTGATTTTATTCATTGGAAATAGTGTTTTAGTGATAAGTGCATTGATTCAATATAAATTCTGTGTTAATTTATCTTATTCATCTCAATTAAAATCCAACAAACTATCGCATGTTCGGTTTTCTAGTAGCCGGTTCAAAATAGACGGAAGTCAATTCAGGATCGTGTGTTGCTCTCCGCAGTTTCTCTATTAACTATGATAAAGAATTTTAAATCTGTGATAATAAAAGAGGTGATCTATCCACTCCCCCTCTCGATCACTTGCCACACCATCTAACTAGTGGTATCAGAGCACTAGTTCATTGGTGCTTTGTGGCTACTTTTAACGATATGGCTTCTGGACCAAAGGGGGCGTACGATAGAGCTCCTATTTTTAACGGTGAAAACTATGGCTATTGGAAAGACTACATGCGAGTTCACATAAATTCCATTGATAGGAATGTATGGAATTCCATTCAAGATTGACCTTTTCAAATTACCATGACGAATGAGGCAGGTGCCGTTGTGCCTATACCAGAGGCTGGTTAGGATGAAAAAGATGAGAAAAAGTGGTCAAGCGATTGGAGAGGCCGGAACATGATAATTTCAGCACTTGGTGTTGATGAATATTATCGGATATCTCATTGCACCACAGCTAAAGAAATACAGGATGCTTTAGAAGTTGCCCATGAGGGTACTACTGATGTTAAATAATCCCGAATTAACACACTTAACCAAGAGTTCGAGCTCTTTTGCATGAAATAGGGAGAATTTATCTCTGATATGCAAAAGAGATTCATCCATCTCACTGGTCGTTTGAATGCACTTAGAAACCAACGACCTCACTACGCTTACCATCACAACTCTGTTTGGAAAGTTAGAAGAGCATCAGCAACAACTACAAAGTCTTGAAAAACATGAGAACAAGAGTAAGAAGGAGAAGAATAGAGACAAAGAGGGTGAGAAGAAGTCAATAGCTCTTATGGTTTCTAGCTCTAAGTACTTACAAATAGAGAAAAATGATAATGACTCAAGTAGTGACGAAGATTCGGATGATGAGTAAATGAGACTGTTTGTTCAAAGATATAATAGATTCATTCGAAAGAATGGAATCAAGCACTCCGACAAGAATCTCACAAAGTTTCAAAGATAATCCATAGAGTCAAAGCAGGAGGAAAATAAAAAATATAGAGGGAAAGGATCTTGCTTCAATTGTGGTAAATCTGGGCACTATAAAACAGAACGTCCTATGAACAAAAAAGACAAAGAAAAGGCACCACCAAAGAAGTTCAACAAACAAAGAAGAGCTTATATTGCATGGGAAAATGATAGTGAGTTGTCAGGTAATGAAAGCTCAAGTGATAGTGATGAGACTGCAAATCTATGTCTCATGACTCACATCAATAACCAGTCCCACCACAAGAAGAGAAACAATGAAAATAAAGTAAGACAAGCCTACTACAGTAATTTTGATTCTTTGTCTTTCTCTGAACTAAAAATAGCTTTTGAAAACCTGCATAACGAAGCTGTAGACGCTTTTAAATGATTATACTCCAACAAACAAATCTTTTCTCATTTGGAGGGTAAAGTGTATAAAGCTGAACAAGATTTAAAAAGTCTAAAAGCTATTATTGCAGAAAGTTCAAAAGATATTGATGTAAATGGATGTGTTGAAACTAGATATTGTAGAGTTTGTCATATTTGGCAACAAGAGGTTAAAACTCTTAATGCCAAATTGGAAAAAGCTTTACAGCCCAAGATTACTTATGTCGTTGATCTTAGGATTTTTAAGAAATCATTGAATCCACCATATGCTAAATATTCTTTTGTAGAAAAGATTCCAAAGGATTCAATGAGCAAAAGTAAGCAAGTTCACCATCATGGTTTATGTCATTATTGTTGTCATAAAGGTCATACCATTGAGAAATGCAAGTTTAGGAGGTTCCTTGTTCCTAAAGGAATTTATCAATGGAGGCCTAAAGGTAACCATGTTACAACTTACCCACATGGACCCAATGAAATTGGGTACCTACCTCTTTCTTTTGATATTGTAGATTGAGTGTCTTGCATCCGTAGATAAACGATGGTTTCTAGACAGTGGGTGCTCAAGGCACATGATAGGTGACATATCACTTTTCATTGACTTCAAAGCAAAGAAGAAGGGACATGTTACTTATGGAGACAATAACAAAGGAGGTATACTCGACAAAGGTAGTGTAGACAATCCCTCTATCACTACTATTTCTGATGTCCATCTTGTAGAGGGCCTAAAACATAATTTGTTAAGTATTAGTCAATTGTGCGACAAGGGTTATAAAGTTACTTTCACAAAAACTTGTTGCATTATTGAACATACTGAACAGAACATTGTGTTTTAGGGAATTAGAGTAAACAACATCTATATGCTTGATCTTTTTGATGTATCATTAACAAGAAATAAATGTCTAGTCACCCTGAATGATGATTCTTGGATTTGGCATAGACGTCTAGCGCATGTTAACTTTGATTTGATAAATAAGGTAGTACCCAAGGATTTAGTAATCGGTCTTCCAAAAATAACGTTCTCAAAAGACCATCTATGTGACACATGTCAAATGGGAAAGCAAACAAGGGTCTCTTTCAAATCCAAAAATGTGATTTCTACTTCAAGACCCCTTGAGCTTCTCCATATGGACCTCTTTAGACCTTCAAGACCAAAGAGTCTAAGTGGAAACTATTATGTTTTGTAATCGTTGACGACTTGGACCATATTCCTTCTTAGCAAAGATGAAACCTTTTCCGCTTTTAAGAGTTTTACAAAACTATCCCAAAACAAAATGGATTAAAAAATAATTTAAATTCGAAGTGATCGTGGAGGTGAATTTTAAAACCATCTCTTTGATAAGTACTGTGATAAGCATGACATTGAGCATAACTTTTCAGCCCCTCAAACTCCATAGAAAAATGGAGTTGTGGAGAGCAAAAATCGCGTTTTAGAGGAGTTGGCTAGAACAATGATCAATGAGGGTGGATTACCAAAATATTTTTGGGCTGATGCGATTATCACAACTTGTTAAGTTTTAAACAGGATATTAATCCGTCCTATTTTGGATAAAATCCCTTATGAGCTTTTGAAAGGAAGAAAGCCAAACTTGTCACATCTTCACGTATTCGGTTGTAAATGTTTTGTTTTGAATAATGGTAAAGAAAATCTTGGGAAGTTTGATGTAAAAGCGGATGAAGGTATCTTTCTTGGATACTCACAATCAAGCAAAACATATAGAGTCTATAATAAACGTTTACTTACTGTTGAAGAATTAGTCTATGTTTCTTTTGATGAGTCTTATCCGAAAAAATGTCGGAAAAGGTATTTCTTTTGATGGCGCATGTGTATCTTCAGAAGACATACTCAAGGAAGCTGTTCTGGAAATTGATCAGTCCAAATCAATTGACAAAGAGGAGGAAGATACTAGTCATGACAAAGATGAGGAAGAAGGGACATCAAAAGTGAAAAGTCTTCCACCAGCCTGGAAATCCTCAAAAGACCATCCTATTGACAACATATTGGGAGACATATCAAAAGGAGCGACGACTCGTTCTAAGATAAGTAATTTATGCTATCACTTCACATTTGTTTCACAAGTTGAACCTAAAAACGCCAAAGAGGTCTTGATTGATGAATTTTGGCTAGTGGCCATGCAAGATGAGCTTAATCAATTTAAAAGAAATGACGTTTGGGAACTTGTCCCTCGTCTGTGAGACCATCATATCATAGGCACTAAGTTGGTTTTTAGAAATAAACTTGATGAACACAGAATGATAACTCGAAATAAAGCTCGCTTAATGGCACAAGGGTATAACCAAGAGGAGGGTATAAACTATGAAGAAACTTATGCTCCAGTTTCTCACCTTGAGGCTATGCGTCTTTTGCTCGCTTATGCATGTTCTAAGAATTTTAAGCTTTATCAAATGGATGTAAAGAGTGCATTTTTAAACGGTGTTATAAATGAAGAGGTATATGTCTCACAACCTCCTGGTTTTGAGAATGATGAATATCCAAATTATGTTTACAAAATAAAACGAGCTTTGTATGGTCTTAAGCAAGCCCCTCGGGTTTGGTATGAAAGACTTAGCAAATTTCTACTTGATCATGGATATTCAAGAGGTAAAGTGGATACCACTCTCTTCATTAAACTTAAAGGAAAACACATTCTTTTAGTGCAAGTATATGTAGACGATATAATTTTTGGTTCAACTAACCTACACTTGGTCGAAGAATTTTCTAATGTTATGCAGGGGGAATTTAAAACGAGTCTTATGGGGGAGCTAAATTACTTCCTCGGTCTACAAATAAAGCATCTAGATGAGGGCACAACCGTGTGTCAAACAAAATATTGCAGAGAGTTGCTCAAGCGCTTTGGAATGAATGAATCAAAGTCCATTAACACCCTCATGCCTACTAACGGGAACTTGGATAAAGATGACATGGTAAAAGTGTAGATGTCAAGAAGTATAGAGTTATGATTGAATCCCTTTTGTATCTTATTGCATCTAGGCCTGACATCATGTTTAGTGTTTGTATGTGTGTACGATATCAATCGAATCCCAAGGAATCACACTTGAAAGATGTCAAGCATATACTTAGATACCTTCATGGAACATCTAAGTATGGGCTTTGGTATTCCAAGGGAAGCGATTGTAGCTTAGTAGGTTACTCCGATTCTGATTTTACAGGCTGCAAATCATATAGGAAAAGCACTAGTGGCACATGTCACTTATTTTTAAACTCCTTAGTGAGTTGGCATAGCAAAAAGTAGGTTTCTATTGCATTGTCAACTACTGAGGCTGGATACGTTGCAGCCAGTAGTTGTTGCGCACAAATTTTATGGCTAAAGCAACAACTGCAAGATTTCGATATTCAACTAAAACATATTCCAATAAAATGTGATAATACTAGTGCCATCAACCTCACTAAGAATCTTGTTTTACATTCACGAACTAAACACATAGAGATTAGGCATCACCTTCTTTGCGAACATGTTGAAAAAGAAGACGTTGTGTGTGAGCATATTGATACTAAAAATCATCTTGCTGATATTTTCACTAAACCATTAGCAACAAAACCTTTCTTTAACATTCGTCGTGAGTTAGGGATCTTAGATCTCTCTCTCACTTAATGTCTTAAGTATGCATGTACCTTATATATATATATCACCATGTTATTGAGATGCATCCTAGTTTATGTACGTGCGTATTAAAGGTTCATCAACTAAGGTAATATTGTTCATCTCCATACCTCGTTAAAATTCATTGATTTTGTGTATGTGTGATATGTTCCTTAAATATCGTTTATATGTTTCTCTTTACATAAATTGTTTGAGTATTCTCATTAGCCATTTGCATTGCACTATCATTCTGCACAATCATCCTTAAAATAACTCATTTTGCATAAACATACATTTACTGATGGGCCCCTTATCTCACTGATCATAAAAACCTGATAAGATTTATTTTTTTTGGTTTAGGTCGATGCATAACACCATGAATTGATGCAAAATGTACTTCGGTCGATACATAAATCACACGAGTCGATCCATAACTATGATATTTTCTATTTTTCAAAATTCTTTCAGTATGTATCGATACATACGTATTTTGTATCGACTCATGTCACTTTCAGAATAAATTTTTATTTTTGGATCGATTCATAATCCTTTGCATTGACACATAACTCTTTTTGGGTCAGCCCATCAGCCCATTTAGCAATTTATACATTCTCAAAGCATTCCCATACATCTCATAATATCAATTATGACCATAACCCCTTGTGATCCACTATCATATAATCTCATTTCATCTCATTACATAATAATTTTATTAGTTTCTATGTAATTCTATTCAAACAATTGTCCACTTTTGGTACCGCTTATGTAATTTTTACCTATTTCTCAGTTAAGTGTTTATTCTTGTTTACTTGCCTTTTCCAATCTCTGAAACTCTTTGTGAGTGAAAGCCTATGATTGCCCAAACCTGTCACTCTTTGTAAATGACAGTTTTTTTAACCAATATTGCTGTGTATGCCATCTTATTCATCTCTTAAACTATAATTAGCTACTTAAATACTGTCTTTTTCCTCTTTTTGATGTTGACAAAGGGGGAGAAAAGACAGATGTTAGAAAAGAAAATTAGAAAGGAAACCTGTAAGTACAGCCATGCATAAACTCAGGGGGAGTGTTTCATCATTCACCTATGATCAATCATCACACATCTTACAAGAATTTGCCATCATCAAAAAGGGGGAGTTTGTGAGCAACCCTTTACTATGGATAGTTTTGTATGATAGCAAATATGTGTGTTTGATTGTCTACTTAAGTCTGAAATATATGTATGCTTGTCATGGCATAATAACATGTTTAACATTGGTCAAAGTATGTTTTTACTCATGTACAAACCTCTTAGGTTGATCCAAAAAGACATGAATCGATACATATAACTAACTGATCTCACAAAAACATTTTCCTTCAGTATGAGTCGACTCATACGAGCTTTGTATCGATACATGTCAATTTGATGACTCAAAAATTTAAGCTTTGCATCAACACATATTATTATGGATCGATCCATATAAACATCAAAAATTGGGATTCACCTCTGCTTTTTGTTTGCATCAATACAAAATCTTTTGCATCGAATCAAAATAGTTCTTTTATTTTGGAAAATAAATCTCATACAGTATGCATCGACGCATACGTGTTTTGGATCGACTCATACAAGAAATGAGGTCCTGGATTCTTGCATGTTTTAAATGTTGCATCAATACATAAGTGTTTGCATCAATACATTTCTTACTTGCATCGTCTCATCCATGCCATGCATCGACTCATGTTAAATTTAGTTCTCTGGAAGCAGTTTAATTACAATATGCATTGATACATAATCTCTTGTATCGACTCATACTTAACTTAACTCTCTAGATGCAATTTTAGTACAATATGCATCGACACAAAATCACTTGTATCAATACATTCATTGACTTGGGCCGACTCATACGAAACTTGTATCGACTCATAAGTTTGTTTTTCTTCTAACATGTTTTTGTTTCCATTTATAAGAAAAGTTTGGAAGTTTATTTTAAGAGGTCTCACAAATACAATTGATGAGCATCCATTTTCTGAGCATTAGAAACCTGAAAGAGACTTCTATCTTCATCATCTTCTCAATCTCCTTGGTTCAAGACCATTGACACATAATCATCATTGATTATTGGATCAAGGGATCAAAGAGATGATAACATTCAGTGGTACGATCGGTGATCTAGATGAGTTAAAGATTCGGAAGTGGGTTTCGAGGAAAACCCAGAAGGTTTGTCCAGAAGGAACGGAGGTGTTCTTGTGGGTTTGTTAGTCACGATTGCACAGGGAAGATTCAGCCGTAGCTTAGGGTTTGGAGATTGGGGTGATTTCGCAAACAGGTCGTGGAAGCGGTGAATTGTCTGTGAATCTTGCAGGTGTATTCTTGATCAGCTCATATCAAGAGAAGGTTCATACAAGAAGAAGAAGATCTGAGTGATTAGTTTTCTGTCTTTGTATCGCAACCTTGTAAACAATATTTAAGCATATTGATATAGAAAATTCTCAATTCCAATTTGGAAATTGAGAGGGAGACGTACCCACACGCGAGGACGATAGTGGGGAACTTCCTTACCAAATTCTCTCTCTCTCTCTCTCTCTCTCTCTCTCTCTCTCCTTTTACAACACATTTGTGATTCAATTGGTGTGCAAGTTTTCACGTTCATTGATACAAGGCTGGAAGAAACTCTTTATCAAAACTCCATTGCCATTGATCATTGAACAAGCATACTCCAGCTATTTGACAAAAGTGCTAGCTTGATTTTATTCATTGAAAATAGTGTTATAGTGATAAGTGCATTGACTCAATATAAGTTATGTGTTAATTCATCTTATTCATCTCAATTAAAATCCAATAAACTATCGCATGTCCGGTTTTCTAGTAGCCGGTTCAGAATAGACGGAAGTCAATTCAGGACTGTGTGTCGCTTTCCACAGTTTCGCTATTAACTTTGATAAATAATTTTAAATCCGTGATAATAAAAGAGGTGATCTATTCACCCCCCCTCTCGATCACTTGCCACACTGTCTAACAAAATTATTAGGCCTAACTATGATGAATATAAGTAATAAGTAGGTGTGTGCAAGTAAGCCCATTAGTTAAAGATTCATTTCTGAAATACAAAAGAAGAGGAGAAAGGCTCAAGAGAAGAGAAGAACAAGGAAGAAGGAGAAGGAAAAGAGGCAACCCTAGAGTATTCAATCTAAAAGCTAAGGGGGATAATCTTTGTTATTATGGGTATGTATGGTATGCAATGAGTAGTAACATGATAGGTGTGTTTGATTTCAATTTCTAGATCTAAAATCTCACATGTTAGGGTTTGTGTAAAAATCTATGAAATTGATAGGAATTAATGTGTTAAATGGAATAGAATGAGTATTCTCATGTTACAGTGATACGTTTTTGCTAAAATAGATGAGCATGATGATTTTTGTGGTGATTTATGGTGTTTCTTATCAGAAAATTCGTTTGAAGTCTAAGTTAAAAATGCAGAAAACCATGTTTTCGCAGTTTGGGTCGACTCAAACCGGGTGGTGGTGGGGGAGGGGGGATCGACGAGCTAACTCGCAAGGCAGGGAATTGTTGTCAAATGATTTTGCATCGACTCATACAGGTTTTGCGTCAACTCATACAGATTTTGCGTCGACTCATATAGACTTTGTGTCGACTCATTCAATAATTTTTGACAATTTTGTAACAGCCATAACGTTTGAACCGTAACTTTGTTTTAGGTGCCATTCGAATCGTTAGGAAGCTAATACAATAATCTATAAAATAGAAATAGGTTTGTTGGCCTTGGATGATTAGATAATTTATGTGATTTATGTAAAGTGACATGTATATGTGTATATTTATGTCATGAAATTGGTGAAATATGAATAACATGAGTTAGTATCGTTGCTATATGTTATTTGTGATGTGTATGGTGATGGTGATTACTGTGTGTATTCTTTTTGTTGGTGATGATACCATGATACATGTGTGTTTGTGCAAAGGTGGATAACTCAAAGTGTTGAGTTATTGTGATATGCTTGAATAATTAAGATTGATGATTAAGTTTGGTGATAATCTTAATTGCATATGATGTTGGTTAACTGCACATGCATTCATAAGGAAATTGTACTCTGGTTGGTTGCTTGATCCTTGTATGGAAATAGAAGTGGTTGAATATAAGTTCATAATGATGGGATTTGATCTTGTTTGGATCAGAAGCGTGACTCTAATTCTAGATATGGAATCGAGAGCGAGGTGAGCTTGATGTTCACGATGGTACCACATGCGTGAGTCGCATTAATTGCATTGGAGTCACATTTGTTGTTATATAATATTTTAATTGGAATGTGTAAATGTACGTGATGATATGCTTGGATATAATTGTGTTGGTACTTAAAGTAGTAATGCTATGTTGTATAGGCAATTATGTGAAGTGTAATGAATTCTTGTTTGTAGGTGTTATATATATATATGTATGTATATATATATATATATATATATATATATATATATATATAATGATGTGAATTCTCACCCTTTTGTTGTATATGATATTCTATGCGACATCATGCAGGTTCTGAGGATAGTGGTGCTTCACACGATACTAGTTGAAGAGTTTAGCTCAGTTTATCCATTTTACTTAGGTAGTGAGTCATTGCTCTGGTCATGTAACACGAGGTTTATTTGAACTCATGTTTGTTATGAGATATTGTTATATACTCTCATTTGATTTAATTTGTATGTTGAGATAACATGTGGTGTGGCCTTGGTGCTGATGTTTGGATTCACATGACTTGATTATGTTTTAAATTCATTATTATGTTTATTTATGATTATAGTAAGGGATATAATCATTGATATTATCTGAGAAAAGAAATATTCCGCTGTGATATGCATAATTTGATGAAGTATGAAGTTTAAATAAGTGTTATAATTATGACCAGGTGCATGTGGAAGTTGTTTATTTGGTTTTTTATTGTGTGGAAAACAACACGTGACACCTTTTGTATGTATGCATGCTATTTTACTCTGATTATATTATAATTTATTTGGGGATTAGAAAGGGGTGTTACATTAGTGGTACCAGAGCAATGGCCGGTCAGTTGGACAGGTTACTACTGTCTTTATTTCCTTTGTATTTGATTTGTGTTTCTGACACGATCGATATTGACTGCCTTTTGTTGTTGGAATGTATTAGGAATATGGTTGCTGGAAGGAATGATGATGCTATTGCGGAGGCCTTGAGAATTTTGGCTGGATCTCTTGGGCAGATTCCACAACCGAATGTTGATAACAGAGATGAGGATGATGAGTTTCGAGCTTTGGGGAAGTTTCAAAGGAACAATCCTCTTATCTTTGAGGGAGAGCATGAACCTGACAAGGCACGGGCATGGATGAAGGAAATTAAGAAGATCTTCCGAGTTCTAAGTTGTACTGATGCACAGGTGCAGTTTGGTACACATAAGTTGGAGAAGGAAACAAAGGGTTGGTGAAGCAACATTTTTCAGGGGTTTGATAAGAAGGGTATTGAGGTTACTTGGGATCTTTCTTGGAGAAGTATTTTCCAGAAGATGTATGTGGGAAGAAAGAGGTGTAATTTCTTGAACTAAAGCAGGTAATGGGAATGTAGCTGAGTATGCTGCAAGATTTCAGTAGTTGATCAAGTATTGTCCTTATTACAATATCGCTAATGCTGAGAGGTCTAAGTGTCTTAAGTTTGTGAATGGTTTGAGACATGATATCAAGAAAGCTATTGGTTATCAGTAGATTGCTTGTTTTTCTGAGTTGATGAACAAGATTAGGATTTATGATGAGGATAGTAGGGAGAGTTCTTCTTACTATAAGAATTTGAATAATAGAAAAGGATATGGTCATTTTCATGGGAAGCCATATAATGATAAGATGGAAAAAAAGTTGGTCATGGAAAGAATCCAAGTGGGAGAGGAGCTTCTACTCCGATTAAGTTCTTTAAGTATGGTGTCAAAGGGCATCTTACTTCTGAATATTGAAAAGATTTTGGGAAGTGTTTCAAGTGTGGCAAGCCAAGTCACAAAGTTGTTGATTGCAAGGGTGGTTCGAATGTGACTTGCTTCAATCGTTGTGAGTAAGGAAACATTATTACCGAGTGTGACAATCCAAAGAAGGAGTAAGCTAGAGGGAAAGTGTTTGCATTGTCTGATTCTGAGACTGCTGCTGAGGATAGACTAATCCGAGGTACGTGCTTTATTAATGGTACACCTTTAATTGCTATCATTGATACTGGTGCAACTCATTCTTTAATTTATTTGGATTGCATTAAGAGGTTGAATATTGAATTGTCTGATATGCATAGAAATATGATTATTAACACTCCTGCTATGAGTTCTGTGTCTACTTCTGTTGCATGTCTGAATTGTCCGATACAGATCTGAGGTTTACCTCAAATTTTTGGGAAGGTTTACAAGATTCTTTGGGTACAAAGTTGCGTTTGAGTTCAGCATATCATCCGCACACAGATGGTCATATCGAGAGGACGATTCAGTCACTTGAGGATCTTTTGAGAGATTCTGTTTTAAAGCAACGAGGTACTTGGGATAGTTACTTGCCTTTGATTTGGTTTACCTATAACAAAAGTTTCTATTCAAGTATTGGAATGGCACTGTATGAGGCTTTATATGGACGAAGGTGTAGGATGCCTTTGTGTTGGTATGAATCTTGTTAGAGTGTCGTGGTTGGACCAGAGATAGTTCAACAAACTACGGATAAGATAAAGATGATTCGGGAAAAGATGAGGATTTCCCAGAGTCGTTAGAAGAGTTATCATGATAAGAGAAGAAATGATCTTTAATTAGTTTAAGAAAGGAGATCATGTGTTTTTGAGAGTTACTCTTGTAACTGGTGTTAGTAGAGCTTTGAAGTCGCGTAAGTTGACGTCGCGTTTCATTGGTCCTTATCAGATTTCCGAGAAATTAGGCGAAGTGACTTATCAGATTCATTTTCCGCCGTCACCTATTAATCTCCATGATGTGTTTCATTTGTATCAGTTGAGGAAATAAATTCCAGATTCGTCTCATGAGGTTCAGTTAAATGATGTTCAGGTGAGAGATAACCTCATTGTGGAAGCCTCACCTATGGGAATTAAAGACCGAAAGTTGAAACAACTTCATGGTAAGGAGATAGATTTGGTGAAATTAGTTTGGGGAGGACCGACATTTGGAAATATGACTTAGGAGCTTAAGAGTCAGATGAAGGATTCGTATCCTGAGTTGTTCGGTTGAGGTAATTTTCTAGGACAAAAATCTTTTAAGTGGGGGAGAGTTGTAACATCCCGATTTTTATTAAGTAATATTTAATTATTTATTATATTATTTTATCATTTTAATTAATTATTATGAGATATAGTAATTAATTGAATTGTATGGTTTTGTGTTTATGTAGCTATTTGGGGTAATTGAGTCATTAAGTGTAATAATAAAAATAAGTGATTGGGCCTAACTATGATGAATATAAGTAATAAGGAGGTGTGTGCAAGTAAACCTATTAGTTAAATTATACTAGTTAGTAAGGGGACTAGAATTAGAGATTCATTTGTGAAAAATAAGAGAAGAGGAGAAAGGCTCAAGAGAAAAGAAGAACAAGGAAGAAGAAGAAGGAGAAAAGGCAACCCTAGAGTATTCAACCTAAAAGGTAAGGGGAAATACTTATTATTATGGGTATGTATGGTATGCAATAGGTAGTAACATGATAGGTGTTGTTGATTTCAATTTCTAGATCTAAAATCTCACATGTTAGTGTTTGTGTAGAAATCTATGAAATTGATAGGAATTGAAGTGTTGAATGGAATATAATGAGTAATTTCATGTTATAATGATAGGTTGTTTCTAAAACCGACGAGCATGATGATTTGTGGTGATTTATGGTGTTTCTTAGAATAAAATTCTTGTGAATTCTAAGTTAAAAATGCAAAAAGACCATGTTTTCGCAGTTTGAGTCAACTCAAACTGAATGGGGAGGGTCGACTCGAGCTAACCCGTAAGGCAAGGAATTGATGTCAGCCGATTTTGCATTGACTCATACAGGTTTTGTGCCGACTCATTCATTGCATTGACTCATACAGGCTTTGCGTCGACTTATTCAGCAATTTTTGACAATTTTATAACGACCATAACTTTTGAACCGTAACTCCGTTATAGGTGCCGTTCGAATCATTAGGAAGCAAATACAATAATCTATAAGATAGAATTAGGTCTGTTGGTCTTGGATGATTGTATCATTATAGGATTTGTGTAAAGTGACTTGTATATGTGTATATTTATGCCATGAAATTGGTAAAATATGAATAACATGAGTTAATATCGTTGCTATATGTTATTTGTGCTTTGTGTGGTGATGGTGATTACTATGTGTATTGTTTTTGTTGGTGATGATACCATGATACATGTTTGTTTGTACAAAGATGAATAATTCAACTGGTTGAATTATTGTGATATGCTTGAATAATTAATGTTGATGATAATCTTAATTGCATATGTTATTGGTTAATTGCACATGCATTCATGGGGAGATTTTACTATGATTGGTTGCTTGATCCTTGTGTGTAAATAGAAGCGGTGGACAATATGTTCATAATGATGGACTTTGATCTTGTCCAGATAGGAAGCGTGGCTCTGATTCTAGATATGGAATCGAGAGCGAGGTGAGCTTGATGTTCACGATGGTACCACATGCATGAGTCACATTAATTGAATTGGAGTCACATTTGTTATTATGTGATGTTTTTCTTGGAATGCGTAAATGTATGGGATGATATTCTTATATATAATTGTGTTGGTACTTGAAGTGGTAATGCCTTGTTGTATAGACAATTATATGAAGTGTGATGAATTCTCGTATGTAGGTGTGTTATATACATTACTTATATTATATATATATATATATATATATATATATATATATATATATATATATATATATATATATATATATATATATATATATATATATATATTTATAATGATGTGAGTTATCATCCTTCTGTTGTATATGATGTTCTATGCGATATCGTGCATGTTTCGATAATAGTGGTGCTTTGCACGAGACTAGTTGAAGAGTTTAGCTCAGTTTATCCGTTTTACTTAGGTAGTGAATCATTGCTCTGGTCATGTAACACGAGGGTTATTTGAACTCATATTTGTTATGAGATATTGTTATATACTCTCATTTGATTTTATTTGTATGTTGAGATAACATGTGGTGTGACCTTGGTGTCGATGTTTGGATTCACATGACTTGATTATGTAATGAATTCGTTATTATGTTTTTTTTTATGATTATAGTATGGGATATAATCATTGATATTATCTGAGAAAAGAAATATTCTAATGTGATATGCATAATTTGATGAAGCATGAAGTTTAAATAGGTGTTATAATTATGACCAGGTGCATGTTGAAGTTGTTTATTTGGTTTTCTATTGTGTGGAAAACAACATGTGACACCCTTTGTATGTATGCATGCTATTATACTCTGATTTTATTATAATTTATTCAGGGATTAAAAAGGGGTGTTACATAAGACACTCATATAATCCAGCCAAAATTACTTAAGCAGACATTTCGACCAGAATGGAATTGGTTGGCCAATGTCAAAAATCTTTTTGCTACTTGGATGAACTTGGAGCAAAAGACATAGCGGGAGAGCCAAAGGGCAGGGATAGCTATGTGCTCTACATTTGGTACTTCTTCACCAGTTCCATATAATGAGTAATGTAGTTGGTGAAGGTAGCATGCCCATGAATAAATTACCATGAAGATCAATAACATGTCACCTATCAACCTAACGAAGAACCCGATAACACATGGTCGAAACAAGCACATTGAAATGAGGTCCCACTATCTTCGAGAGCATGTAGCATATGCGAAGATGAACTTGGAATATTGTCAAATTGAGAATCCGATTGCAAACATCATGGCAAAGGGAGTGCAAGTCGAAGTATTCAAAAGACTAAGAGCTATGATGAATATATATAGCTTAGACACAATGAATTAGGTGGTGTGCTGAAAGTGTAATTCATTGTGTCGAAGCAACTTGTTCGACAGAAAACAAGGAAGTGTCGAAGTAAAAAAATAGTTTGTTACACACATATTTGTTTTAGATATAAAATAGATAAGATTTGATTTAGGTCTAAAATAGATAGATTTGATTTAGTTCCAAAATAAGTATTTTGGGCTTGTATAGTTTTGAGTTTTGACTTAGAGAGTAAGCTAACCTTAGTCTATAAATAGAGGGAGTAACCTCTAATTTTGTAATCAAACAAGTTCTATTAACAGAATTTGCAGTTGTAAGTGAATAAGAAGTTTACCACAGTTTTTGAGCAGAGAGAAACTCTGCAGAAAATTAATTGTCTTTCTTTTCTTTTAATTTTTCATCATTATTGTGTCGTGATAACAATCTTGTTCATCAAGTTTGATATAAATTCATCATAAATTATAGTAGATTTCTAACAATTCTAAGCTTCTAAAAAATCAAAACCAACTATGATGAAATATTTTTGCTTATAAAATATAATTTACGTGCCCATTTAACATGTTTTCCGACCTTTAAAGTAGATCAGTAGGGAAAAATAAAATAGAAATACAAAAATAATGTTTCAAAAATGAGTTTATATTCTCTTATTTTATACTTGTATTAGATTGCTTTTTATAAAATATCTTTAAAGTTTAATATGTCTGTTTATAAAAAACATTTTTTTATTGATGGATAAAACTAAAAGATAAGAATCAGCAACATTTTAAAGCATCACAAAAATAATTTATTTAAATAAAAGTAGTAATGACGGTTTGAACTGTCACAATTTCTGATTTAACATAATTAGCAACCATCGCAATGATCCCCCATAAACAAAATATCAAACAAATTTGATGATAGTTTCAACCGTCTCAATATACTTTGGATGCAATTTTAAAACCGTTGCAAAATGTTAACAAGGCTGGAAGAAACTCATGACACATGGTTTTGCAACAATGACAAACCGTCGTAATATACCTTGGATTTAAAACAGTTGCAATATGTTACAAACCGTCACAATTCAAAGTTAGTGACGGTTAAATGCAACATTAAAAAATAAACCATAAACTTTTTTTTCTCATAGTGTGAGGAATGCTTAATAGTCACATTACCTTTGCATTTAGATAAGTATGAAGTGTTTGAAATTATTGATGATTTAATTGTCATTTGAAATTTAAATTTCGTATTTGTTTTTAGTTTTAATATTCATTTGGAAAGAAAGGAGAAAAATGGTGAACAAAAGTTTTTATTTTAGAGGATAACTAGTAAGAAATCCGTGCTATCACACGGGTCCCGTTTGAGTTCATATTATATGTCTATAAGATCCTCAATTATAAAGTATGAATTTCATTGTTCAATTGATTGATATTCACATATTTATAAATATAAGCTAATAATATACACCATCTTTTAAGTATTCATTTGTACTTATAATAAATCGTACAGTTGATTCTCTAACTTCAATTATATAAAAAAATAACAAAAAAATTTAAAGGTGAACATTAATGAACAGTCTACTGCTGGTATCTCATAGATACATTCACATCTACCAATAAAATCATGAGTTAACGAACCCAGTTGAATCTAAATGAGTTCATTCTAAAAATTTATTAGCTCATATTTTCAAACAGCTCCCGTCAAATTTCAGTTTTAAAACATTTTTATCTTATTTTATAATATTTATATTTTTTTTTACAACCTAGGATGTATGACAACTCCCCGTTAAATTAAAAATCTAAAACTTTTTTATTAGATCATATTTACATTTTTTTTTACAAATATATAATGTATGATAACCCGTCAAAATATAATAATGACTACTGTTTGTCATAATTTTACTATATCAATAAATGTTTACCTTTTATCATTAATTTTTTATGATTTCCATTTATAATAAATTTTTATAACTACCATTTAACATTTTTTTTAATCAAAATTACAATTATGAAGTTAATATGAAAAGACTATGATAGTTTTAGTTATTTCATAAGTTTAAAAAAATTACAAAATCTCAATTGATTTTGTTTTGTTTTATTAACCTTTCTATAAAAATCTAAATAATTTTAAAATATATTTTATCTCAAATAAGGATCTAAATAATGACAAAATAATTTTTACTTTTACATATTTAGAATTATAAATTAAATATTTAATCTTGAAATCAAAATATTTATACCTTGTAGTAAGAAGAGTAATCGTAGTTTTTTCATATACTTTAGTTCTTGCGTTTAATATTTCTTAAAAATACATGATTTTTATTAACATTTCAAAAAATTACATGATTTTTAATATTATTTAATAACAAAATATTATTTAAACTATAATAATACTTACTTTCAATTTTAAACAAATCATGATTTTTATAAAAAAAATAAAATAAAATAATATTATTCTTATTAATATTTCTTAGAAAAATATAATTTTTTAATAATTATTAATAAGAATCTCATTTTTAAAATGAAATTATATTAAAAATGATACAAAATTTTGTCGATTTTAATGTCCACTTTATATATATTTAATTTCAAGTTAATAATTACTCATTTTAATATATTTATTTTAAAATAAGTTTATTTTATCATTTTGAATAAATCATAAATCATGTAATAATTTATATGACTTTTAATATACTTATAATTATAAATCATAATTTCTATGATTTTTTAGATACTTATAATTATAATTATAATTATAGTGTATAGTGACCATTAATGAGTCCATTATGTGTAGTAGATTCAATCGAATACATTATAAATAGAAAATATATTCACGAATTCCATGGTAACAATTATAAAGAATAAAATTTTAATTTAAAAAAAAAATATCAATAGCATTCAAAATTATATATATTTTTGTAAAATACTTTTTGAATGCTATTTAAATGAATGCTATTTAAAATTATATCAATATTATATAGTTAGTTTTTATTAATTAAATTTAATTGAATTACAAAGAATCAATCAAACTTTTGAAAATAATCTAATTGAATTAATTAATTACTCTTTGATAAAATTATCATACATATAATGGTATTTCTCAAAACTATTCTATAATGAAATATTAAAAATAAAGTATTTTAAGAAATCTTAAAATAAAATAATTCTAGAATGAAAAATAATTATGACTAATTGCAAAGTTAACTTTGTCTTATCAAACCATAATATCTTTATATTAATTCGGTATTTAATGATATCTTATTAAAAAATTTTAAAAATTTTTATTTTTAATAAAGTATTTTAGAAAATCTTAATAAAAATCCGGTTAGAAATATATTAGTTGATTTATTTCCGTTTATAAATATATTAGTATCTTATTCTCGTTTATAAATTAAGAAAAAAACATTTTATTTTACAAATAGAACAACAAATGTATATGGTAAATTATGATAAAAATAGTAATTTTATCCACACTCATGGTGACTTATACATGATTTCCTATTTTACATTAGAGTGTGACCAACATAATATTCTTTCTATAAAAAATATAAATGGATGGAGTCAAATATTTAAAATATTGATTAGATATTATTTAAAAGTTAAATATTTAAAATATTAATTAGATATTGTTTAAAAAATATGTATTTAAATCCACGCAAAATAACTTAGATAATAAAAGTTACTTCTGAACAATCCTGTTAGGATGCATTTAGTTTTGTTTTTAAGAGATCATGTTTTTATTAAACCACTTTAATGGTTATAAGAGAGAAAACTATAATCAATGTTTTTTTACTCTCATACATAAATAACATGGTTATATGGTTATAATGAATTTTCTTCTTATAATAATGATAATTAAAAAAATGATTAATAAAAATGGTTAAAAATATGATAGATAGTTTTAATATTATTAATAACCTCCCAATTATTTCTTTTGAACACATAGTTTTCTATTCAGGATTGTTAAATCATTTATAAAACCCACTATGCAAATTAACTCACAATTATTTATAGAATATTTTTAGACAACTTTCATTATATTTTTAAGCAATTAACTTACAAATATTCATAGAATATTTACTCACAATTGTATCAATGCGTTTTACGGAAAAAACATCTAATTTATTTATAATTCGATTATTTGATTTTATTTATTATTATAATTATTTAAGTTATTTATAATTCGGTTGTTTGATTTTAATTATTATTAATATTATTTAAATAATTTAAAATCATATAATACTGATCTAACATATTTAGTTTAGTAATTATCTTATATATAAAGGAGAATTAAATATTTTATATTTATAAAAGTTAATTTTATATATATATTTTTACATGATTAAACAAAAATTTAAAATGAATACAAATTAAACACATAATTTAAATTTAAAATAAAAGAGAATATTAATAATAAATATAGAAGTTCTAAATTTAGCTATTGTGCCGATTCCTATGTTTGGAAGACTATACTTTTTAAAAGCAATCTCAAAGTAACAATTAAACAAAAGAAGGGATGGAATTGCCTGAATGCAAAACAGAAGAATAAAAGAGCATAAATTTATAATTTATATTATTCTCATTATTTAAAGTAATTTCTTTGTGTCATATGTGATTAGAGTAATTAACTCAATCTTTTGACATCATTCATCTGCTAATTGCAATAACCCATCAATAAATAATACAATCTATCACGATAAATTACTCATACCACATCTATAAATCCTCGCATCATGTGAAACATAATAAGAAATGAAATGGAACAGATAAATACTGATGAAAAAATTAAATGAAACAAATAAATACTGATGTTGACCATGATTTCCACCTCAGTATCAGATTTTTCCAGCACAAGTATAAGGTCTGCATAGAAGAGTGGACAACAGTGAGAAAATCATGTATTACAATATATTGTAAGTATGAAGAGCGCCTAAGAGGAGTGAATTAGGTAGATAAATTTTTTATCAGTTTTATAGTAGTCTTAGGATTATTTTTCTGGTTTAGAGTGTTTATGAAAAATGTAAAGTGCAGAAAAATAAAGAACACAAAGATGTATCCCGGTTCCCCTCACAGATCGAGAGGACTCCAGTCCCCTTTCAACACGAAAGAGATTTCACTATAGTTAAAATTATTATACAGCCTATTCACACCAATGGTGATGCTTACTATCTAACCTATAGGGAGATCAAAGACTCTTAACACCTTTAAGATCTAAAACACTAAGTGCAAGAAGAACAATCCTCTTCAATACACAAATTGCTTCCAACAATCCTGAACAGTAATAATACAAGGAGATATATTCGATTCTTACAACAGTTTGAGAGATGTAGAACAATATCACTTTGAGTGATTTATCAATATCTTGATCTTACCTTCCAATAACAATAATTCACAATGACTTAAAGAAATAGATTGCTCAAGATTTTTTGGTTTATGTAGTGTGAAAGTATGCAGAAAATCTTATATGAAAGATGAACACTTGAATGTGAATATTTGAAATTTGAATAATATTTGATTGGAAGAGGTGAAGAATGAATTTGAAATTTGAGTATTTATATGTTCACGACACCTTTTAGAAATATCATAAGTCTCTTCATATGAATCATGAACAAGTGTCAAGATTAGAGACAAAGTCTTAGTGAAAGGGTGCATGCAAAAAATCTGATTTTTCAAATTCGTGCTGTGTGCAATCAATTGCACCTTTGTGCAAATCGATTGCACGAGCTCTAACAGAAAAAAAATTCAAAACCAATCAGTAAGCAATCGATTTCACCAATGTGAAAATTGATTGCACTTAATTAAAAATTGAAAATTTTGCAGCATGCAATCGATTGCATCTTTGTGCAAATCGATTGCAACCTCAAACAGAACCTTTTCAAGGAAAAACATTCAGTATGCAATCGATTGCACAGTTAAAAAATTGTATTTTTTGCTTTGAAACTTAGTGAAATCAAATGTATATGATATGCAATCATTTTAGGAACTTTGAGCATCTAAGACTTAAGTATTTGTGAGGTATTGTTATTATACCTTCTCAAGGTTTGTCAATTGTCTTGAATCAAAGTCTTGAACATGATGCTTTAGCTTTAAAGTTCATTTTGCTTTGAGTAAAATATTTGCCTTCTTGCCATAGAGGTTTGTCTTCATCAAAACATAATATCTTTATTGATATTGAGAAGCTTGATTCTATATTCTCCCCCTTTTTGATGATGACAAACACCTTTCTAAGATGCTTTGTAATTTCCGGATTAATTCTCCCCCTAAGATGAAGGACTCCCCCTCAATGTATGAAGTTAAGAGTGTTGGAGAATATTATGTACCTTAAAATTTAAGACAAGGAAATAACAAATAACAATACACCTTTCTCCCCCTTTGACATTACCAAAAAGAAGGAAAAGATGGGTGAAATAGATGGCATATAATTATCATCGCATAAGCATTTAAAAGTTGCAATGCATAACACATATACCATAAAAGTTAAACAAAACATAACTTAAGCAAGAAAAGACTTAAAACAAGCAAACATTATTTTGGTGCATAGTACCTTACATAACCAAATGAAATTGAAAGTACAAAAACAAAAACTTAATCATAATTGAAATAACACAACAAAGTGAAAGAAACAAAGACATGATAAAATGCATAAGTCAAGATTGGTCCATGTCGTTATTTGATCCTTGGTATTGATGGTATCTTGGTGGAGGGATAGCCGGGTTATTTGGATCATATGGAGGGATGTATAGATGTGAGTAAAGATATGAAAATTGATTGTTCACATCATTTTGGAAGTTGTTGATCCGGGTTGTTGTAGACTCATTGATTGAAGACATTTGGTAGTTGATGTTGGAGTTGAGAGCGGAAAATTGTTGGGTCATGTAATCCATAATATCTTGATTACTTGGCCCATGAACATTTGGAGCTTGTTGAGTAGGACCATCTTTATCACCATCAACATCTTGATTATTTCCTTCATTTCCAACTACATCCTCACCAATGTAAGCAATAGATTTTGTTTCCGAATTGTAGATCACTCTCATTCTTGCATCCACATTTTTTATAGTAATTTTGTTGCTAGTGGCATTCACCAAGACTATAGTAAAAGGAAACTTTCTTATAATTTTTCCATGCTTCATCATCACCATCATACAAGGAGCTACCAGTACTAGGAATTTCTAAGATTCTCCCTAGCCTTGCCGAATTCAAAACAATCTTTTTGCCATTAACATAAGTGATAAGTTGTCCATTTTTCAAATGTAAATTTCAAAAGAACAACCTAAAAAGATCAGGATAATATGGTCCAAATGATGAAATTAAAGGTTCTAGACCATAAGATATCAAATCCGTTTGAAAGCTAAAACATTCGATAGGAAAGGTTGATAGCATACCACACTTAGGTGTTTGAACAACTTTTTGTTGAAAGTGAGAGGATAGTAAACTGCTGATGATGAGGAAGCTTGACCCTTTCCTTTGGCAGCAACTGTAGCCTTTCTCTTTTGTCTAGAAGTCATGATTTTGAGGTAGGGTTTGGAGAAAATTTGGGGTTTGATAGTTTATTTTCGGAATTGAGTATGAGTGAGGAAGAAAATGACTTTTTTGGAGAGTTTATGATATGATTTTTAAACATAAGTAGTGGGAAGTGATTGATTTTGGGGAAAGGAAATTTATGATAAAAAGATGAAGTGGGTAGAGATGTGAGTGGGTAGAAGAGAGGTGGTCAACATGATGTGATGGGTCAAGGAATTAGGTTGAATGAGATAATTAGGAGAGGGAATCAAATCCGACTACACCATAAAAGCAAAAATAATGGCTATTTATGTTCAGGTGCAATCGATTTGCACAACCCAAAAATACGTGAATTTTGAAAAAGTTACAGTATGCAATCGATTGCAGACAGCGAAAAAAGTGAAAATACCTACTATAAGTGCATGTGAAGGCTTAGAAGCTCACATATATTGACATTTAAGTATGCTAAACATAATACAAACGTATTTTAACACATTTAATCACATAAAACAAATATTATAAGGAGTAGAAGAAGAGATGCACTTGATAAATTTTAAGAGAATAATAAAATGTGCACCTTAATTAAAGTGAATATTTTATGTGTCACTTTCATCCAAAATCCCAAGTTCTCTTCGAATTTTATAAAACGGTTCACGGGCAAGAGGTTTTGTGAAAATATCTGCGAGTTGATTATGAGTATCCACGAAAGTGACTTCGACATCTCCTTGAAGTACATGATCACAGAGAAAATGACATTGAATATCGATGTGTTTGGTTCTTGAGTGCATGACCATATTTTTTGTAATGTTGATTGCAGTTGTGTTGTCGCATCGAAGAGAAATGCATCCGAGATCAAGTCCGTAGTCACGAAGTTGTTGCTTAAGCCAAAGAATTTGTGCAGAACAACTACCCGCTGCTATGTACTCCGCTACGGCCGTGCTAAGAACAACACATGCTTGTTTTTTACAAGCCCATGATACTAATGCATTTCCAAGAATGTGACAAGTACCACTTGTGCTTTTTCTATCAGTTTTACAGCCTGCATAATCCACGTCAGAGTAACCAATTAAATTGCAAATACTACCTTTAGGATACCATAAGTTGACATTGGTTGTCCCTTTGAGATACTTCATGATTCACTTGACCGCCATTAGATGAGATTCTTTTGGATTTGCTTGAAAGCGAGCACAAAGACAAACACTAAACATTATGTCAGGATGTCTTGTCGTCAAATATAATAAAGAACCAATCATACCTCGATACTTTGTAATATCAATTGGAATACCGGATTCATCTTGATCAACATATGTATCGAAGCCCATTGGAGTATTCATCGCTTTGCAACTATCCATATCAAACTTTTTCAATAATTCTTTGCAATACTTGGATTGATCGATGAAGATTCCATCTTTTAGTTGCTTAATTTGAAGTCCAAGAAAATAGTTCATCTTACCAATCATGGACATCTCGAATTCTCCTTGCATCATCAATGAAAATTCTTCACATAATTCTTTGTTAGTTGAACCGAAAATGATATCATCAAAATAGACTTGAACCAATAAAGTGTTATTTTTGATTTTCTTAATAAACAAAGTTTATCAACTTTACCCTTTTCGAAACCTTTTTCACACAAAAAATTGCTAAGTCTATCATTCTATGCTCTTGGTGCTTGCTTCAAGCCATAAAGAGCCTTTCTCAACTTAAAGACATGTGAAGGATTTTTGAAGTCTTCAAATCCCGGGGGTTGTTTGACATAGTCTTCTTCATTGATGTAGCCATTTAAGAACGCGCTTTTGACATCCATTTGATAAATACGAATAGCTTCTAACCTTGCAATTGAAGCAAATGTTTCTTTAAAATCGATTCCTTCTTCTTGATTATAACCTTGAGCCACCAAACTTGCTTTGTTTCGAGCAATTATACCATTCTCATCAAGTTTTTTTTTAAAATCCTATCGGGTACCTATGATGTGTTTACCACTTGGCCTAGGAAAAAGTTCCCAAACTTGATTTCTCTAGAATTGATTTAATTCTTCTTGCATAGAAATTATCCATTGATCGTCTCCTAAGGCTTCATCAACTTTGGAGGGTTCAATTTGAGAAACAAATTACATATTTAAGCAAGCATCTTTGAGATTTAATCTTGTTGAAACTCCTTGACTAATATCACCAATAATTTTATCAATAGGGTGGTCTCTATGAGTTCTCCATTCTTTGGGTAAATCATTGATGTTTGTATATTGTTGTGAAACTTCTTGTTGATGTTCCGGTGGATTCACATTTTGATCATTTGAAATTTCTTCCGAGGGTAAATCTATAATATCATCATCATCATAAACAACTATTTTCTCCTTAGAGGTGTTTGTTTCATCAAAGGAAACATCCATAGATTCTTCTATAGTTAAAGTTATTTTATTATAAATTCCATAAGCTTTACTAGAAAGAGAATAACCAAGAAATATACCTTCGTCGGATTTCTCTTCAAACTTACCGAGATTGTCTTTGTCATTGTTAAGGACAAAGCACTTGCATCCAAAGATATAAAAATGAGCAATCTTTGGCTTTCTTCCTTTGAAGAGTTCATATGAAGTCTTTTTCAAGATAGGTCTAATGATTACTCGATCTCCAACATAGCATGACGTACTAACCGCATTCGCCCAAAAATATTTTGGTAGATTTGCATCACTAAGCATTGTTCTTGAAAGTTCCACTAAAAACTTATTCTTTCTTTTAACTACTCCATTTTGTTGTGGAGTTCTTGGTGCTGAAAAATTATGAGAGATACCATATTCTTCACAAAATTATTCAAATGATGCATTTTGGAATTCTCTACCATGGTCACTTCTTATGGATACAACCTTTAGTGATTTTTCATTTTGGATTTGCTTTGCATACTTCTTAAAGGCTTTGAAAGTATCACTTTTCTGCACAAGAAACAAAGTCCAAGAATAACTAAAGCGTATACATTACCTCTGAAGCTTCTTGTTCTTGATGGACCAAATAAATCCATATTAGATTTTAAAGTTGATTTGGTTTTTTTCTCTTTTGACAAGCATCACATAATTTGTCTTTGACAAACTTTATCTTTGGTTAGCCAACAATAAGATCATGTTTGGTTAATTTATTTAAAGTATCCATATGAATATGGACTGCCCTTTTATGCCATAACCATGATTCATTATTGTTTACCATAAGACATTTTACTTTCAAAGATAAATCATCTAAAGAAATCATAAAAATGTTGTTAATTCTTTTACCTTTGAGTTTTACCTCATTGGTGACTTCATCAATAATCAAGCATTCATCTTTAGTAAATTTGATCTTGAAGCCTTTGTCACAAAGTTGGATAATACTAAGAAGACTGCGCTTTAGTCCTTCAACATAAAGAACATCTTCAAGGGATGTGAAAGGTGGTGCACCAACTTTGCCTTTGCCAAGAATTCTTCCCTTATTATTATCTCCATAAGTGACATAACCCTTGGCCTTTAAGACTATATTTGAAAATTGGTTTATGTCTCCTGTCATATGCTTGGAACAACCACTATCAAGATACCATAGATTTGAAGTGGTTTTCAAGCAAACCTACAAAACAAATTAAGTTTTGTTAGGTACCCAAATTGCTTTGGGCCCTTCATAATTAATACCTTGCTTTACCCACACATAATGTCCACTTGCCACACTAAAGTTTCTTACATAGAAAGCATTAGGTGTATGGCCTTTAATACCACAATAAAAACAAGTAGATTTAAAATTACTTATACATCTAGGAGGATAAGATTTATTCTTAACAGATCTTTTTTTTAGGACAATGATGAACTACTTTAGGCTTGTTTACTTTCTCTTGGGTTGGCTGATTACTAGCCTTAACAAAGATAGTTTTGTTGGGACTTGGTTGAGAAAATTTTGAAAATCCAAGTCCACTTTTATATTTAGGATACCTTTGTTTGCTAAGAATATTTTCCAACCCAACTTTTCCCTTTTCATATCTTTCTAGGACTTTTTTTAATTGAACAATTTGGAAAGAAAGTGATTCACAATTATTGCATACAAAATTTTGTTTTTGATCACTAATCATCTTTTATTTTTCATCTTTATATTCTTTTTCAATTGTTTCAACTTTTTCTTCTAAAGATGAATCCGAGAAAACCGATAAAAATTTTATCTACCTAATTCACCCCCTTTTAGGATCGCTGATACCAATTGTAAGTATGTAGAACGCCTAAGAGGAGGGTGAATTAGGTAGATAAATTTTTTTATCGGTTTTATAGTGGTGTTAGGATTATTTTTCTGGTTTAGAGTGTTTATGAAAAATGTAAAGTGCAGAAAAATGAAGAACACAAGGATGTATCCTGGTTCCCCTCACAGATCGAGAGTAATCCAACCCCCCTTTCAACACGAAAGAGATTTCACTATAGTTAGAATTATTGTACAACCTATTCACACCAATATTGATGCTTACTATCTAACCTATAGAGATATCAAAGGCTCTTAACACCTTTAAGATCTAAAACACTAAGTGCAAGAAGAACAGTCCTCTTCAATGCACAAATAACTAATCATCTTTGTGCAAATCGATTACAACCTCAAACAAAACCTTTTCAAAGAAAAACATTCAGTATGCAATTGATTGCACCTATGTGTAAATAGATTTCACAATTAAAAAATTGTATTTTTTTTGCTTTGAAACTTAGTGAAATAAAACGTATATGATATGCAATCATGTTAGGAACTTTGAGCATCTAAGACTTAAGTATTTGTGAGGCATTGTTATTATACCTTCTCAAGGTTTATCAATTGTCTTGAATCAAAGTCTTGAACATGATGCTTTTACTTTAAAGTGCATTTTACTTTGAGTAAAATCTTTGCCTTCTTTCCATAGAGGTTTGTCTCATCAAAACATAATATCTTTATTGAGATTGAGAAGCTTGATTATACATATATATCACGCCATTCAAAGATTTATGAAAAATTCTACCATACAGACTGGTTTGTGACACTATTTTAGTAGATTTCCAATTCGTAATATCAGCCAATACTTACCATTGTTTCCATGGCAGAAATTTCATAGCTATGATTTATATTATTACTTTTTATTTATTAATAACCTTTCAATAATAAGATCATGGTTCTGGTAGAACTATACAATAGTGCTTTCAGCTAACACCAACATTCACAGATTAAACCAAAGAGTAAAAGCAAAAACACATAAATAAATAAATAAATAATTCACATCAAATCGAAGTAAAGATTAATAATTGATCTTGCTAGAATAATTATATGAATATGTTTAGGGATTCGTAGCTACAAGCTAGATTACTTGTGCTCCAAGCTAAGTATCTTGCTTATCCCTCATTCAGGAGCCCTTTATATAGAGACACAAGGTCCTCATTAATTGTTTCCTGTAACTGCCACACCTCTTCGTCAATCATAATTGAGTTGATATAACTATTTGTAACCTACACCGTCACTAATGATAAAGGATAATGTAACGCGTGTCGTCAAGCTTAAAGCGACAATTACGACTTTAATGAGCCGAGCTAGACGTAACCTCCTGGAGTCGAGCTGGACGTAACCTCCTGAAGCTGGGGTGTCATCCTGGAGGGAACCTCCTTACCTTCTACCGACTTAGTCATCGGCCTATACTTGGACTAAGTAGTCGGAGTATAGTCATACCTCGGATAATGGATTTTATGTATGAACATAAGCCCCCCAAGCATATGACTTTTTAGCCTTAAAAAGAATTGTGGTCGCTAGTAAGAAACATGGATCCTAGCCGAGGTACTCGTCGCTCGCGAGTAAGTTATCAATGCGTGCGCTTCACGCTCCAGATTCCCAATAGTCACCTACAGTTTTAGGTGCAATGATGACAATTATTAGGCTTTAAATGTGAATACGCCAACCCTCCTTTTTAATAACGTCTATTCCTTATTTCAAATTTTATTTCCTTTTCCAATTCTTCTTACAAATCCACAACTGCCGCTGCTTTCAATCGGAAAATCGCCTTCAGCCTCAATCTGTTATCACCAAAAATCAGGTAACTCCCTTTTTCTTTCCCTGTTTATTTTTCACAGTCTTTCCCAGAATGGTTGTTATTAGAGAATATGATAATTTAGGAAATAGGGTTCATTTAAATAAGGATGAGCGTGGGTATTTATGTGAAGAATGCATGTAAGAAATTAGAGACGCATTAGGGGTAGAAGAACTTGACAGGGTCATGAACAGAATAAACTCTGAAGTTCTAACCACTGAAAGTGATTCTGACCCTGATTCTTCAGGTTCTGTGGAAGTTTTGATGGAGACCAACAAATCTTTTAGCGCAGAAGTCCTAGGTTTTAAACACAACACCATGGATGAGATGTAAATCGGAAAGCTCCACTCTCTCATAGACATATCCTCGACTGAGAATGAAGACGACGTGATTCTGGAGCCTTGCATCGAGGGTGAGTGAGTATTCATGTCTCGGCCAAAAGGAGTAGATCCCGAATGGTTCTATTTCTATGTCGGGCTATTGGTAGATTTAAACATCCAATTTCCTTTCTCTGACTTTGAGGAAGATTTATTGAAAACAATAAATGTGGCTCCCTCACAGCTACGCCCCAATAGTTGGGAGTTTATAAAAGCTTTTGAACTGATCTGTGAGGCTCTAAATATTACGCCTATTATCGGGCTTTTCTTTTCGTACTTTGAAGTGAAGAATGTGGACTCTGGGAGCTGGGTGGCCATGAGCGGCATTCAGAGGAGAAGCTTCCTACAAGCCTTTAATTCAAACTATAAAGGCTATATAAGGAACGTTTCCTCCGAGTCCGATGTGGTGCTCGATATCCTCAGATAATCTATGATGCTGACAGTCACCATAAGTTTCCAATTTACTGGACGAGTGATCCCCTCCCTATCTCAGGTTTTAAGTTTGATAAGCTGAGCGATTCTGAGATCAACTCTCTTGAGGTTTTAGACTCCTTCAGGCCGATCAAGGTTAAGGATATGTTTCCCTTACCTTTCGATCAAATTCTGACTTTCTTAGGTAATAATTTCTTTAAATTCTTGGCAAGTAAAATAATTTAATTTGGTCTCTTACATGCATTCTTTACCTTTATGCAGACAAGATGGCTGACATTTCCGTTAAAGAGCAGAAGAGGTTAATGGCTGCAGCCCGAGCTGCAAGGAAGAACAATGGTGGCCCTTCAGAGGCCAAATCTGATTTGTTCGGCTTAGAGATGAGGAATCTCAAGAAAAAGAAAAACCCTGGACCTAAACCAACCATTACCGAGTAGGCTAAAGTGATTACAGCCGCTCCACTTAAACGCTCTTTGGACGTGGAGGTGCCTGGCGAAAAAAATCCAAAACGGCACAAAACCATTATGACCAACGAGATCAACCAAGTCGATTGAGAGCTTTTTTCCCTGATGATGAAAGAGACCGATGGCGGCTCCAACCAATCTCCTCCTGAAAACAATTTATGGTCAAACGAGTTTGATGGTATGAAGTTTCTGTATGACAACCTCAATGCTACTGAGGATGTAAATAAAGTGAAGAGCCTTGGTCCCTAGAAGATTACCCAGCACCTCAGCTCCTACCTGATGAGGTGTGATGTTTTGGCCCGAGGACTGTATGAATCTGGGGATGCCGTAGAGTCCAAATATGATGATTTGGAGAAAGAAGTCAAACGGCTGTCTGACAACGAGAAATATCTCAATGAAGTCAACTCTCATTTGAAGACCCAGGTGTCTGCTAGTGAGGAATAGGCAAAGTCTTTGGAGAAAGAGATGGAAACCGTTAAGGCCTCAACTGCCAAGCTGGCAGCCGGCCTGAAGGCTTTGGAGACATCCTGCACTAATCTGAAAGAAGCTCTAGAGAAGTCTCAGGTGGATGTCCTCAATGTCGGGGACTTGGCTTTTGACCGAGCTAAAGACCAGGTTGTCTGTCTTTATCGTGACATTGACATCTTGGCTGTTGATTTCTTCAAGGAAATTGTGGATGGAAAACTAGTGGATCCTGATGAAGATGACGAAGGTGCCATGGATGAAGAGCCGATCACAGTTGACACCTCCCATCTTAACGCCGATCAAGGACTTTAGTTTTCTTTTATTTGTTTGAACCTATGTTAAGTTCCGTTAGTCACCCTTTTGGTGGGTGCATTTTGTATACCTTCTTGAAAATTTCCCTTTGGGTATTTTAATTATTGTACTTCGATTTTGTTTCTACTCAATTTCCCTTTTTAATTTTATTGTTTTGTATGCATTTTGTATGTGCAAAAAGAGATTATGCTTGTATATCATACCCTAGTCGAGTGGATATTTTAAAGCCATAAAAACTTCACATGAGGGGTATTAGCTCCTTTTGAGCAAAAATGATTTAGCTTGCTTCATCATTCTATCTAGTAACTTATCCCTTGAACCGACTATAAGGCCGACCGGAGCAAGAAGGTTTGATGCCTTGACAAGTTGTATGAATATGTTTGAGCGATGTTACCTAAGTAACAAAGCGTGTATTCAGATTGAGGCATTGAGCCAAATTGGGGATGCAACAATATGCAGAGCTCGGGCATAGAGTCAAGTTGAGGATGCAGCAATGTGCAGAGCCCGGGCATAGAGTCAAGTTGGGGATTCAACAATGTGCAGATCTGGGGCATAGAGACGTGGCATCGAGACGATTTGGGGATGCACCAATGTGCAGAGCCCGGGCATAGAGCCGTGGCATGGAGTCGATTTAAGGATGCAACAATGTGCAGAGTTCGAGCATAAAGCCATGGCATGCAGTCGATTTGGGGATGCAACAATGTGCAGAGCCCGAGCATAGAGTCATGGCATGAAGACGTACATCCTAGTTTACCTTTACACAGACTAAGTTTGGTTTAAGGTGCCTCATTAAAAACCCTGGCCTTTGCCTAGGGAAAAGAGTACACCAATTTATTACATTAGTTTACTGAATTTAATTGAAATGGAACCTAAGACTAGTTACATTCTAAGTCCTAGGTATTTCTACTCCATCCAAGGTCTCCAGCTTGTAACCTCATTTTTCCATCTTTTCCACAACCCGAAATGGCCCTTCCCAGTTAGGTGACATCTTCCCCTTTTTTGTGGGGTCAGAGATTTTTTTTAAGACCAAATCACCTTTCTAGAAGCCTCTTTGTTTTACTTTCAGATTGTATCTTCGGGATATCCTTTGTTTAGCTGCAATTTCCCTTACATGCGCGATGCTCCTTACCTCTTCTAACAAGTCGGCCTCGACATTCAAAGCCCAAACATTAGCGTCTTGTTCAAAATTCTCGTGCCTCTAGGAGGGTATGCTAACCTCTATTGGGATCATAACATCGACCCCAAATACCATTCTGTAAAGGGTTTCCCAAGTTTTTGAATGAACAGTAGTGTGATATGCCCAAAGGACCTCATGAAGGTGTTCTGCCCATAAGCCCTTGGCATCATCTAACTTCTTTTTCAAAGCATTTAGGATTACTTTTTGGCTGACTCTGCTTAACCATTCGCTTAAGGCTGCTCAACTAAAATAAATTTGTTAAAAATACCGAGCTCCCTACAAAATTCTATCACAAAAGAGCTTGCAAATTGAGTTCCATTGTCGGAGACGATGCCACGAGGAAGTCCAAATTGGCATATGATATTTCTCCAATAGAATTGTCGGATCTTTTCTGCCGTTATCCGAGCTACAACCTCGGCCTCAACCTACTTAGTAAAGTAATACACCACCATAATGAGGAACGTCAGCTGCTCGAGTTCCACAGGAAATGGCCCCAAGATATCAGCCCCCACTGATGAAAAGGCCACGGGGCGAGTACCGATGCAAGAGCTCGGTCGACGTGTGGATGGTGGGCGCGAATACCTGACATTTTGAGCTGGAATTAACAAAATGAACACAATCCTTCAGCATGGTGGGTCAATAGTACCTGACCTAGAGTAATTTACTTGCCAAGGATCGACCACCTAAATGATTACCACACACTCCCTCGTGCACCTCTTTCATGACTAGATTGACATCTTCTTCTGAGACACAACGCAACATGGGAAAAGCTCTTCTCATTTTAAAAGGTTATTGTTCACAACAACGTACCAAGCCATGATCTTTTTGATTCGTCTGGCCTCCTTCTTATCATCGGGCAACACATCCTGCTGGAGATACTTGACAATTCGAATCATCCATCTCGCTTCTGCATTAATGGCCAACACCTCCTCTTTTTCATTGCTTGGTAACACCAGAGTTTCCCGGATAACAGTTTTGTTCATTCCCGATATCTTTGTACTGGCCAAACGAGCAAGGAGATCGGCCCGAGCATTATCTTCCCTGGGAATATGACAAATTTCAAAGTCTTGAAATTGGTTAGAAAGTTGTAAAGCCAAATGAACATATTTTAGAAGAACGAGATCCTTGGTCTGAAAAATTTTGCCAACCTGTCAGGCCACTAACTGAGAGTTAGTGCGGACGAGCAAATGTGTTACTCCAACTTCTAAAGCCAGCTTCATGCTTTCTATGAGCGCTTCATATTCAGTTTGGTTATTGCTAGTTTAGAAACCAAAACGCAGAGAGTACTCCAAAATGATATCTCCTGGCCCGTCTAGGACTATCCTGGATCCACTACCCTTTAGATTGGACGAACCATCCATAGAGAGAACCCATTTCATGGACGTCTCCTCTCCCGTCGGGGAACTAAATTCAACCACAAAATCTGCCAACGCTTGGGACTTTATGCTGGCCCGAGGAGTAGAAGTAATTTCGTACTTAGAAAGCTCTATCGCCTAAGACACCATTCTCCCCGCTAGATCCGACTTCTTGAATATATGTTTCAAAGGAAAATTTGTCATTACTTGAATGGGATGACCCTGGAAGTAGTGCCTCATCTTCCGCGTTGTCGTTACTAATGCCAATGCCAAGCGCTAAATTTTTTGATATCTTAACTCTGCCCCTTTCAGCACCTTGTTGATAAAATACACTCAATGTTCTCCGACCTCTCCATCTTGGGCTAACATAGAACTAATGTCATTGTCCGAGACAGCGAGATACAACACCAACGAGACATTTTCTTTAGGTCTAGACAACACAGGAAGAACTGACAAGAATTGCTTCACCTCCTGGAACGCTTCCTCACATGCGTCAGTCCATTCGAAGTCGACCCTTCTTTTGATTGTTGAGAAAAATGAATTGACTTATCACCGACGCATGACAAAAACCGGGACAGAGCTGTTAATCGTCTAGTCAACTGTTGAACCTCGCGAATGGTAGCGGGGCTCCTCGTGTTAATTACCGCTTGGCACTTGTCGGGATTGGATTTGATCCCTCGGCTGGTCAACATAAAACCCAAAAACTTGTCGTCTTGTACCCCGAACGTACACTTGTCCGGATTCAGACGCATGTTGTACCTCCGTACCACCGCGAAGGTTTCCTCAAGATCCAGGACATGCTTCCGTTCTTCAACTATTTTGATGACTATGTCATCGACATAAACCTCAATATTTCGCCCGATCTGTGGAGCGAACACCATATCGATAAGTCTCTGATAGGTTGCTCCAGCATTCTTCATGCCAAACGACATCACCTCATAGTAATAGTTACTTCGGCCAATCATGAAATTTGTTTTTGCTGCGTCCTCCGGGTTCATATTGATCTAATTATACCCGGAGTAAGCGTCTAGGAAACTCAGCAGGCAGAACCCGGAAGCTCCGTCTATCAAGCGGTCAATGTGCGGAATAGGATAGGTATCCTTTGGGCATGCCTTGTTAAGATCTGTGAAATCCACACACATTCTCCACTTCCCGGTCTTCTTTTTGACCATAACCACGTTGGATAGCCAAGTCTGGTATTGAAATTCTCCAATGAACCCAACTTTTAATAGCTTATCAACTTCTTCCACAATTGCTTTCCTTTTTTCTTCACCACTCTTCCGCTTTCATTGTGACACAGGCTTAACATCAGGGTCTAGATCCAAGTGGTGACACATAATGCTCGGGTCTATCCCGGACATATATGAAGGCTTCCATGCAAAAAGATCAATATTCCTCTTAAGAATATCGACTACCTCAGCCTCCTCGTCCGCGACCATCTCAGTACCAATGTGATTAATCTCAGACGACTGAGAACCAATCTGAACCTCCTTAGTTTCTTCTTGGGGAACTAGACTATCTTCATGGAGGTCTTCCCTAGGATAGATGTCAACCATATTAACCTTGTGATTGGCCTGTCCCTGAACCGGAACTGGCTTTTGCTTAATCTTCATGTTGTCCTTGTAAAATTTTGGCGCTAGACCCTGGTCACCTCGAACTACACCTACTCGGCCTTCACCCAACAGATATTTCATGGTGAGGTATAGCGTTGATAAAGCCGCCTCCAAAGCATTGAAAGATGGTCGGCCAGTGATAATATTATATAGTGATGGTGCGTTCACGACCAGATATCGGACTCGGTCATCTTTAGCATTCTCATCTGTCCCGAACATGGTTAACACCGGAAGATGGCCGAGGACCATCACATGTTCTCGGAAAACCCACAAGGTTCCACCGAAGATACGTTCCTTGGGGTCAAAGTCCATTTCTTTGAAAGCCTCCCAATACATGACATCTGCCAAACTGCCCAGATCGACCAGAACTCTCTTGACTCCCCAGTCTCGGATTTTCACCTCGATTACTATGGGATCATTTTCATGGAGCAAAATTCCTTTAGCATCCTCCCGAGAAAAAGCTACGATCCCGAGATCATCATCGTCTAGGCCGACTTGTGACACGTGCATCACTCCCCGGGCATATCTCTTCCGAGCTGAATTAGTGGAACCACCCCCAGCGAACCCACCAGATATGGTGTTGAGGGTATACTGGGTAAGCCTTGCTTCGCGAACCTCCTCAACTGCTTTCCCTTTCTTCTTCGATGGTGATCTGGAAGTATCACCCCCCTTCGGAGGCGGGGTACGCTTCTCGGATTTCTCTGGGTTATCCTTGATGTATGAGGAAAGTTTGCCCTTCTGGATCAACCTTTCTATTTCTCGATGTAGAGCCGTGCAGTTTTTTTCCGAATGGCCCCAGATTCTATGATATACACACCACGCCTCTGTATCCTTTCCCATCATGGCATCCACTGACCAAGGTCTCCATAGAACAGTAAATAAATTTAGATGATTCACATCTTTCCAGATATCCTCCATGCTCGCATTTAGAGGAGTAAATGTCTCATCGTCCTTAAATGGGCGACGAGATCGATGTTGAGATCCCCTTTCCGTGGACGCTTCCTTTGAGGCGGATTGCCCCGAGGACGGGTCTTTTGCAGTACCTTCTCAACTCTTGCTCTTTTTCTTTAGCTCTTTTCTCTGTATTGCTTTCCTCACCCTTCACATAGCATTCTTCCCGGATGATGATCTCATCAATGATCCTAGTTGGCTTCTGAGCCAGAGACTCATTGAATTGCCCAGCTTGGAGTCTGTGTTGGAATGCTGCCACAAAGATTTCCTAGTTGGGATGAGAAACCTTTATGGTTTCTTCATTAAAACGAGCCATGAAATCCCTCAAGGACTATGTCGGTAGCTACCTCACGTTGAAAAGTGATGTATTCTCCACCTTCCAGTGGCGATTTGCAGAGAATTGTTGGATTATCTTTTTGTTGAAATCCTGGTAGCTGATCATGGAGAACTAGGGTAGGCCCATGTACCACCTTAATGCAGATTCTCTGAAAGTTCCGACCATCAACTTGCATTTCAAAGAATCGCTGGCCCCTAACAAGGCCATGATGTTGTTGACAGAAATGATATGTTCCCGAGGGTCAGTCTTTCCGTCAGATGTCGCCAGAACAGGAGGCTTGAAGTTCTCTAGGACATGGTCATCCCAGATGGCTTGAGATAAAGGTTGAGGCTCCAAGAGCTCTACCTCTTGTGCCTCAGTTTCCTCAAGACTCCGCTGTTGAAGAGCTTGGACACTGTCTTGCAGGGTATCGTTGTATTGACGTAAATCATTAATCTTTGCCAGGAGATGCACCAAGTTTGGCAGATCAGTGCCTGGAGGTGTCGTAGACATTGTTTTTCATGTAATTGTAATGCGGTGGCCTGGGAATGTTTTACCGAGGCCCCACGGTGGAAGCCAAATGTTCTTGCTAGAATAATTATATGAATATGTTTAGAGATCCAGAGCCACAAGCTAGATTACTTGTGCTCCAAGTTAAGTGTCTTGCTTATCCCTCGTTCGGGAGCCCTTTATATAGAGGCACAATGTCCTCATTAATTCTTTTAGAATCGCAATGCCTCTTCATCAATCATAAGCGAGCTATAACTATCTCGTAACCTCCGCCGTCACTAATGATGAAGGATAATGTAACATACGCCGTCAAGCTTAAAGCGACAGTTACGACTTTAATGAGCCGAGCTGGACGTAACCTCCTGGAGCCGAGCTGGACGTAACCTCCTGGAGTCGGGGTGTCAGCCCGACGAGAACCTCCTTATCTTCTACCGACTTAGTCATCGGTCCAAACTTGGACTAAGTATTCGGAGTATAGTCATACCTCAGATAATGGATTTTATGTATGAACAATAATCAAACTCTAATTTCATATAAGCAAATCAAAGATCCAATAGCATTAATATTTCAAAGGGAAGGCATGCAAAAGTTCAACCTCCTTATTTATCCATGAATGAAATAGTTTTAGTTGATCTTATAAGAGTCCGAAGCACGGAAAGTCTAAGGAAAGAGATGCAATAATTAATTGAGATCTGTATTTTCATTGGGAACTACATAGAACAAACAAAATCGATTAAGTATGAATCCCTAAAACAAAAAGCGAACAAAATTTGAATCGAAAAAGACTATTGGATTTTTAGGGTTTGGAGAATTGAAAATATTGTGAATCAAAAAATTGAATAAAATTCATATATGAAATTGGAGTTTAATCTGCAAATAGTATAATGAAGAAACACTATAACGACAACAAATTCAAAATCAACAACCAATTGTTTATGCTAAAAAAATTTGAGTGCAACCAAATTGCAATGTTAGAGTATGAATGAATCGTTTAGGGTATAAAGGGATTAGTATTCGTATATTTATGATTGGATTGCAAAATACAAAAAGTAGAAAGGGTTATTACCATCATGTTGGAAGTTGTGTGATTTATTGCTGCACATCAATTTCTTTGTATTGAGAATATTCACATGATGTTTCGTTTCAACTGCACACATTAACTTAAATAGGGTTTTATAATTTAGGTTGTCTAATTCTATAAAATAAAATAATTATAAAATACTAACAAAATATGAGTGTGCCACATCAACTTCATTAAATACCAAATTAATGTAAAGAAATTATGATTTGATAAGACAAATTTAACCTTATAATTAGTCATAATTAAACTTGAAATCAATGAGATTATAATGTAATTTACCAGTATTTTAAAGTTTATATATTTATAATAGATATATTTATAATAGATAATAATATTTAATTGATTTAGACTCTAGAGTTTGAAGACATCCAAACACGCTTTAAAATCTAAAATCCAAAAGAAATATTTTTGTTATCATTTATAGTAGTTTCTAAGAAGTTTAAGAGAGAAAAAGAAAACAAATAAGATATTTTTTGCTGAGCAGTCTCTTTCTCTCAAAATTGGGTCCATCATTTTTCTTTAGGCACCGTAATCAATTTGGCCCTTTTTCTTCCTTTCCCACTTACACCGTATTTCTTTTGGTATGTCAAACTCAATTCATAGATTTGACCAAAATAATAATAAGCTCAATTCACACTTGTGCAAGTTAATGTCACAAAACACGTTTCACACACGAGATATGGAATGGAATATGTCTTTTTCGATTTGATCAAATATGGAAATAACTACTTTTTCTACATGTATGCATAATTAACGTGATTTTGCAACACTTTCTTTAATGTTCATGTGATGTTTGACTTCATGAGAAACTTTAAACAAAGGAGGTACGTGAGAAGAAGCTACATGCAACACACAATTTAATTGATTTTTTTATTTATTTAAAACATTAAATTGAGTTTAAACTATATATAGTACTTTATAATGATATTCACTTCAATCAAGGTTGACACACATGTGGAGTGAAGAGATAAGTATTTGACGTGAGTTAAAAATTGACTAGTGAAGATTTTAGATTTCTACAACGTAGTGAAATAATGTTTGAATCTCAATTATAAGAGATGTACATATATTTATAGCATGAAATGTCTCTATTAAAATAATAGATAAGAGTCATTCAAGATTTTACAATGATTTCTTTTATGATTACCTTGGTTGCAAGTGTCACTTTAAGGACCAAATTATGTTTGTGCACAATGCAATAGTCAATTTTGTTGTGGATAAGGGCTATAAATATATTCTCTAACACACACATTTCAAATATAATACCATTTATTAATTAAAATTCATATGTTTTTCTCTAGTGCACTTTAAGAAATAGAAGAAAGAGATAAAAATTGAGGGGGGAATAAAATGAGATGAGTTCGACTCCTTATTTGAAATAAACATTTTATAAATAGGGTTTTCTCAAATAATTTGGAGAATCCCTTATAATATTAAAATTAGACTCTATATAAAAAAAATAAGAAATAAAAATGAAATCATTCTCTATTTAATTTTTAATTTGTAAATGTTATCAATAGCATTAATAATATATATTTTATAATAAAATAGTTATATTTTAATAAATAATATTAAAATATAATTTCATGATAATACAATTGTTGACATTCTAGCTCTTAAAAAAGAGCCATCGACAAAACAAAAAATTGAAGAGAGTTCATCAATCAAATTTTTATATTTTATTGTCTTTGTTGGGTCATTAAATCTTTCTTATAATGTATGATAGACCACGAGTAAGATTTCAACAATTTTAATTTTAAAAAATTCTCCATACCTCTAATAGTTACAACATTTTTATGAATTTATACATCAAAACTATCAACATTTTGTTTTTGA